>CM050169.1:185573560-186173560 GCA_027410445.1 Discoglossus pictus | reverse complement strand
TCAACAATCCAACTGTACATTTTCAGATGCAGGAAAATCCAAATAGATTGTTAGCTATTCAGAATATTGATTGCTGCATATTAAATTTGAATAGGTAAAGTATATTAAATTATTAATTCATATTACTTTATTAATTCACTGTACTCATATTTTTTTTTTTTTTACACTGTACTTATATATCTCTCTTCGCGATGAGTGGCAAAGGTAATCGTTGCAAAGCAGGACACTTGAAGTACACGAGGGGAGAGGCTCACAATGAGCGCAGAAGGTCCGTAGAGGAGCAAAAGCTTTACTTTGTGTGGCAAACAGCATTGCCATGGCTTAAAATTTTATTGCCGTCATTTTTGACAGGCAAGTCGCTAGTTAAATAATAATATACAGAAATGTTGTAATATTATTTATAGGTACCAAGCTGTAGAACAGGGGAATTTACAGGCAAATAGATGGAAGAAGATCCACTGATTATTTCTCTCATCTCCTAATGGATTTTATAACAAGCAAGACAACATACTATAGTAAATTCTATCGTAAGCTGTTAGCTGATGGTGGAACATCATCCTCTTTTTCTAACATAATTTTAAGATGCATATTTGTTTACAGATTTGTAGCTGTCATGTAGTTGTAAATAACACCAAGAAAGGTTCCAATAAAACTGTATACTGTATAGAACTGCATAGAAAAAAGAAGGCATCTCTGCTAGAATTCCTTGTTCACAGAGAACAGTATGACATACACATATATAACACATAACAGAGAAGAAATGTGTCCAGTTTTTGAAATAGATGTTCTTCAATATTTTATAAACCAACTGAGTACAAAGAAACTTTTCATAAGCATACAAACAGGAGTTGGACAAGATTTGTAACTCTAAATGCAGCTGTCAGTTATGCAAAGAAGACTTGTCTATACCTAGACATGGGAATGCAGCTATTGTGATGGAGGCCTAAGTCAGAAACTGAATCTGAAAACTTTAGGTCAGAATGTCCATTTGGAATTCCAGTACAAGCTATCATATTTTTCATTGAAGGCATGAGAGTTACCTTCTTCTGACATTCTCTGATGGATGGACCATATTATTTGTTTCTAAGTACTGGGATTAAACATCAGATATAGTTAATTAAGTTAGGTGTCACTAAGGAACATGTAATCCTTGAGAGCTATGAGAAGGAGGAAAACTGTAGATCCAATGTTTTAGTAACCACTTTTATTGTGTAAAAAGTGTCGGACCAAAATGTTTGGATGACTGTCAGGTCCACTCTAACATAACAATGTGTACAGTAGGTCTGTTGTGGGATTTACAACCAGCAAATTCCTGTGGATGGTCGATACAATTAACGATATTGTAGGGGTGATACACAACCTGCACCTAAGTTTCAAGCTCTTGTTTACAATTGTCACCAGGACCTTAAATAGGGGCTAATTATAATAAAGTTACTGCCAGCCACATATGACTTCTTGATGGATCACTGTGTACCTCCCTTAGAGAAGTTAATTTGGTTTTCAAAATGGTAGTAGTAGTAGCCAAATAGTTAGTGACTCTTTAAAAAATCTTTATCCATCTAGCTAGCTTTTCAAGTACATTACAAGCTACCATATATGAAAATGGCACAGCTGTGATATGAGGCAGTGGCAATGTGTACAACAGTAAGGTGTATTATTTATGAATTTTCTAAACAGCTCTATAAAAATGGGAGAGTGAGAGTTTCATCATACGATGTTGCATTTTACAGAACCTTCCTGGCTGGCGCTGGTAGATTGAGATAATGAGTTTCGCTGGGTAATTGATCTCTCTGGAGATGGTTACGTCTTTCGTTCAGAAAGTGATCAATTTTTTATTTAGCAAGGAACAGTGGAGTTATTACCTTGCAAAGCGACAGACTCGTTTTAATGGCAACTGCGTTAAATTTACCATGCAAGTGAGGCAGACATGGCAATCTATTGTACGCTACAGGGAATGAGATACATTGTTTGTTTGTGCATATAAAGCCATACCAATGTATTCAGGATTAAAACACTGTCCTGCAAAATTTACAGTCCCATGTTAGTGCCCTTCATGGGGGTTATAATTTCCATGAATGTCCTTTTCATATCAGGAGAAGCAGCTGGGTCATAGCTACTATGTCACAAATCAGTTCATTTGCTTATGTGCCTATTTTATGTGTGCACTATAAATTCACACTTCTCAACTATTCATCATATGTCCCAATATTTCAAATGGGAGGTACTTATTCTCTTGAAAAATCCACAATAATAATTGTAAAAGTGTGTATAACACAAGCATGGTGCGCAGGAGCACAAAGTTGTTACAATTGATATATCCTGGGAATTGTGCAACCTCGCAGTTGCTTTGTATTTGAGCATGCGCTCTGGAAAGAAGTTGCTTTCACAATTGCAACGAGTATGCACATTGGGGGGAGAGTGCACAGAGAGAGATAGAGAGGACAGAGAAAGATAGATCACACAGAGAGAGGACAGAGAGAGAGAGATCACACAGAGAGGGCACATAGAGAGACAGAGTGCAAAGAGAGAGGGAGCAGAGAGAGAAGGGGAATCCAGAGAGACAGAGTGGACAGAGAGAGAGCACAGAGAGAGAAATAGGGCACACAGGGAGGGCACACAGGGAGACACATGCACAGAGAGAGGGCACAGAGATAGACACAGGGCACGGGGAGAGGACACAGAGAGCACAGAGAGAGAGGGCACAGAGAGAGAATGCACAGAAAGAGAGCTTACAGAGAGAGACAGAACAGACAGTTGAAGATGATATATGATACCTTCAGTGGCGGAGCTAATGAATGGAGGGCCCCGGTAACAAAAACATATAAGGAGCAGGGGCAAAGAAAGGTTTTGACCAATCTTGGGTCCCCTTCCAGTGCCATATATATATATATATATATATTTATATATATGTAAGTTGTCTTGTAAACAATATTTTGTATTACCTTGTTCCTTTTTTGTAGTGCAGTGGACCCCAGCAACTCCCCCCGCAGCACCATTCAGCCCCACAAACCCAAAGCAGCACCATTCATCCCCTCGGCTGCACCATTCAGCCCCACAACCCCCCCAGCAACACCATTCACCCCCAGCAGCACTATTAACCCCAACCCAGCAGCACCATTCACACCCAGAAGCACCATTCAGCCCCACAACCCCCAGCAACATCATTCAACTCCCAGTAGCCCCGTTCACCCCTCAGCTGCCCCATAACCCCATGAGTCCCCCCCAGAAGCCCCACTCTGCCTCACAACCCCCCAGTAGCCCTATTCAGCCTCACAACCCCCCAGCAGTTCCATTTACCCCCAGCAGCCCCATTCACCCCTCAGCAGCCCCATTCAGCCCACAGCAGCCCCATTACACCCCCAGTGCCCCCATAACCCCCCAGCAGCCCCATTCAGCTCCCCAACAGCCCCACATCGTGCTCACAACCCCCAGCAGCCCTATTCAGCCTCACAACCCCCAGCAGTTCCATTCACCCCCAGCAGCCCCATTCACCCCCCAGCAGCCCCATTCAGCCCCACAACTCCCTCAGCAGCACCATTCATCCCCTCGGCAGCACCATTCAGCCCCACAACCCCCAGAGACATCATTCAACTCCCAGCAGCCCCATAACCACATGAGTCCCCCCCAGCAGTCCCACTCTGCATCACAACCCCCAGTAGCCCAATTCAGCCCCATAACCCCCCAGCAGCCTCATTTAGCCCCCAACAGCCCCACATCGGCCTCACAAACCCCAGCAGCCCTATCCAGCTTCACAACCCCCAGCAAACCCATTCAGCCCATCACCAGTGCCATTACCCTCCCAGCAGAAAGAAAAACCCCAGCAACACCATTAACCCCCAGCAGCCCCATTCACCTCCACCCCAGCTGCACTATTCACACCACAGCAGCACCATTCAGCCCTACAACCTCCAGCAACATCATTCAACTCCCAGCAGCCCCATTTACCCCCCAGCAGCAAGATGCACCCTCTCAGCAGCACCATTCAGCCCCCAACCCCTCCCAGCAGTCCCATTCACCCCAATAAGATCATTCAGCCTCCAGCAGCGCCACTCGTACCCCCCAGCAGCCCCATTCACCCCCCAGCAGCCCTATTCACCCCCCCTATTCACCCTTAACCCCCAGCAGTCCCATTCACCCCCCCAGCAGCCCCATTCACCCCCCCAGCAGCCCCATTCACCCCCCCAGCAGCCCCAGCAGCCCCATTCACCCCCCAGTAGCGCTATTTAGCCCCCCCCAGCACCTCCATACCCCCCAGCAGCCCCATTCAGTCCCCCAGCTGCCCCATTCACCCCCCACAGCCCCATTCAGCCCCACAATCCCCCCAGCAGCTCCATTCAGCACCATAACCACACAGCAGCTCCATAACCCCCTAGCAGCCCCCAGCAGCCCCACAACCTCCCAGCAGACCATTCAGTCCCCAAGCAGTCCCATAAATCCCCCAGCAGCCTCAAACCCCCCCAGCAGACCCATTCAGCCCCCCCAGGTTAACCCATTCAACCCCCCACACACACAGCAGATCTATTCAGCCCGACAACCCCCTCAGCAGCCCCATTAAGCCCCACAATCCCCCCATTTAGCCCTTCAGCAGCCCAATAACCCCCCCCCCCGAGGCCCATTCAGACCCCCAATAGCCCCATTCAGCCCACAACCATATGTGTAGGAGTACATGGGTATTCTGAGCTGCTATCCTGCATATCCTGTGACCTCACTGCAGAGTAAATTAGCTTGATAAAATAGAGAGAGAAAACACAAAGAAAGTAGTACTTTACAGAAAGAGTAATAGATAATACTGGAATAGCCTTCCAGTGGAAGTGGTAGAGTCAAGCACAGTTAAGGAAGTGAAACATGCCTGGAATAAGCATAAGGTCACTTTAAAGGTTATTAAGGCAGACTTTTGGTCGATAGAATGGGCAGCCTAGATAGGCCATTTTAATTATCTGTCATCAAAAATATATAGAGGAGAGGCTAGAGGGAGGGAGACAGTAGGGATAAGAGGGAGAGAAGGGAGCAAGATATGCTACATAAGGTTTTATGCTGCTAGACCTGTCCCAATATTCCTCTTGTTATTATCACTAATATAGTTTGTTAAGTGTGTGTAATGCTCCAGGGGAGTGCATGTTCACTTCACAAACTATTTGTATGGATTTCCGTAAATGCAGCGCATGCGCACCACACAAGGAACAGAGGGGAGGAAAGGGACAGAGTGGGGGAAAGAGACAGATGGGGGAAGGGGAAAGAGACACAAGGTAGGGAGGAGGGGGGGAGAGAAAGAGGGGCAAAGGGACACAGGGGAGGGAGAAGGGGGGAAAGAGACAGAGGAGGGAAAGGGGGAAAGAGACATTGGGGTAGTAGGAGGGGGAAAGAGACACAGGGGAGGGAAAGAGACACAGGGAAGGGAGAAGGGGGAAGATAGGGGGAAGCGACAAAGAGCAGGGAGAGGGGAGGGATGGGGAATAGACACAGGGGAGGGAGATGGAGAAAGAGACACAGAGGAGGGAAGGGAGTAAGAGTCACAAGGGAGGGAGGGGGGAAGAAACAAAGAGGAGGGAGAGGGGGGATGAGACACAGGGGGGAGAGAGACGCCTGTAATATTATGCTGCCATTTATGAGGGGCAAATGACTAGTATACATATAACTATAAATAAACAACATGTATACAAAGCAGTAAATAACCTGATTCAGAGGAAATGTATTTATGCTGTAGTCATGGATGGCTTGGAATCTACTTGCATGGTTTGCTAATGTATTATGCCACTATCATATAACACAGGCTTCCTCCTACATCACTATCATATCACTGCCTCACACAGGCTTCTTCCCGCCTCACTATCATATAACTGCCATAACTATCATATCACTGCATAACACAGGCTTCCTCCCACATCACTATCATATCACTGCATAACACAGGCTTCCCCTCAACTCACTGCATAACTATTATATCACAGCATATCATAGGCTTTTTACTTTCTCACAGTCATATGACAGCATAACACAAGCTTCTTCCCTCCTCACCATCATATAACTGCCTCACACAGGTTTCTTTCATTTTCACTGTCATATCACTGCATCACACAGGCTTCTTCCCCCCTCACTATCATATCACTGCAAACACAGGCTTCCTCCCACCTCAATATCATATCAATGCATAACACAGGCTTCCCCCACCTCACTATCATATCACTGCATAACTATTATATCACTGCATAACACAGACCTCCTCCATCCTCATTTTCATCCAAGTTTGATCACTCCATAATACTTTCACATGGGAATAGCGAGTGTAAGAGTAGGTGGAATATGGGTAATGAGTAAAAGAAAGGAAAGGGAAGAAAAATAGGTGAAGGGTAAAAAAGAAGAACGCTGATGGGGAGGTAGAAAGTTAGATGAGGAAAAACAGAATAAAGAACAAAGAGTAGAAGTGAGTTGGATAGATGTGAATCAACGGCATGAGTAAATAAATATAAAATGCTGTGGGGCAAAAATACATGACAGAAAAAGTGTACTAGACATTTGCAATTACAATATTTTGTGTACCTTTGTGCAAATCCCCTTCTGCTGCTACTTGGCTGCCCATTGCATCCTCCAGGGTTGTTAAAAAGGGGTGGAGTCAAAAGCTTTCTTGGACCAAAGCCTGGGAGAGACAAACTGCTCCCAAGCACTGGTGCCTCTAGTGGTGTTCTCTGGTAAAGCATGATTAAGTTTAATTGTGCTATTTTGTGTTTCCCCTACTCATATAATGGTATCATCATAATGGTCATCTATCCCTCCATCCCCCCAGTTCTTACACCCCTACCCACAACCCCTCAGTAGACCCATTTAGCCCCCCAGCAGCCCCATTCACCCCCCAACAGCCCCATAACCTACCAGTAGCCCCACATCCCCCCTAGCAGAGCCTTTCAGCCCCACAATGCCACAGCATACCCATTCAGCCCCCCAACCCCCCCAACTGACCCATTCAGCCGCACAACCCCTTCCCAAGCAGCCCATTCAGTCCCATTCAGGCCACTCCTCTTACACTGTGCACAAGGGACCACAGTGCACAAGTAAGAGGAGGGGGCTGAATGGGGCTGCTGTGGGGCTGAATAGGACTGCTGGGGGGTTGAATAGGGCTGCTGGGGGGCTGAATGGGGCTGCTGGGGGGGGCTGAATGGTGCAGCCAACAAACAAAAAATCAATACTGCACTTTAAAATATGGGGAAAGCGATGAAAGACTTGAGAATTACTTGCACAACAGTCACAAGCTCGCAAATCTGCAATAAAAAAATATAATTTTTTTTTTACGTTTCATTTCCGTGTTATATCATTCTTGGGACTCAAGGAGTTAATACATATCAGGCCACCCACATGGACTTGAACAGTATCGTCATTCATTTTTATTATTTTGTACATTGCCAAATTCACATATAAACTTTTAAACACCAATTGATTGTGGTTTAGCCTCCATGTTTTAATGATGTCATGATAATGGTCTCATTTACTATTGTCCATTTCAAAATCAGTAGCTGGGGCCTTGCTTAATTGATCATGATCATGCTCTGATTTTTTTTTTTAGGGTTGTTTGCGGTTTAGGCTTTCGGATTAGACTTTCGGCCAAGTAGCTGCAGGCTTAATCATTTGAATCGCTCTGTAACTGTTGCAAATTTCAAGCCTGCAGACTTCCGGCTGGTATAAAGTAAACTGCAGGCTGAGAATTGAATAGGGGTCTGTGTACATCATTCTCTACATTTTTGTGAACAACATATGTTAATTATTGTCATGAATATGATCTTTGATGCCTCAAATACCATAAGATAAAAAGAGCTGCATATTTTAACTTTCTATGAGCCTAATATGACATAATATGACGTAATATTAAATAATAATAAACACAATATATTGTATGACTAGTCATCTACCACTAGGTGGCAATGGGTTATTTTTGATGACATTATTATGTACACTGTTGTATTTGTAGATATTTAACATTTCAATCATTCAGTGGCTGAGCTAGTGAATGAAGGGCTTGCAGCAAAATAGTTCTCTCCCCTTGGAACTACTCTAAGGTAGGTTCCTGGTTGTTGTTGTTTAGTCATTTAGCTGCGTTCAAATCTCCGTGACTCTATGGCCTGCACCACACCAGGTACCACTCTCCGTCTCTGCCCCTCTGAACTCCATCATGTTCATTGCTTCAGTGACTTCATCTATCCATCTCCGCCTCTGTTGTCCCCTTCTTCTTGTGCCTTTAATCTTTCCCAGCATCAGAGTCTTTTCTAGGGAATCCTTCAGTCTCATAATTTGGCCAAAATATTTTAGCTTCAGCCTCACATACCTTCTAGTGAACAGATCATCTTGATTTCCTGAAGTATTGACTTATTGAATCTTCTTGCAGTCCAAGGGACTCTAAGCAGTCTTCTCCAACGCCACAATTCAAAGGCGTCAATTCTACGGCGCTCAGACTTCTTTATGGTCCAGCTCTCACATCTGTATGTTACTACTGGGAATACCATAGTTCGAACTATCCAGACATTTGTTGACAGTTTAATATATTTACTTTTTACTAGCTTGTCCATGCTTGCCATAGCTTTCCTCCCCAAAAGCAAACATCTTTTAATTTCATAACTACAGTCATCATCTGCAGAGATCTTGGATCCCAGGAAAATAAATTCTATCACTGCCTCCACTTCTTCCCTGTCTATTTGCCAGGAACTGAGATTGCCGTTTGCCATGATCTTTGTCTTTTTAACGTTGAGAAGCAGGCCAACTTTTGCACTCTCTTATTTTACCTTCATCAATAGGTCCTTAAGTTCCTTCTCACTTTCAGCCATCAAGGTCGTATCATCAGCGTATCTGAGGTTGTTGATATTTCTTCTGGCTTTGGATTCATCCAGTCCAGCCGTACGCATGATGTACTCTGCATTTAAGTTGAATAAATAAGGTGACAATATACAACCTTGTTGCATTCCTTTTCCGATCTTGAACCATTCTGTTGTCCCATGTTCGGTTTTGACTGTGGCTTATTGGTTCATATACAGATGCTTTAGGAGGAGGATGAGATGATCTGGTACTCCCATCTCTTTAACAACATGCCACATTTTGTTGTGATCCCGACAGTCAAAAGCTTTAGAATAGTCTATGAAGCAAAAGTACATGCTTTTCTGGAACTCTCTTGCTTTCTCTATTATTCTCTATTACCCAGCAGACATTGGCAATTTGATCTCTTGCACATTGGTGGAGTCAAGCTTATAGAATCTTAAGTATTATCTTAGATGTGAAATGAGTGCAATTGTTCAATAATTGGAGCACACTTTGGCACTGCCTTTTTGGGATTGGGATTTAGACTGTCCTTTTCCAGTGTATTGGCCATTGATGAGTTTTCCAAATGTGTTGGCATAAGGCATGCAACACTTCCACAGCATCATCCTGTAGAATTTTGATTAGTTCAGTTGGGATTCCATCACACCCTGCAGCCTTATTATCAGCAAGACATCCTAGGGCCCATCTCACTTTGCTCTCCAAGATGTCTGGCTCCAGCTCATTTGAGAAACTATTGAGGTCATCACTGCTGTTACGATCCTTCCAGTATAGATCTTCAGTGTATTTCTGCCACCTCTTTATCTGATCTTCTTCTAAGTCCCTACCATTTTTGTCTTTTATCACACCCACTTTGGCATGAAAGGTGCCTTTTAGGTTCCTAATTTTCTTGAAGAGATATCTTGATTTACCCATTCTGTTATACTGTTAAATCTTTTTTCCATCGCTCCCTGTAGCATGTCTCCTTGTCTCTTCTTTTCCTATCTCCACAACCTTTCACTTTCCTTCTTTTCTGAGCTACTTTTAAAGTCTCTTAAGATAGCCAGTTTGACTTCTTACTTTTCTTTCTTTTAGGGATATTCTTTCTTGCTGTTTCATGGATAATTTTGCAAACTTTGGTCCAAAGTTCTTCAGGTACCCTTTCTTTCATGTCTAGTCCCTTACATCTATTCTTTACCTCTACAACATATACACAAGGGGAATTAATTATTTTGTATCTACTTGGTCTGATGATTTTCCCTCTTTTCTTCAGTTTAATTCTGGACTTTGCAATAAAAAGCTTGTGGTCTGAGACGCAGTCAGCTCGAGGTCTTGTTTTTCATGATTGTATAGTGTTCCTCCATCTTTGGCTGCAAATTATATAGTCAACAGGATTTCTATGTTGTCCATCTGTGATGTCCATGTGTAGAGTCATCTCGGAGGTTCTTGGAGGGGTCAATAAAAAGCCAAAAGATATGTAGATGGTAAAAATAGTTATCTGCCCTAATAAAGTAAGAGTCCCCTTTACTCTTGTTAGCAGGGCGTCTCTACTCTGTTGTGGGCCCTGGCTCATTGAATCTGCTGCACCAACAGTCGCTCCGTCACTGCACAAATCTGTAGAGACGCTACCTCTGGAAACTGAAACATTGATATGATTTTAATTCCAGGAGTAGCATATATTTCTCCCTGAGCAAAACCTTAGAAAATGCCCCATATAAGTTACAAGATATAAGTTAATTCTTCATTAATATAACTTTAATTAGTACTTACTGTATTACTAAATAACTTATTAATCAATCACTTTACTGCTCTTTTTTTTTAATCACATCAGAGCTCAATGATTTTGTCACTGTTTTGTGGCTGTCACAGTTGGTGGTGCATTATTTCAAACATTTCACTTATGCTATGTTCATTATCCACCTCTTTATAATGATAACATAATAAAGTATATGCAAATATTTTACTTAAGCTAATATTGTCATAATTGTGTAGTTATCAAAAAAATAAAAGGAATAATATCTTGAAAAAATAGATGAAGTTAATAAATTAAAATGCCTGACTCGCCATTTGTTAGCTTTATATATCGTATACATCTGAACTAGATAATACGCGTTTCTGTAGGAGGGGGATGGATAAAAAATCAGTTTCCATGGTTCTTGTCACTCTCAATTAGCAAAAAAGGCCCCCTATATTTTCCAGAGCAGTACAATTGAAAAACACAGCACTTGCAAGTCCCAGTGGAGTTGGCCCATTGCCCCTTCACTCATCACAACTGCCAGGAGCATTCCCCAACTCTTCAGTAGTCGGATCGCAGATGTTGGATGAGCCGAGAAGACAAACTGAGTGGAATAATATAAAGGAAGGAGACTTTTAGCCTTTCACCCCGCGATTTACATAGTTACAATAGAGATGAGAACCTGAGAGTAATTTAGAAATTATAATCAGTAATATAAAAGAAAAAGCTAATATATGAAAGTCACATTATTGACTCATTAAATTTGCAAGAGACTAGAAATTATAGGACATAGTTTATTATAAAATCATATTGTAAAAAGTAATTACTGCAGGAAGGATGGCAGGAGTCAATCAAGGATGACAGGTCTCCAGCTGGCTGCCATGACGTAACAATTGTCACAGTGTATTGCAACTGGGCCCAGCTGCTGATGTCTAATGATATAAATCAGTATTTGAAGTTTGAGACTGATTTTTTTTTATTTAGATAAAATCTTATTACATATTCATAAAAATAAAAACAATTTGAATCAAACATGATAAAATGAGCATAAAACAAATATTTTCTAACTCTATACCAAATTATATTAAGGTTAAACAAATATATCAAACTGAACAATATATTACTAAATATAAATAATTTAAATATTATAAATTCACTGGCCCTCATTCAATTGCGATTTGGCCAATTGAATAAGGCTCTAAATAAGCACATAACATATATTTTTTTAAGAAGTGTTTAGTTAGTGAAGACCTTGCTTTTGGATAGATGCTTACAAGCTAAAAACTTCTTAAAAAATATATGTTATGTGCTTATTTAGAGCCCTATTCAATTGGCCAAATCGCAATTGAATGAGGGCCGCTGTGTGTAAACACTCCTGTGAGAAGGAGTGAATTAGAAGTCACCAGTCTACACATGCACAGATATCTCAACCCAATAATAATTCATATGTGGACATTCCCATCACATATGTATAAACATGCCTATTGAACAACAATTGCGCTATCATAGGACTTGTTTCATAGATGTGTTAAATACAATCTGTGTAACTTTTTTCTAAATTCTCTTGTTGGTTTCCTTGTGTCTAGGTCTTTTCCCACATTATTATTTACTTATACTTCATTGTTTTCTCTTCATCAAACATCAATTTGTATATTTTTGTTATTAACCCTTTTAAGTTATTGTTTGTATCAACACACATTTTGTCAAACATTCTGCACGTTCTTTAAATGGGCTAATTAAATTCTTTAAGTGTAAATAGGAGAAGAGATTACTTATTTTTAGTTTAAAGTAATCTACTAGCTGCCACAAATGGCATAGTTAACCTTTTCTCAATCACTACAATAATTGTCAGTGTTGGGGACGTTTGCGATGTTGGGACGCCTGCGAGCCTAGTGAAGCAAGGCGAGCAGTAGATTGCGAGCCTCGCGTAGCGAAGCAAGCCATTGACACACGCACAGCGAGGGTCGCCTGCGAGACTCGCAAAGCGAGGCAAGCAGTTGAGGCACGTGGGACTTAAGCGTCGGCGCTCATTGCACTTCAAGCCTCACAAAGCGAGGCGAGCAGTTTAGGCACGCGGGACTTAGGCTGCAATGAGCGCCAGTTTAGTCGAGCAGTTGAGGCACGCAGTTCGTTCAAACGCGTAACTACAAAAAAGCCCAAAACAAGCAATACTCACACACAGCACAGGGGGAGAGCCAGGAAGTTTAGGGGTGAAGTCGCAAACAAATTGGAGCCATATTTGTCATTTTCCGCCGCTCAAAAAACAGCTAAGCGAGGGGAAAAATGGCAGCCGAAAAATGTAAAAATTCGGAAACAGGATGAAAATGAGGCTCTGCAACGCCAGGCACGCAGCACTTAGACAATATACAACGCCGAAAACAGTAACACTTACACAAACAATGCCAGGCAAGTAGGACTTTAAAAATAAAACCATTGAGGACCAAAAGCCTCACATTGTATGCCACACAGCATTGCTAGACTTACAATTTAATTCCCGTCATTTTTGACAGGCAATTTTCTAGTTTTAGAATATTTAGTAATTAAACTTTTTTAATTACTAAATATTCTAAAACTAGAGGATTGCCTGTCAAAAATGTCAGACCTGACGCTTGAATCATTTTCTGCTTCTACGGGTGGTGACAGAATGTTTAGGATTTGGAGCAAAAAAGTCTTATGTACAGTAGGTATCTTGCGTGAAGCACCAGTAGGTTTGATTGGGATGACTTGGAGGGAAATTTAAATGTGACAGCTAGCCCTAACTTGTCAATGATGCTCATTTTACTCTATTCAGAGCTGCCTTCACACAGAGCTGATTTTTTTACCAATTGGAACAAAACATTTTGCATGTTACATGTCATTTTGACATTTAAATGACTACATGAAAGATTGTAATGGGGTGCTATATCAATGGAAAAGTATACACTTTTGGTCCAAGTCTGTTTTGGCTGTAAAATCTGATTCAGATGGCTATAAAAACAAGCACTATATTTCTCACTTCATTTAACCTAGTTACCAGGATTCTGTAAAAAAATATGCTCTGTGCTTAAATAAAGCCCTATTCAATTGGCCAAATCACAATTTAATAAGGCTGCAGGTGTTTTAAGTTTGTCTAATTGTGTGTCTGAAAGCAACTAATTTTATTGATAAATTCTTTGTATTTGTAACTCAAAGTACATTGGAAATTTCTTGTGTGAGTTACACCATCACGGCACCTATGTAGGCAAAGTGTCCAAGCCAATGAACTGTGCGGAGTTGTGTCCTAGCGAAACAGATGCACACTGAGAGCCTCGTCTGAGCCAGTGAGAGGGAAACAGATACATTGTTATACCTGACTCCAATTGAACACAAATAATTATGAATTTAATGCCAAATTTAGCTTGGAGTTTAAGAGGCGTTTCTTCTCAAAAGCAAACGCCTGAAACCTGAAGAAATTATGCAAATTTTAGGGTAAGTTTATTAATATTTATTTTGTGATTTATTCATGAAAAAAAAATGTTTTCATACCCTACCAATTATCCATTAGATCAGATGCATTCAGAATCCATGAAACTTCTATATACCTTTGACTTGATAATATGCAAAATGTATTATAAAGTTTAAAAAAAGTAAATAAGTAAATATAGCCTTACATATTAACTATATTATTGAATTTTGCTTTAATGACAACAGAGATTTGCAACCCCGGAAGAACATCTCTGTTCAATTCCACTGAAGAATTACCACAATGAGATGTCATATTATAAAAGGATTAAATAGAATAGTCTGTTAAATTAAAATGCTTATATGTTGATGGCCTAGATAGCTGCAAGTTTGTTACATACATCACAATTTTTGCCAAACTGCATTGGTTATTTATAAAGGTATCACTTTTATCTCACTTTTGTTATTTTTTAATCACAAAGTATTTCCCTAGCATATTACCGTGGGCAGTGTCTCTTTAATAAACTGTAATAATTCATAAAATAATTCTCAATTTTTACAGAGTTGAAAAAAATGAACATTTCCCATTAGACTTGACTTCAAATAACTTCCTCATCCTTCTGTTTATATTGTAATCACAGTTTTACTGCTTTGCCTCTATCAGCATGTTTTTTGCTGACTTTCAGAGAGAGGGATCTCAGTTATGCAGCATGTTAATTGGGATTAATCCAAAAAAAGACCAGCAGATCATTCTGTAAAGACCATAAAAAGAGTGCATCAGGCCTTGAAAATGTTTCATAGAGGAAGCATCCCTCCAAACAAGCATGCAGTGGCTTATGATAATAAAGTGCCTGTTAGACCTAATTAAACAGTTTGACGTGGCAAATTAGGAAATGCTGGACACTTTGAACATGCCTTACCAAGGACAAAGAAAAATCAATAAATTATTAAGTAAACTATCTGGAGTGGATACAACTAAGGGGAACTGTATGAAATATTACCTGCTGTAAACAAGTAAGGCAGTCAAATGAGCAAAATTCATTTTCGGGAAAGAAATCCGATTATTAATAAATTAATATAAACTGAAAGGTTGTAAATCATACATGTGATGAATACTTTTTTTATTAACATTCTGTACATTGTGCCAATGTGTAGTTTATGTATTGGAGAAGGTGACCCACAATATTCCCCTTCAAATCGACCACATTTTTATTAAATATAAATTAAAATAATATATAATATAAATATAATAATAGATAATAATATAAAAAATAAAATAAATATAAATTAAAATTGTAAAAAATACTACAGACACTGTGGCCATGACCGTTCACTTCACTTGTAATAGTGTTATGTATTAAAGGGACCATGTACAATGAATAAAATATGTTGAGCTTGACTAAAAGCATAATTAAGAAAAAGAAACAGAGGAAACAGATTGCAGTGGGCTGAAACACAACAATGCAGCACATGCACCTCTACATAAAATACTTTAGTGAAGAAAAGTCTAGGTTAAATTATGCTGCGTCTATAAAACCATAAATAAATTGTCCAAAGTCATCAGAACTTGAGGCATTAGTGAACAATTCCATTTGTCAGTAGCATTTTTTGTTTTAAAAAAAATATGCAATAAGAAAAACAAGATAAGTAAAAAGATGCATCCTTGGCCCATGCACTGGAATTTTATAGACTACATTCTGGTGCATTAGTGAGACCTTTGAGATGTCCTACTTAACCGAGTGATGCCCAGCGCAGAATGTAATATGGACTACTGCTTGGTTCTCTTCAAACTTCCTCCCCACATCAGTCCTAAGCCAAAGAGGAAAGTAGCCCCAAGGAAAAAGTTACAGATCGGCAACCTCCAGTCAGCTGAAGCGAAAAACGACTTGCAGGCTAATTTCCAGTCAAGAAAAGAGCATTGCAGATGCTTCACGGATCCCTCTTCAGATGCTCTATGGGAACACGTCAAAACCAGCATCCTGCAGACCTCTGAAGAGGTCCTAGGTTTCTCCATCAAGAAGAGCAAAGACTGGTTTGCCACAAAAACCAGGAGATCCGTGAATTACTGTTGAAAAAGAGGTTTGCTCATCAAGTGCATCTCGCTCAGCCTTCCTGCCCTGATTCCTGGCAATTCGGAATCAGTGGTGGACCAACCTTGCGTAAAGAACTCAGCATTGCGCAGATGTTGGGTACTACAGGACCTTTTATGAAGCCGTGAAGGCGGTGTATGGCCCTTCACACCTGGTCTAAAGCCCGTTGCGAAGTGCAGATTGTCAAACATTCTTACAGACAAGGGGTTGATTCTGAACCATGGTCTGATCACTTTCACTCTCTAGCCTGTGCATTCCACAACAACAAATGAAAACAGAACTGGATGAAAACCCCACTCTTGAAGAGACTGTTAAAGCATTTGAGCAGCTAAACAATGGTGAGGCAGCAGAAGTTGATAGGATCCCATCAGAGATCTAGAAACATAGGGCCCAGCACTTCATGCTAAGCTCCTTGAGCTCTTTGTTTTCTGCTGGTGGCACGGCAGACTGCCAAAAGACCTTCATGATGCAATCATCGTCACTTTACACAAGAAGAATGGAGAAAAAGTCAGACAACAGTCAGACTGCTCAAATTACCGGGGGATATCTCTTCTCTCTGTCGCAGGGAGTACTCCTCAACAGACTGATGCCCACTATCGCAGAAGAACTCCTCCCCGAGAGTCAGTGTGGCTTATTTTTGTTCTCAGGCATCTCCAAGAGAAATGCTGAGAACAGAACAAGGGACTTCATCTGAGCAGTTTTACACCATGATCATCCAGCTACATGAAGACCGGCATGGCCAAGTCAGGCACAGCAACGACCTGTCGGAGCACTTCCCAATAAATAATGGCATGAAGCAGGCTTCTGTCCTTGCACCAACTCTATTCACTCTATTCTTCAGTATGATGCTGCAAAGTGCCACAGCAGGCCTTGTTGCTGAGGAGTGTCTCTACATTCAATTTAGCACCAATGGCAGTCTGTTCAATCTGAGGTGACTAAAGGCCTACACCAGGACCATGGAACGACTCATTCAAGAGCTACTCTTTGTCAATGTTGCCCTTGTTTCCCATATGTCGACAGCTCTGCAGTGATTGACATCTTGCTTCACTGAGGCTGCCAAGCTCTTCGGTCCAGAAGTCAGTTTAAAGAATACAGAAGTGCTCCACCAGCCTGCACCTCAGGAAGTTTACTGTCCTCCTCGCATCACTATTGGCAAGTCCGAGCTTGAAACAGTCCACCAGTTCACCTACCTAGGTTGCATCATCTCCTTAGACGCTAAAATTGACAAGGAAATTGACAACAGATTAGCAAAGGCAAATGACGCATTCAGCAGTTTATATAAAAGGTTTTGGAACAACAAGCATCTGAACAAATGCACCAAGGTCAATGTGTACAGAGCTGTTGTGTTACAAGTGGATTTACCTTAAAAAGTAAAGGCTGATAAACTGCAGAGTGCAATAATTGTGCCCAGGTGAGAGGGGTGTGTCTTGACTGTTAAACTTGTATAAAAGGTTTGTGAGCTGGTTTGGGGCCTGTTTACAAGTGGATTTACCTTACAAGTAAAGGCTGATAAACTGCAGAGTGCACTAATTGTGCCCAGGTGAGAGGGGTGTGGCTTGACTGTTAAACTAGGATAAAAGGTTTGTGAGCTGGTTTGCGGCCTGTTTACAAGTGGATTTACCTTACAAGTAAAGGCTGATAAATTGCAGAGTGCACTAATTGTGCCCAGGCGAAAAGGCAGAAGTTAATATAAACCGGAGAAGGGGAACTTTCAGTATCAAGTGCAATTTTAGTAAAAGCCTAGGAGTTTAAATAAAAGGAGGGCCTTCAAAGAAAAGGGAGGGCAGATTTATAGTGCAAAGGAGGAAAACTTTATATAAATATATTATTTTATATTCTTTATTTTTCCCACTGAAATTTCGTAGACAATAATAATAATTATGAGTCAGCCCAGTGGCAACCTTATTCAGTGTACATCCAGTCATATGTATGCAATACTGGAACAGATGATCCAGGGTCCATACCTCTGTGAGAGGTGTGAGCATGTTGCCTCTCTGGAAGCTCAAATTGGAGATCTGGAGAGGAGAATTGCAGCACTTAGTGATATTGCTCCACTGGAAAGAGGGTTGGTGATCACTGAGCACAGTTTAGCTGGGCCTAGCATGGAGGGTGGAGCTGGGGCTAGTGAGGATGTCCAGGGAGGCAGCTGAGTTACAGTTACAAGGGGAAGAAGGGGGAACAGGAGGAGGCAGGCCAGTTCTGAGTTGGCAAACAACAACAGATTTGCCAGGTTGAGTGAAACTGTTGGCGATGTCCATTCAGGAACGGTATTGCCAGATAGAGCTGTTCCCTCTAACAGCCGGGCGAACAGCTCTACTGGAGGAGAGGGAGGGCAGAATAGGCAGAACAACAGACAGGTTTTGGTTGTAGGGGACTCTGTTATTAGGAAGGTAGACAGGGTGATTTGTCACCCAGATCCCAGCAATCGAACAGTTTGCTGTCTCCCGGGTGCTCGGATTCGTCATGTTGTGGATCGCGTAGACAAATTATTGGGAGGGGCTGGAAATGAACCGGCGGTCTTGGTACATATTGGTACCAATGACAAAGTTAGTGGAAGATGGAGTATCCTAAAGAATGATTTTAGAGAACTAGGTAATAAGCTGAAGGCAAGGACCTCCAAGGTAGTATTTTCTGAGATACTACCAGTGCCTTGTGCTAGCCCAGGGAGGCAGAAGGAGATTAGGGAGGTTAATGCGTGGCTAAAGATGTGGTGCACTAAGGAGGGGTTTGGCTTTTTAGAGCATTAGGCGGACTACTCACTTCGGTACAATCTCTACAGTAGGGATGGATTGAACCTTAATGATGAGGGAGCTTTTGTACTAGGGGATAGGATGGTAGAAAGGCTGGAGGAGTTTTTAAACTAGTAGGTGGGGGGGAGGGACTAGATATAAGTAATGGGGTAGAAAGTGTAGAGGGTATGAGGGATGAATTAACAACTCATAGGGGAGGAGATGGGGAGGGGTAGTATAGTCAATAGGGAGGTAGTACTAAGTAATTCAAGTTCAGTGGCAGGCACTTCAGAACTACAGACTCATAACATAAGGTGTATGCTTTCTAATGCCAGAAGCTTGCCAGGAAAAATGGGAGAGTTAGAATTATTAGCAATTAATGAAAAATGGGATTTAATAGGCATTACCGAAACGTGGTGGGATGAATGTCATGACTGGACTGTTAATCTGGATGGTTATAACCTATTTAGAAAAGATAGAGGCAATGGTAAATGAGGAGGAGGGAGTTGTCTATATGTTAAGCCTGAATTTAAGGCTATAGTCAGAGAAGATATTTATGGTGGACCTAGTAAAGAAGTTGAATGTTTGTGGGTAGAGTTAAATAGTGGAGCAGCAAATTCCAAAAAATATTAGTAGGAGTATGCTATAAACCCCCAAATATAGCTGAAAGTGAGGAAATACAATTATTGTTACAGATTGGAAATGCAGCTAAGCACGGGCAAGTTCTAATAATGGGAGATTTTAATTACCTTGAAATAAACTGGATAAATGAGACCAGCAGTTCAGCTAAGGGGAGCAGGTTCTTGAGTACACTCAGGGATCATTATCTGGCCCAGGTTATACAGGAGCCTACTAGACATGAAGCTATCTTAGATTTACTCATTACAAATAATATTGATATTGTATCAAATGTTGAAATAGGGCAACCGTTGGGATCACAACACAGTTTCATTTGAGATTGAATTAAAAAAACAACATTTTAAGCGGCAACAAAAACTCTTAATTTTAAAAGGGCAGATTTTAACGGTCTAAGGGCAGCAATACAAAGTATAGACTGGGACAGAGAACTGATAGGTAAAAACACTGAACATAAATGGACAACATTTAAATCTTTACTAAATATGCATACACATCGGCATATACCGTGTGGGAATAAAAGTAAAAGGAGTAAATCACAACCCATGTGGCTTAACAATGATTTAAAGATCAAGATACGGAGTAAAAAACAGGCATTTAAATTATACAAACAAGAGGGGACAGAGACTACTTTACGGAAATACAAGGAAATCAACAAGGCTTGCAAAAGCGCGATTAGACTGGCTAAAATAGAAAATGAAAAATTAATTGCAAAAGAGAGTAAGACTAACCCTAAAATATTTTTTAAGTATATTAATGGGAAAAAGGCGAGGAAGGAAGCTATAGGAACATTAGAATGTGAAACAGGCTGTCTGAAAATTAGTGACCAGGAAAAGGCAGATGAGCTAAATAGGTTATTTTCTTCGGTATACACAAGGGAGGTACAAGTGGTTGGGACACTGCAACATAATGGGGCTACACTACCTTTGCCAAATAATTGGTTAACACAGGATGTAATCCAAAAGAGGTTGGAAAAAATAAATGTTAATAAAGCCCCGGGTCCTGATGGAATACATCCGAGGGTACTAAGGGAACTGGGTTCTGTAATATCCAAACCATTATATTTAATTTTTCAAGATTCACTCAACACAGGGTCTCTACCAGATGACTGGAGAAAAGCTGATGTGATACCTATATTTAAAAAGGGAACAAGAGCAAATCCAGGAATTATAGACCAGTGAGCCTCACTTCTGTAGTGGGGAAGCTTTTAGAAGGGTTTTTGTGCCAAGAGGTTTTCAACTGACAAGAGGACATCCCTTGAGGTTAGAAGTAAAAAGATTCCACCTCAAAGAAAGAAACGGGTTCTTCACAGTAAGGGTGGTTAATCTGTGGAATTCTCTACCAGAGGAGGTGGTGACAGCGGATTCGATAGATAACTTTAAAAGGGGACTAGATTTATTTCTAATTAAAAAGGGTATTCAGGGTTATCAAGGATAATTAGAGAGACAGTAATGATCCAAATTTTTTACATTTCCCCTTGAGACAATTGGCTAAGTCTTGCTTGTTTATTTATTTATTTTTTTTCTTTTCTATTTGCCTTCCTCTGGACTAATTAATAATAATAAAAAAATAAAAAAAAACATTAAATAATTGATTAATAATAAATTAACAACTAATGAATTAATAGTTAATCCGCATATTGCAGATCAGAGGAGATCTTAAAAGGTGGAACTTGATGGACTGAAAGTATTTTTTCAACCTTACATACTATGTAACTATGTAACTATGTAACCTACTGTGTGGCTCTGAGTCGTGGGTTACCTACAGCCATCACCTATGACTTATTAAGCACTTTCATAAATGCTGCCTCTGCACCATACTTAACATCCATCAACACTGATGTCCTAGAACAGGCAGGAGTCACCACTATTGAGGCCATGCTGTTGAAGACACAGTTGCATTGGGCAGGACACATCTAGGATGGAGGGTAATCGGCTTCCAAAGATTGGGCTATATGGTGAGCTCACCACTGGTAATCATGACAGAGAAGGACAAAAGAAGAGGTACAAGGACTTGCTGAAACAGTCCCTTGATGCATGTCACATTGACCATCATCGATGGACGACTTTAGCTTCAGAACACAAAGCCTGGAGAAGTACCATTCACCAGGTTGTCTCCTCTTTTGAAAGCACACACAGGACTGGCCTTAAGGACAAAAGGAGATGGACGAAAAATTGTGTCACTGCAGCACCCAAACCAGAGCAAGCCTTCCCATACAACCACTGAGGTTGAGTCTGCCTGTCCGCATTGGCCTCCTCAGCTACCAGAGATCTTGCAGATGTGGAAAAAATCCCTTTTAAATCTTCATTCTCGTAGTCAAGCCAAACAAAGATAGGGAAGGTGAGTTGCTCAAAAGTCAAATCATTACCTGGAGTGGTTAATTACACTTTGATAATTTTGCTGAATGTGCAATTAAAATTTCCAATGCCTATTTAAGGACAGAAAGTACTCCACAATCCATTAGTAGGCTGTGGGAGCTCCTTGGAGAACTAGCTCCATTTGTAGATTTTTTTTTTTTACATGAGTGTCTAATATGGTCCCCTGTGGTGGTAGGAAGGGTGCCTAGGTGGTCCTTAATGATACCAATGATATAGGGGTTAATTTTAGGTGCCATGGGGGTCCTTAGGGACCCCATTGTTATAGTTAAATATACCATGGTGTCTGTGGAGACATCCTAGGTATAGAGGCTAATGTTAGATCCAATGGGGGTATTAGGTGCCATTGTGGTCTATATGGTAAATGGTTCAGAAGAATGTGTGGTAGAAAGGATATTGGCTGGTCACATGAGGACTAGACATCTTCAGCACCTAATAAAGTGGAAGAGAATCAATGTCTCTGAAAACTCTTGGGAACCTGCCACACAGGTTAATGCTCCTACTTTGCTGCAGAATTCCATTACTTACAGAGCACTCAGCCGGGGTCTCTGGGCATCCAGATGTTGCACCTTGGAGGGGTGGCAATGTTATGGCCCTTGAGCTTTAACTTTTTTCTAAGCACAGTTCATTTCGGTGTACCAAAGCTGTCTGTGCCACTTGCACCAGCATACAGACTTTTATCACGTCCCAAGAGCTCTCCGGCACTGGAGCTACAATTTAGGTAAAGTAAGATTGATGGTACTGTGCTTTGGTCCAGATTTTACATTCACTTACTCCATTCCAGTTGTTGCACTGATCCATTGCAATATTTGGATTTTTCTGACTCTGTTGCATCTTTTGACCGTGGCTTATTTCTGGACTCTGAATCTGTGCTTGCTTCCCCTCACCTCGGCTTACCTCAGGCATATGACCCTGCTCCACTTGCCCTAACACTGCTTTGTCTGACTATGATTTTGCCTTTTGTGCCTTTGACATTAATGTGCTGGTACCCTTTTGTTAATGGGTTTCCACCTGTGTTCTTCTGGCTAATCCTGATAAGAAGCTTGTCTCTGAGAACCATTAAACACAAATACATCTGTAATACTGCTCTTTGTTTTACAGACACAACTCGTACAATTATATTAGGGCTCACTGGCTTATAGGGGCAATCCTCAAATATGCTACGCATTCATCATTATGAGGGCACAAGCATGAAGATAGAACTACTGTAGATATATCAAGTTCTGCAAAAATCATTAATACAAACTGTGAAACAGTTACACATATGGTATCAGATACAACAAAGAAAAATGGTTCTGTAAGTCCCACATATGCATTTTGCAAAACAAAAAATGGTAAAATGATTGAGATATTTTGAAAAACATATGACAGCTTTGTTTTATCTTTTTTGAGTACATAGTAGACAGGCTTTTAAAATAAGATTTGATGTTTGATTGCTTCTATAGAAAAGAGATGTGTCAAGATTAATATCACACAGCACACTACGTGGTGATTATTATTATTACTAGCGACTTGCCCGTCAAAAAATGATGGCAATAAGATTGTAAGGGCGGTAAATTTTGTTGGTGTTCCAAGATGCTTCGGCGCTCATTGCGAGCCTCGCGCTGAGCGCCTTTGCCACTCATCACGTGGCACGCAATGAGTGCCTTTGGCGCTAATTGTGAGGCTGTTGGTTGTTTGTGTGCTATGAGCATAGTTTTTTTGGGCTAATGCTAATGAAATAATTAATAAAATAATACATGAATATACTTTACCTATTTTGAACTAATATATGCAGGAAGCATTGTGCAGTAGAGCTGGCAATCTGTTTTCATGTTGCTGCAGCATACAATGTGTGTTTTGAGGGCTGTGTAGCTGCTGTGTAAGTGTCAGTAATGTGTGCAGTGTGTAGTGTAAATAGTGTGCGTGCGCGAGTAAAATGCGTTAGGGTAGCTGTGTACTTCCGCATTGTGTAAGTTAGTGTTGTAAAATGGCGGCTAACGCGTGGTACGCGTCTGTGGCTGATTTGGCGTCCTTGTTCTTGGATCGCGTCCGTCTTTTTCGGAAAAAAAGTAGGTGTTTGGTGGTGTTTTGCGTCTCTTTCCCTCCCCCCTCCTCATCCTCAACCCCCATCCTCCTCATCAACCCCCCACGTCCTCATCAACCCCCCTCCTCCTCATCAACCCCCTCCTCACTGTCTCCCCTCTAAATAGCTCCCCCTCACATGCGCGGCGGCGCCGGGGTCAAAACGGAGCAGAGGCCGGAGACGAAGCAGGTAAGTGAGGAGGAGGTATTTAGAGGGGAGACAGTGAGGAGGGGGTTGATGAGGAGGAGGGGGGTTGGGGTGGAGGGGGTGGTTGAGGAGGGGGGTTGAAGTTGGGGGGGTGAGGAGGGGGGTTGAGGAGGAGGGGGGTTGAGGTGGAGGGGGTTGATGAGGAGGAGGGAGGTTGAGGAGGGGGGTTGAGGTTGGGGGGGTGAGGAGGGGGATGAGGATTGGGGGGTTGAGGATGAGGATGGGGGGTTGAGGAGGGGGGTTGAGGATGGGGGGTTGATTAGGAGGAGGGAGGTTGAGGTTGAGGAGGGGGGTTGAGGTTGAGGGGGGGTTGAGGTTGAGGGGAGGGGTTGAGGGGAGGGGTTGAGGTTGAGGATGGGGGGTTGAGGATGAGGATGGGGGGTTGAGGTTGAGGGGGGGTGAGGAGGGGGATGAGGATGTGGGGTTTAGAATGAGGATGGGGGGATGAGGATGGGGGTTGAGGATGAGGATGGGGGGTTGAGGATGAGGATGGGGGGTTGAGGATGAGGATGGGTGAGGAGGGGGTTGATGTGGAGGGGGGTTGGGGATGGGGATGAGGATGGGGGGGTTGATATTGAGGAGAGGGGTTGAGGTTGAGGATGGGGGGTTGAGGGGGGAGGATGAGGATGGGGGAGTTGAGGGGGGAGGATGAGGATGGGGGGTTGAGGAGTGAGGTTGAGTGGGGGGTTGAGGAGGGAGGATGAGGAGGGGGTTGAGGATGAGGAGGGAGGTTGAGGATGAGGATGAGGAGGGAGGTTGAGGATGAGGAGGGAGGTTGAGGAGGGGGTTGAGGATGAGGAGGGAGGTTGAAGATGAGGAGGGAGGTTGAGGAGGGAGGTTAAGGAGGGGGTTTAGGATGAGGAGGGTGGTTGAGGATGAGGAGGGAGCTTGAGGATGAGGAGGGAGCTTGAGGATGAGGAGGGAGCTTGAGGATGAGGACGGAGGGTGAGGGTGGGGAGGAGGGTGAGGATGAGGAGGGAGGGGTGAGAATGAGGAGGGACTTTGAGGATGAGGAGGGAGGTTGAGGAGGGAGGTTGAGGATGAGGAGGGAGGTTGAGGACGGGGTTGAGGATGAGGAGGGAGGTTGAGGATGAGGAGGGAGATTGAGGATGAGGAGGGAGGTTGAGGATGAGGAGGGAGGTTGAGGATGAGGGGGTTGGTTGAGGATGAGGAGGGAGGTTGAGAATGAGATGGGGGGTTGAGGAGGGTTATAAGGGAGGGGGGAAGAGACACAGCGTAGGAAGAGGGGAGAAGAGACACGGGAGAGAGAGGGAGGACACAGGGGGCAGCACATTTCCCACCCTCGGCTTATACTCGAGTCACTCATTTTACCCAGTATTTTGTGGTTAAATAGGTGCCTCGGCTTATACTCGGGTCGGCTAATACTCGAGTATATACGGTAATCTTTTTATGTATTTGTTGTGTGTATTTATTGTGTTTCTAATGTTTTTATGTGCCTGGGTTTCGGGCGGTAAGGTCGTATTTTTGCGAGGTCGTAATGTTTTTTTTCTAAGTTCCGCGTCTCGTATTTGTTTCTCGTAAGCGAACCCGCAGCATTAGCAACAACCCACATGCTCACAACTATATATGTGATTATTATTATAGTTTATTTATAACGCGCCGACATATTATGTAGCGCTGTACATAAATTAGGTTCAGACAATGATAAATATAAAATGCTGCAGGGGAGGCAGTGTCTAAAGATCAGAGCCAGGTTTCAGTGAGAGCCAGTAGATTGAGGGAGTTTGTAGTGAATAAGTCGTAAGTGAATGCGAGTTTATTGCAGATAGATTGTGATAATTTAAAGTATATGTATTTCAAAAATACTTTTTTTTATGATTTTAATATTTTTTTCATTGGTACTTATCTCCTCCTCCAGACACTGCAAATGTATTTGCAAAAGTACTGATGGATGACATATCTTCTATGCTTACAGTAATAAAAATTAGAATTGTATGTTGCCTCCTAAGCAAATTGGAGATCTTTCACAAAATATAAAGAGATCATACTGTGATATGTATGTCTTTAAATATCTGACCAACAAATTTCTCTAAGACCAAAACTCTAAAGAAATATTTGCAAAATCAAAAATGTGTTGTTCTTTTCAGTAGTGAAACAATGTTTGCAGTCACAGTTTGAGACATCTGGAGAATATATATATAATATTATTCAGTGAAGTGGAAAACTGAACACCTGGGTAGGGTAGCCTGGAGAATGTTAGGTCAAGCTTCCTAATGCTAGTATAAAGTACAGACTGGCTTGATGATTTAAATGGTCAGCTTGTAAAGGTCTACTGAAAGTATATATGTCCATTTTTTTTTATTATTATTATTAAGTACTAGGAAGCAGATAAAATGCATATATATTTCTGAAGTCAAATAGATTTAATGAATACTTCTCCCCACTAATTATCTTTGTCTCATGATTTGTTTTGAGTGTAGACAAAAGCATTGTTTACAATGACACAGAAAGGTCATTAGTAATTTCAATCTAATCAACTGCCACAACAGTTGTGATAACATCCATTAACTTTTTTTAAGACAGGAAACAATGTGTCATCATTGAAGCTTTGTAGCCTCTTTTCTACACATTTTAAAAGTAAGTATTTGATTGTCTTTCAAAATAAGTAAAATATGCTGTTTATATGCTACATATAAATATTTAAACTTAATAAATACATTCAGTAACAGGAGGCTTTTTTTTCAATTACCATTTTGCTATTTTTAATTACTATTTTGTTGTGGATTTCATATCTACACATCCTAGTTTTTTTATTATTTTTTGTCTTTCTTATTTATGCATATTTTACATAATTAGGTTTTCGATTGTCCTTGTCGTTATATTAGAAATAGTTAAAGTTTGTGAATCACCAAACTGTCCTCTTCATTCTGTCCATGGTTTGCACCCCTCAATCCCTATCATAACCTCCTCCTATACTCACCTACAGGACTTCCCAAGAGCTGCCCAATTCTTTGGAATGTTCTGTCTTGAAGACTAGGGGAGAGTATTATGAAATGAGAATGTTTTTTGGAAAGGATGTATTTTCAGATAATGTTTAACTACTTGAAGATTATGGGATAGTCTAATAGACTATTAGACTAGGGGAGAGTCTATTAGACTCTCCCCTAGTCTTCAAGTTGTTAAACATTATCTGAAAATACATCCTTTCCATGAAGCATTCTTATCTCATTTAAAGCCACTGCCCACAATTTAATAAAATGTTATCCATTTTGGTTCTTTCACATGTCTTCTTTCATCAAGCTATACCATCTATCCATCACCTCATGTCTCTACCACCCCTATTACCTCTTAAGCTGTAAACTCTCACAAGAGCAGAACGTCACCTCCTCCTTTACCAGTGTGCATTTACAATGTGCTGCTTTCTCTTATCTATTTTGAACTGTATAAAGATTATCCATTGTTTAATGTACCCTAGTACACAAAACAATGGCACTCTATGAATAATATATAAGAATACTAATAATAAGGTTCAATAATTATAAACTTAGACAGGTAGCGGGAGAATTAAGAAACATTAAATACTCCAAATAGCCAAATTTCATTTTAAGTAGTAAATATCATTATAAATTATATTTCAATTGTTTTGATTAAATAACAATGAGAAAATAACTAGTTTTCCCTCATGTTTACCTAAAGCTCCACCTATTACCTAAAGCTCCACCCATTAGTGGAGAATGAAATTAAATTACCTCAGTCATCAATTCTAAGTAGTTTGTAAAATGTGGCAGGAGGAAACATATTTTCAATTTAAGAGCAACATATCAACTTTTATAATACAATGAAAATATCACAACAAATCATTAAAACCGATCTTACTTCTTGAAAGTTAGGAATGGTGAATTATTCTAGTAGTCCTTTAGTATTAATTTGCATGACAACCTCGGCAGCTCATTCAAGGCTGAGCTGGATTCACCTCTCTCCTGCCCCCCAGTAACATACTGATTTCATGACTCCAAAGACAGGACTGAAACAGGACCACTGATATACTGAGCTCATAGCTGTGAAATGGGCAGATTAGCACAAGCTTAGCATGACTATGACAGCACATTGGCCAATTTTCCACTGCAATATTTTCTGTAAGCCTGGAAATTAACCATGAAACATCAAAAAAACTGGACAGTAATCTTTCTTGACTTTGAAAAATAAATATGACAGTCCTAATTTCTAATGGTTTTTATCGTAGCCTATTTCAAGGGTTCGAAGTTAAAAGGTCACTGCTGTCTGTGCTTCGATTTCTCTCTGATGAATTATGCTGTTAGTCACACACAGTGCAGTCACATAGAAGCTTACAGACTTTCCCTGTTCAAGAAACCAGACTCGGTGTCCCTCCATAAATAATGGAAGTCACTCTTTATTTTGTTCTATTTTTGATTAAAAAATTCTTCGTCAAGGTTGCTGTTCTACAAAATAATACATGTGGTGAAAGCAGATGACAGACAGCCCTGGGCAAGCTTATGAAAATGTTTATTTCCCAAAGAATACATAAGTGATCATTCATTTAATTATTTAAATATACGTCCTACTGTTTCCCTTTCCATTTCAGCAGAAATAAAAGTGCAACAATGTGAGGTGAGAATATGAAGTGAGAGTATAACAGATTAAGGAAATGTAAAGAAGGATGATGGATGTATTTAACTGTTTACCAGAAGAAACTATACAAGCTAAAAGAATAAGGAAATCCAAATATGCCTGAGACATAGCTCTAAATGCACTAATCTTTGATTGTGCTGCAATATATATTTTTGATGGAGAAATTATTTTTGCAGCCTCTGCAAAAAGCTTAGTGAATCTACTCCATACAGGAAACCCCAGTATAAGAAAGGACCTAAGAATCATATATTGCCAGGCAAGTGGGTGCAGTAATTAAATAAATAATATGGCATTATTGGGAAGGGTTGGCTTAATTGAAAGTATGCATTCTGACTGGCTACTCAGAATGTGAATGGCAGAAAAGCCATTGACAGTACATATATAAATATGAATTAAATGGAGAAAAAACATTTGGCAGGTGGCTTTTTAAGTGAAGCTATATATTAGTTTTAACATTTTTATAGAGTGGGTGCAGAACATTTTTTGGATGGTTCTTTTCCATGTGCCAGAAAGAAGGATACAAAGACAAAAATGCCACATGGAGGGTAAGTAGGTTTTATTATTGTACTAGAGAATTGCCCGTCAAAAAATGACGGCAATGAAATTGTAAGGTAGCTAATGCTGTTTGGTGTATAATAATGAAATATATAATACATTAATAAATGAATATACTTTACATATTTTAAAGCATTGTGTTGAAGAGCTGCAATCAGTTTTGATTGTGTTGAAGAGCTGCAATCTGTTTTGATGTTGCTGCAGCATTAGTGGTGTGGAGCTGCTGTGTAAGCGTGATAAATGTGTGCAGTGTAATAGTGTGCGTGCGCGAGACCAAACCGTTAGTGTAGTTGTGGACTTCCGCATTGTCGTAAAATGGCGGGTAATGTGTGGTATGCATCTTAGCGGAATATCCGTAGGTCGTTTGTGGTGTTTTGCGAGTTTCTTGTGGTGTTTTGCGTGTTTAGAGTGCTGTAGCCTCGTTTTCGTTTTGTTTGGCGGCCATTTTTTCTCTCGCTTAGAAATTTTTTTAGTGTCTAAACTCTTTTATTTTGAGTTAAATTAAGGTGCAACTTAATTTTTTGAGGTCCTGGATGCTCCCTCTTGCTGTAGGTAAGCTTTTTATGTATGTGCTGTGTGTATTTATTGTGTTTTGAATTTTTTCATGTTCGCGAGTTGTGTCCGAGTGTTGCGAGGTCGTAGTGAGTGGTAACGTGTCTTGTATGTTGTTTGCGTTGCGAGGTAAAGTTTGCGAGGGTCGCAGTGGGTGTGTCGTGTTGTTTGCGTTACAACATAAAGTTTGCGAGTGTCGCAGTTGCTGGCAAGGAGCTCCTTCGGCCCTCCATGCCAGCAACTGAGGCCCTCGCCCGCGGCCCTCGCTATGCGAGGGCCATGGCTCGCTACACGAGCCCGCAAGCGTTAGCAACAACTCGTATGCTCACAACTATATATGTGATTGAGATTGCTGTTATCAGATCCATTTAGAAGGGGTTTGGAGTACAGGCAGGGTCCTACATGCCAGCAGACTGTGATGTGGGTAAGGGAGCACTAATTATCCCCTTTACTTACTTGCCTCATCCCTAGAGGCCAGTCTTGTGGGCTAATGGTTATATTAATCCCATTATGGGTATTTTGATAGGGGGAAATATTTGGCTGTTTAAGCTTCACATTCACAAGGGAAACTTAGTGCTTGCTTACATGGCTCCTGTAGTAATGCCTACAAGTTAAATGTTCACCTAAGCTCTAACATAGCTATTACATTCCTCCCACAAACAAACCTTTACAAGTGATCACTACGAACTGCTCCCTGCTCTAGTAGTGAAGTTATCTAAAGGGTAATTATATGGCAACTGTAAGATTTACTGAAAAGTGTTCTGGTAAGGCTCTGTGAGTGCTCTATGCGAGACAAATCCTTACATTTAAACTCAACTTCCTGCAAGAGCAGATAAATCCCTTACAAGACTCTAACAAGACACTTAAGGAGTTAGTCCCAGTAGTACAAAATAGAAAAATCAAACATCTTTCAATAACATTATCATGGAGCATACACATCATAAAGCACTTTCTAATGTCTTTCTAATGGTTTACACAATCCTATAAAACAATACTAATGCTAACTTACACCACATTAATTAAGAGGCCCAGTGGTTACTTCCCACACACCCACATGTATATCTTCTGCCATTTAATGCCATGCAATAAGTTGTAAATTAACATAATATATGTCTGAACTGCAATGTTCATGTGCAAGAATCATAAATCCAATATATTCTGTAGCGCCGCACTTGTGTAAGTTCAAGGCAAAAACAACAGCAATATTAACACACTGCAAATGATGGAGGGCCCTGTCTTTGAGCTTAGAATCCAGTGACTATAGTGCTTTCCTTTGCTTAAGTGTATATGTGTGGAACCTTGTGAGTCTTGTAAGCTATTTTCCCTTACGTGACAAAGCACGTGGATATGTATTAGTAAGGTTCTATTCCACGGCTCCATAAGAAGACCTGTATAGCTGCGTTGTAGCTATGGGATTTTTTTTTAAAACAAATGTGTTATTCCATGGCTCCCGCAACAAAAATAATCTTGTAAAATTTGCTGAATCATAACAGTGGGTTTGCCCATAGCTCTCTAGCTCTATTATGTGCTTGAAGCCTGCCTAAACTATAACATGCCCAATGTATCTATCACCTTCCAAATCCCTTAGATTGCAAGATTGCTGTTTTTTCACTGTATAGACCGCTTGAAAAATTACTCTATATGCAAGATTTGAAGCTCAGAAACAGGGCTCCATATTTGTTTAATTTGCATTGATATTGTTTTTATCTTGTGTTTGTCCTATGTATGGCGAATATATGTTGCACAATATAACAATATAAATATAAGATAATAATAATAGAAATAATACTCAGAATCGGAATCTCAGCAGTCTCCATAGCATCGCTAAGGTTTGGTACTCACTAATTAATGTGTGCGCAATACACAAGCTGTAATATCCTCCCATATCACTATATATATATATATATATATATATATATATATACATATATATGAGAGGGAAAGTGTTAGGTAGTAATAAAAACAAATGCAGGCGATTTATAACCCCTCCACATATGTCCCACAAACCCTATGATCCAGGGTACCCCCTGGATCCACCCTCAATACCCACTGTCTACTATGAGCCTGGGTATCCCCGGGATTCCCCCTTCAATACCCAGGGGCCATGAAGTTCTTTTCCCTCCATCCCTTGTATGGGGTTGGAGGTCCATTAATAACATTGTGGTTCATATAAACCCCCATGGAACCTCAAATTAACCCATTACCATGAGGGTTCTTGTGGACCTCCGTGGCATCCAATATTAACCTCTATAACCAATCAGAGAAGAGTAAATCTATGAAGGAACCCCTATTCTGATTGGCTGATATTTCTACCTAGGAGAAATAGAAGAAAATAGATCCCTATGATTGGTTAAAGGCTAACCAATCGGAGTGCACAGAATTGAGGATATATTAATTTAAATACTCTGAATTGCTGAAATATGATTGACACACAAGGATCCACATGGTTATGGGATAATGTTTGGTGTCATGGGTGTCCACAGTAGCCCCATGGTTTAGTTTAGATGGGGAACCCAGGGGGAAATCCAGGCTAGTAGAGGGTAATGGGTATGGAGGGGGATCCTGGGGATACTCTGGCTCATAGGGGTAATGTTAGGCAGTACTAGCTCCTTAACTGTGTCAGATTTGAGAAGTCAAGCATCTTAATACTGTCAGAATTGAACCATCCAGGCTTTTCAGAGGCATTTGTGTGCCTATATGGTGGGGGAGAGGTAGTTGAAGATACCTGTAGGCTTTTTAACATTTCGGCCACTTGAAGAGACTTTGGAGTAAACTTTAGCAAGATATCATTACAGGAGGCATGTGACAGCAATTTTAAAATAGTAATGGGAAAGGCATCCGAGGCTTAAGACTTTAAGGAACATTTCAAGCACTTGGTTTGGCATTTCTCGGACGTTAGATTTAAGTTAAGTAAACATCAATTTGATTTTTTCTCACAGGGGCCCTACATGAATTATAACATGAAATAGCCTACTGGAGTCATGTTATAGCAACTCAAATTTTCTTGTAAGAGCTTACGTAGCTAAGAGGTCAGCCTTGTGGGAGATTCTATGGGAGCCATGTAATCAAGCTCTTAGTTTAATTTCTTATAGGAGTTTTTAATTTTATTGTGCTCACAAACTAGTCAATGATAGATGTTAGTCAATGGTGATAAGGTTTTTCATTAGCTACCCTACACTTGCAGTTAATGTGATCTTAACAAAACATGTACAATTTGCAAAGGAGGCATATACCTGAAGTTATAATTTTGTCTCACTTCCAGGTAATTTGGCTAGTTTCTTGACCATTATTTAATTATTTTTATATACTCGATTGATATTTTAGCTTTTGATTCAGTGAAAGAAAGGACATGATCCAAAAATGTTACAATCAATCTTTTCAATTCAACATGCCTATCAGACTGTGATACATTTGTGCATGGCAGCAGAGAAGATATTCTTAAAATTGTATTTTAGTGCAGTGTGCGGGCTCCCTTCCCTCTTCTTACACAGAAACAACTGAGAACAAACAGAAATGCCAGTCAGTGCCTCTAGCATGAGATTTTTTTTATACGCTAGAGATGAATTATGCCATAAAAGTGCTTATGAGGAGCCAGAAACATTATTGTTCAGGGTTTATCTCCAACCAGACCAAGGCACTGTGTTATTGTTTATTAATAGTGATGTCGGGAACATAAAATTTTCGGTTCGCGAAACGCGAACCGCCGCAAATGTTCGCGAACCGGCGAACCCGGCAAACCGTCATAGACTTCAATGGGCAGGCAGATTTTAAAACCCACAGGAACTCTTTCTGGCCACAATAGTGATGGAAAACTTGTTTTAAGGGGACTAACACCTGGACTGTGGCATGCCGGAGGGGGATCCATGTCAAAACTCCCACGGAAAATTACATAGTTGATGCAGAGTCTGGTTTTAATCCATAAAGGGCATAAATAACCTAACATCCCCCTCCATCATCATCCTCCCCTGTATCTCTTTACCCCCTCCCTCATCATCCTCTCCTGTGTCTCTTTCCCCCCTAACTCATCATCTTCCCCTGTGTCTCTTCCCCCCCTCCCTCATCATCCTCCCCTGTGTCTCTTCCCCCCCTTCCTCATCACCCTCCCCTGTATCTCTTTACCCCCTCCCTCATCATCCTCCCCTGTGTCTGTTTCCCCCCTCCCGCATCATCCTCCCCTGTGTCTCTTCCCCCCTCCCTCATCATCCTCCCCCCTCCCTTGATGATAAGGGGGGGAAGAGACACAGCTATAAGTGTGAGGGGTGTTAGGGTAAGGGGTGTTAGGGATAAGTGTGAGGGGGTTAGGTGTTAGGGTGAGTGGTGTTAGGGATGTGTGATGGGTGTTAGGGTAAGGGATGTTAGGGTTAGGTGTTAGGGTAAGGGCTGTTAAGGATAAGTGTAAGGGGGTATTAGGGTTAGGTATTAGGATGAGGGGTGTTAGGGATAAGTGTGAGGGGTGCTAGGGTTAGGTGTTAGGGCGAGGGATGTTAGGGTTAGGTGTTAGGGATAAGTGTGAGGGGTGTTAGGGTTAGGGTAAGGGGTGTTATGGATACGTGTGAGGGGTGTTAGGGTTAGGGTAAGGGGTGTTAGGGATAAGTGTGAGGGGTGTTAGGGTTAGGTGTTAGGGTGAGGGATGTTAGGGTTAGGTGTTAGGGATGAGTGTGAGGGGTGTTAGGGTTAGGTGTTAGGGTGAGGGGTGTTAGGGATAAGTGTAAGGGGTGTTAGGGTTAGGTGTTAGGGTGAGGGGTGTTAGGGTTAGGTGTTAGGGTGAGGGGTGTTAGGGATAAGGGTAAGGGGTGTTAGGGTTAGGTGTTAGGGTGAGGGATGTTAGGGTTAGGTGTTAGGGATAAGTGTGAGGGGTGTTAGGGTTAGGGTGAGGGGTGTTAGGGATAAGTGTGAGGGGTGTTAGGGTTAGGTGTTAGGGTGAGGGGTGTTAGGGATAAGTGTGAAGGGTGTTAGGGTTAGGGTGAGGGGTGTTAGGGATAAGTGTGAGGGGTGTTAGGGTTAGGTGTTAGGGTGAGGGGTGTTAGGGATAAGTGTAAGGGGTGCTAGGGTTAGGTGTTAGGGTGAGGGATGTTAGGGTTAGGTGTTAGGGATGAGTGTGAGGGGTGTTAGGGTTAGGTGTTAGGGTGAGGGTTGTTAGGGATAAGTGTAAGGGGTGTTAGGGTTAGGTGTTAGGGTAAGGGGTGTTAGGGTTAGGTGTTAGGGTGAGGGATGTTAGGGTTAGGTGTTAGGGATAAGTGTGAGGGGTGTTAGGGTTAGGGTGAGGGGTGTTAGGGATAAGTGTGAGGGGTGTTAGGGTTAGGTGTTAGGGTGAGGGGTGTTAGGGATAAGTGTGAGGGGTGTTAGGGTTAGGGTGAGGGGTGTTAGGGATAAGTGTAAGGGGTGTTAGGGTGAGGGATGTTAGGGTTAGGTGTTAATGTGAGGGATGTTAGGGTTAGGTGTTAGAGATAAGTGTGAGGGGTGTTAGGGTTAGGGTGAGGGGTGTTAGGGATAAGTGTGAGGGGTGTTAGGGTTAGGTGTTAGGGTGAGGGGTGTTAGGGATAAGTGTGAGGGGTGTTAAGCTTAGGGTGAGGGGTGTTAGGGATAAGTGTGAGGGGTGTTAGGGTTAGGTGTTAGGGTGAGGGGTGTTAGGGATAAGTGTGAGGGGTGTTAAGGTTAGGGTGAGGGGTGTTAGGGATAATTGTGAGGGGTGTTAGGGTTAGGTGTTAGGGTGAGGGGTGTTAGGGATAAGTGTGAGGGGTGTTTGGGTTAGGGTGAGTGGTGTTAGGGATAAGTGTGAGCGGTGTTAGGGTTAGGTGTTAGGGTGAGGGGTGTTAGGGATAAGTGTAAGGGGTGTTAGGGTTAGGTGTTAGGGTGAGGGATGTTAGGGTTAGGTGTTAGGGATAAGTGTGAGGGGTGTTAGAGTTAGGGTAAGGGGTGTTAGGGATAAGTGTGAAGGGTGTTAGGGTTAGGGTGAGGGGTGTTAGGGATAAGTGTGAGGGGTGTTAGGGTTAGGTGTTAGGGTGAGGGGTGTTAGGGATAAGTGTAAGGGGTGCTAGGGTTAGGTGTTAGGGTGAGGGATGTTAGGGTTAGGTGTTAGGGATAAGTGTGAGGGGTGTTAGGGTTAGGGTAAGAGGTGTTATGGATAATTGTGAGGGGTGTTAGGGTTAGGGTGAGGGGTGTTAGGGATAAGTGAGAGGGGTGTTAGGATTAGGTGTTAGGGTGTGGGGTGTTAGGGATAAGTGTAAGGGGTGTTAGGGTTAGGTGTTAGGGTGAGGGATGTTAGGGTTAGGTGTTAGGGATAAGTGTGAGAGGTGTTAGGGTTAGGGTGAGGGGTGTTAGGGATAAGTGTGAGGGGTGTTAGGATTAGGTGTTAGGGTGAGGGGTGTTAGGGATAAGTGTGAGGGGTGTTAGGGTTAGGGTGAGGGGTGTTAGGGATAAGTGTAAGGGGTGTTAGGGTGAGGGATGTTAGGGTTAGGTGTTAGGGATAAGTGTGAGGGGTGTTAGGGTTAGTGTAAGGGGTGTTAGGGATAAGTGTGAGGGGTGTTAGGGTGAGGGTGAGTGGTGTTAGGGATATGTGTGAGCTGTGTTAGGGTTAGGTGTTAGGGTGAGGGGTGTTAGGGATAAGTGTATGGGGTGTTAGGGTTAGGCGTTAGGGTGAGGGATGTTAGGGTTAGGTGTTAGGGATAAGTGTGAAGGGTGTTAGGGTTAGGGTTAGGGGTGTTAGGGATAAGTGTGAGGGGTGTTAGGGTTAGGTGTTAGGGTGAGGGGTGTTAGGGATAAGCGTAAGGGGTGTTAGGGTTAGGTGTTAGGGTGAGGGATGTTAGGGTTAGGTGTTAGGGATAAGTGTGAGGGGTGTTAGGGTTGGGTGCTAAGGTGAGGGGAGAATGATGATAAGGGGGGGAGGAGACACAGGGGTGTCCTTGCAGCAGAGATCAAAAGAGTCCTTCAGGACTGTATTGCACACTGTGTACAGTAGCCTAGCTATGGTTTTCCCTATTGATGCAGTATCACCTACACTCAGCCTCCTCTCAGTAAGACTGCAAGTTAGTTATGATTCCAAAATGGCTGCTGTCCATGAGGTAGAAGGGTGTGGAAGGCAGGGTATGATGCTGATTGGCTGGAATGTGTCTGCTGACTGTGAGTTGCAGGGTCAAAGTTTGCTCAATGATAAAGTATAGGGGGCGGGTCGAATATCGCATATGTTCGCAGTTCACCTCGAACGTGAACATGCTATGTTCGCCGGGAACAGTCCGTTGGCGAACTATTCGCGACATCTCTATTTATTAATATCGCTGCTTGCTTGTGGAGTAGTTCGACATTTTACTATACTGCACCACTATGTTATCTAACACTATTGTTGGCGATGTGTTTCACAATTTATTTTTCTTTAAATACTTTTGAATATATATATTTTTAATTACTTGTCTATTTTCATTTCCATCAAACATTTTTAAATTACTTTGATTAAAGGGATATCGAACACATTTTTTTTTCCGATGAGCATGTTACAAAAGTTATTTTTGCATGAAAAAGTAAAACCTGTTTAAAATCCCTTACAACTATCAGGAAATGCGCAGAGTTTATTTTGCTCTACGACCATCTTTTGAAAAAAGATAAGACACTGTGACACATTTAAAAATACCTATTTTAGTTTAAATAATTTTTATTGAAGGAAAAGAAGGTTGCGCCAGTTACAAATTTACATTAAAAAATTGAAACAATATAGAATCAATTAGCATTATGTAGGTTAAGCCTTCATTCTCCTTTTCTTAGTTTTTTTGTTTTATACATTTCCATTTCTAAATTAATAAGCAAAGGTTAATATTGTATAAAAATCAAAAACACAATGGCCAAGAAAAAAAAAGGGTTGGCAGGGGATGGAAGATGGTGGGAGAGGGGGAGGGGATCCTGAGGCCTCAAGGTTATTTTTCACCATCTAAGATCAATGTAGAATGTTTCCGCAGCTCTTACTGTCAATACATTTGCAAGGTCCAAGCATCCCAACAGGAAGCCCATCTTTTATAATTTACATCAAGTTCTGCTGATATCATCCTCATCAAATATATATTTAATTTTCCTCAAGACTTCTTCAAAAACATAGATAGTTGCATTCCAGAGGCCTAATAGAACTTCCTCTGGCTTTTGAGGAACCCAGACGCCCCACAAATTTCCAAAATGGCATAAGTTTCAATCCAAATATGAGCTATTTTAGGGCAATCCCACAGCATATGTCTCAGTGTTCCTGTGGTACTACAACCCCTGAAGCAATTGCCGTACAAAGAAGAGTTTGAGAGTTGTAATCTGGCTATATAAAACATAATAGTTTTATAGGCATCCTTTCTCAAAATTACATTCACGGAGGAATTAGCTGTGTTTCTGCAAATTTGTACAGCCGTTTCAAGGTTACTGCCTCTCATCAGCGTGGGGCTGGGTCCTTAGCTTGTGTAGTGGATATTTTGAGTAGGTAGTTCACCACACCAATCATTTAATATATGGTGGGCAAAAGGGTGATAGAAGCCCTCCACCGTACAGTAATATAGTAAATAAATAGTATATCTGTTTTCACATTTGAATGTCTAAAACAAGTTAAAACACTTGCTTCATGCCTAGAATAATAAGAAACACAGTTATTACACTGCACTCTAGGAACATTGGCAGTGACATGCAAATGTGCCCACAAATGTTTGATATTGTTTTTTTTTTACTTGTTTTAGACATTCAAATGTGAACACAAATGTATTATTTATTTACTATACTACTGTACGGTGGATGGCTTCTATTGCTTTTTTGCCCACCATATATTGAATTATTGTTGTGGTGAACTACCTACTCAAAATATCCACTACACAAGCTAAGGACCCAGCCCCACGCTGATGAGAGGCAATAACCTTGAAACGGCTGTATGTGCGTGGGATTCCTAGCTTGTGTATAATCCAAACCTAGCGTTTGGATACAGCAGGCATATGTTTAAGGGAAGCCATGTTTGATATGGTTATGGATTGAAAGCGCAAAGCTTTTGTGGGCACATTTGCATGTCTATGCCAAGGTTCCCAGAGTGCAGTGTAATAACTGTATTTCTCTGAATTCTAGGCATGAAGCAAGTTTTTAACTTGTTATAGACATTCAAATGTGAACAGAAATGTACTATTTATTTAGACTTGCAAACATATTCACCCCCCTTGACTTTTTACCTATTCTGTTACATTACAGCCTTAAGTTCAATGTTTTGTTAATCTGAATTCTATGTGATGGATCAGAACACAATAGTCTAAGTTGGTGAAGTGAAATGAGAAAAATATATACATAAAACTATTTTTAGAAATAGAAAACAGAAAATTGGCATGTGCGTATGTATTCACCCCCTTTGTTATGAAGCCCATAAAAAGCTCTGGTGTAACCAATTACCTTCAGAAGTCACATAATTAGTAAAATTATGTCCACTTGTGTGCAATCAAAGTGTCACATGATCTGTCTTTACATATACACACCTTTTTTGAAAGGCCCCAGAGGCTGCAACACCTAAGCAAGAGGCACCACTAACCAAACACTGCAATGAAGACCAAGGAACTCTCCAAACAAGTAAGGGACAATGTTGTTGAGAAGTACAAGTCAGGGTTAGAGTATAAAAAAATATGCAAATCTTTGATGATCCCCAGGAGCACCATCAAATCTATCATAACCAAATGGAAAGAACATGGCACAACAGCAAACCTGCCAAGAGACAGCCGCCCACCAAAACCGGGCAAGGAAGGCATTAATTAATCAGAGACCTAAGGTAACCCTGGAGGAGCTGCAGAGTTCCACAGCAGAGACTGGAGTATCTGTACATAGGACGACAATAATCTGTATGCTCCATAGAGTTGGGCTTTATGGCAGAGTGGCCAAAAGAAAGCCATTACTTTCAGCAAAAAACAAAATGGCACGTTTTGAGTTTGCGAAAAGGCATGTGGGAGACTCCCAAAATGTATGGAGTAAGGTGCTCTGTTCTGATGAGACTAAAATTTGACTTTTCGGCCATCAAAGAAAATGCTATGTCTGGCACAAACCCAACACATCAAATCACCCAAAGAACACCATCCCCACAGTGGAACATGGTGGTGGCAGCATCATGCTTTCAGCAGCCGTTACTGGGAAACTGGTCAGAGTTGAGGGAAAGATGGATGGTGCTTAATAAAGGGATATTCTTGTGCATAACCTGAGGATAGGACGGAGGTTCACCTTCCAGCAGGACAATGACCCCAAACACACTGCTAAAGCAACACTTGAGTGCTTTAAGGGAAACATGTAAATGTTTTGGAATGGGCTAGTCAAAGTCCAGACTTCAATCCAATAGACAATCTGTGGTCAGACTTAAAGATTGCTGTTCACAAGGGCAAACCATCCAACTTGAAGAAGCTGGAGCAGTTTTGAAAGGAGGAATGGGCAAAAATCTCAGTGGTAAGATGTGGCAAGCTCATAGAGACTTATCCAAAGCGACTTGGAGCTGTGATTGCCACAAAAGGTGGCTCTACAAAGTATTGACTTTAGGGGGGTGAATAGTTATGCACATTGACTTTTTCTGTTATTTTGTCCTATTTGTTGTGTGCTTCACAATAAAAATTAAAAAAAACTTTTCAAAGTTGTGGGCATGTTCTGTAAATTAAATGATGCAAATCCTCAAACAATCCATGTTAATTTCAGGTTGTGAGGCAACAAAAGCACGAAAAATGCCAAGACAGGTGAATACTTTTGCAAGGCACTGTATTTATATTTATATATATATATATATATATATATATATATATATATATATATATATATATATATATATATATATGTGTGTATATATATATATATATGTGTATATATATATATGTATATATATATATATATATATATATATATATATATATATGTATATATATATATATATATATATAATGTATATATATATATATATAATGTATATATATATATATATATGTATATATGTATATATATATATATATACATATATATATATATATATATATATATATATATATATATATATATATGTTACCTTCCCAGTTGATAACCATTAATAAATTAAAGTCTGTATGTTTTTTCTCTTTTTAAAAGCATATTGCCGATTTAAAAGCCAAGTTATCCAGAGGAGCCTTCTTTAAATATGCAAATTCACTACAAATAAATATTTGCTACACTCTATATTGTCAGTAGATTTATACTTTATGTATCACTTTATCAGAATAAAATGTAATATAACTATGCAAATTGTACCATTAAGGCATTGTGTAAACCTATGAAGGCCAGTTGTGTTAGGAAATAAAAAAGAGCAGTACTGCGGGCTCCTAATACAATTACACATTGGCCACTAAGTTGAACTGTCAAGCTGCCTCTTCTCCTTCCGTTTAATTGTCAGATCTAGGCTCCTACACTATTACCTTTACTGTCATTAGAAGAGGATTCTGTCTTCTTGCATTCTTCATAGAATTAGTTCCCAAACACATGCTGCCTCCTAACAAGAAGCAACTGGCCATAGAGATATGCTCCGTGGTCCATGAATGCTCCAGTGATGGAAATGTTCTTGCAAGCGGCAAAGCCACCAAGCAGGTGTTTCACTGCAGGCAATCACTGTAAAACACAGCAGGCTGGAAGATTAGGACTCTGCTCAGTGAGATTAACCTCCTCAACACTAAACTTCCGCAGGAAATCCATCCATCACTTATGTACTTAATATCATTATATTCACACTTCTTCTCTCATTGACTTTAGCTTGTAGGGATTTATTTCCCTATCTCCTTACAAACGGGGATCAGGTGATATGCTGGGAATTTAATTCCGATTCTCCTTTCAATCGTAATTGGTTTGATTGCCTAATTTAACTTACAATATTTTAAATACATCACAGTTAGTAATAATACAGCTGCAGCCATCTATATCATTTTTCTATTTTTAGCATCTAAGAGAGCGTTGCTAGTGCACAGACATTTAAAGATCAGAGATGCGTTCAGGTTGCTATGTTTTCTATCACAGTGCTGCCACATCTGTTTACCTAGGGCAGATGGAAGGCTCATCAGGAAATAGCAAACTGCTGGCTTTGGTGCTCTCCCTTAGCCTCTGTGCTTAAAAGGTAGCTTGTTCCAAAACCAAGAAAAATAAAGGATATGTTAGTACTATGCATAGAAGAAAATAAAATATATTTTTTGGCAATTTACCAGTACTTACAGTGCTTTGCTAAAGGATTCACCCCCTTGACTTTTTACCTATTTTGTTACATTACAGCCTTAAGTTCAATGTTTTGTTAATCTGAATTTTTTGTGATGGATCAGAACACAATAGTCTAAGTTGGTGAAGTGAAATGAGAAAAATATATACATAAAACTATTTTTAGAAGTAGAAAACAAAAAATTAGCATGTGCGTATGTATTCACCCCCCTTGTTATGAATCCCATAAAAAGCTCTGGTGCAACCAATTACCTTCAGAAGTCACATAATTAGTGAAATGATGTCCACCTGTGTGCAATCTAAGTGTCACATGATCTGTTATTACATATACACACTTTTTTTGAAAGGCCCCAGAGGCTGCCAAACCTAAGCAAGAGGCACCACTAACCAAACACTGCCATGAAGACCAAGTAACTCTTGAAAAAGTACGGGACAATGTTGTTGAGAAGTACAAGTCAGGGTTAGATTATAAAAAAATATCCAAATCTTTGATGATCCCCAGGAGCACCATCAAATCTATCATAACCAAATGGAAAGAACATGGCACAACAGCAAACTCAAGGAGAGCACTAATCAGAAACCTAAGGTAATCTTGGAGGAGCTGCAGAATTCCACAGCAGAGACTGGAGTATCTGTACATAGCACGCCAATAAGCCGTACGCTCCATAGAGTTGGGCTTTATGGCAGAGTGGCCAGAAGAAAGCCATTACTTTACAAAAAACAAAATGGCACGTTCTGAGTTTGGGAAAAGGCATGTGGGAGACTCCCAAAATGTATGGCGGAACGTGCTCTGGTCCGATGAAACTAAAATTGAACTTTTCGTTCATCAAAGAAAACGCTATGTCTGGCGCAAACCCAGCACATCACCCAAAGAACACCAACTGTGACTGGGAAACTGGTCAAGTTGAGGGAAAGATGGATGGTGCTAAATAAAGGGATATTCTTGAGCAAAACCTGTACCACTCTTTGCGTAGTTTAAGGCTAGGACGTAGGTTCACTGAAACATGTAAATGTGTTGGAATTGCCTAAAGTCCAGACCTCAGTCCAATAGAAAATCTGTGGTCAGACTTATAGATTGCTATTTACAAGCACAAACCATCCAGCTTGAAGGAGCTGGAGCAGTTTTGCAAGGAGGAATGGGCAAAGATCCCAGTGGTAAGATGTGGCAAGTTCATAGAGACTTTTCCAAAGCGACTTGGAGCTGTGATTGCCGCAAAAGGCGGCTCTACAAAGTATTGACTTTAGCGGGGTGAATAGTTATGCACATTGACTTTTTCTGTTATTTTGTCCTATTTGTTGTTTCCTTTACAATAAATATAAAAAGAACATCTTCAAAGTTGTGGGCATGTTCTGTAAATTAAATGATGCAAATCCTTAAACAATCCATGTTAATTTCAGGTTGTGAGGCAACAAAACATGAAAAATGCCAAGGGGGTGAATACTATTGCAAGGCACTGTATACTAAAGAACAAAGTTCAATCACTAGATAAATTGTCACTTTAGGGCTGACCAGTACCATTTTATGTAAGTAAGCAATTTAAATTCATTTTAATAACATTTTATTATGTTTTAATTACAGATAGTGCATAAGAAGCATATACATGTTAACCTGAATTAAATTGTGTGAGAAAGCACAACATTGCAAGATGTTCATGACAGCTTATCAAATTGTATACAGTATATTACACAAATTAGTCTTAAATGCCTCCATTGTCCACTTACAATTTCTGCTCTCCAATCCCTATTCTGTGTGTTTCCTGCCTAATACTACTGCATCTTCCCAATGCTTGGCTATAGATATTTACCTGACCTTCTTCCACCCTGCTGTTGTTGTCCTATCCTTCAGTCATGTCTGACTCTTGATGACCATATGGATGCAGGACATCAGGTACATTTATCTGTGTACTGGTTGTGCTTACCTTTTCCCTCTACAGTGGACTGCGATTTGTTTAACCTCTCTGCAATTACTTGCCTCTTCTGGGGTGCCCCCCACATGGTATAGTTCACAGCTACATTAAAGTACACAATCCTCTTCATCACAACAAGGTAGCTTTCCAGAAGGGGTCTTCCAACCTACCTCTTGTTAATTTCCACTTATACCTACTTTGTTCCATGGCATGGTGTGTAATTTTAATTCTGTGGTGGCTTAAAGGAATGTATCCCACAACATACACTAACCAAGCATATGTTGCCTCTAACAATCATAGTTTTCCACTATTTGCATACAATGCCACTCAGAGGAAAATGTAAGCATCTAAAAAATTATCTCAACAAGTCATAGAATATAGCCTTTAGTTAGTTTTTATGATTTTTAAAGGGCATCCAAAATACAAGTGTTCTTTTACATGACATTATTAAATAAATATTAGGTGTCATAATTTTTTTTAAATCTTATGGAATCTTCTCACTGCTTTTAGCTATTATGGAAACATGTTGACTATAGATAAAACACAAACAAAACTTAAAGGGTTAGCGCACAATGAAAACAAAAATATGTTTGAAAACTTTTAGTGTTTTACACATAGCATAATTAAGCATCAGCTAAAATTAGAACAAAATACATTTTGATGTCTCTGCAGGACCCTGGAAAGATCCATGATATATTGGTGGAACTTGTGTTTGAGAGGAAGGTTTTCCTTTCTGGAGAGCTATTGTTGAAGTGAATGATGCAAGGCGTCTGCTTCTTGACCAGTGAGAGAGAATGGGCATTGTCTCTATTTCAGTCTTATCTAATTATCTTTAAAATGGCTCTCTATTCACTCCTACCCCTTCACTCTAATAAAAAGCAAAACACTTACCCTTTTGATTCAACTTTGTGGAAGTGATGTAAAAAACACAAAATGGTGTGAAAGAGTGTTTCCAGCTATTTGTATGAACCACAGATTTCTAAAAGTTTTTTTTTCCCAGGAGATTTAAGCAGGTCTGAAATAGTTAACTCCTGGAGCAGATTAATCAAATCCACCTGATCACAAGTCTTCAGATGACTGGAGCTGAGAGATTGGTGGCACAGTTTATGCACTGCTAAACTGCAGTATGAGAGGCAGACTGTGGTTTGTAGACTTTGTTTGTGCTTGTTTGCCATTTGGACAAATTCCACAATCACCATCCCTCACATTGTCTCCTGCATGCTGGCAGTCTCTATGTGAGTCCTCTTTGAGAGCCTGTGTTTTTTTCAATGTTGCTGGATTGAACTGAGTACTCAGGTGGTCTGAGTGGGAGTAAGACAAACCGAGAGATACTTTAAGTGTTTCGTTTGTGCTGCAGAAAAGAACCATGCAAGAGAAGTTTTTTGTTTGGGCTGAAGAAGAGAGACCCGCTCATTATTTGGGACTGAAGAAAATAGATACACAAGAGAAGTGTGCTGTTGATTGAAGCTAGAGAAAAAGACAAAGGCATAGAAACAGCAGCTTGGGAGCTGAGGAGAGATTTGCAAGCCAAGTGAAAAGGAACACAGGTCAGTGAATGTAAACAAAATATTGGACTGTTATTTTTGTTTTGCTCCATCCAGAGTTAGCTGGATGCAAACTTGGTTAGCAATGGAAGTTTTTCTAAGTAAAAGGTAGGTAATGCTCCAGTGGGAGTTAGGCCTGTTATTTTCTTATATTTGTTTTGCTTTCTATATTTATGTAACACTTGCTAAGGTTAAAGTAAAATATGAAAACATATTAGTCTGCTGTATTGGTAGGGACTTAGCAGAAGATCAGATAAAGAAGACGTGTCAGGAATAAACTGAAGATCTATACAGGAAGGATCTTAACAGCAGTGATGACCTCAATAATTTGTCCAATGACTTGCAAGCAGACATCTTGGAGAGTGAAGTCAGATGGGCCATAGGATGTCTTGCTGATAATAAGGCTGATGGAATCACAATTGAACTATTCAAAATTTTACAGGATGATGCTGTAAAAGTGTTACTTGCCTTATGCCAACACATTTGGAAAACTCAACAATGGCCAATAGACTTGAAAAGGTCAGTCTACATCCCAATCCCCAAAAAAGGCAGTGCCAAAGAGTGCTCCAATTATCGAACAATTGTACTTATTTCACATGCCAGCAAGGTAATGCTTAAGATTCTACAAGCTCGACTCCAACAATATATGGACCAGGAAATACCAGATGTGCAAGCAGGGTTCCGCAGAGTAAGAGGCACAAGAGATCAAATTGCCAATATCCGCTGGTTGATAGAGAAAGCAAGAGACTTCCAAAAAACATTTACTTCTGCTTCATAGACTATTCTAAAGCCTTTGACTGAGTAGATCACAGCAAAATGTAGCATGTCCTTAAAGAGATGGGTGTACCAGATCATCTCATCCTCCTCCTAAAGAATCTGTATGTAGACCAAGAAGCCATGGTCAGAACCAACCATGGGACAACAGAATGGTTCAAGATCGGAAAAGGAGTGTGACAAGGTTGTATATTGTCACCTTATTTAATCAACTTATACACAGAGTACATCATGCGTAAGGCTGAACTGGATGAATCCAAAGCCGGAATCAATATTGCTGGAAGGAATGTAAATAACCTCAGATACGCTGATGATACTACTCTGATGGCTGAAAGTGAGAAGGAACTAAAGGACTTATTGATGAGGGTAAAATAAGAGAGTGCAAAAGTTGGCCCGCTGCTCAACGTTATAAAGATGAAGATCATGGCAAACGGCAATCTCAGTTCTTGGGAAATACACGGGGAAGAACTGGACACAGTGGCAGATTTAATTTTTCTGTGATCCAAGATCTCTGCAGATGGTGACTGTAGTCATGAAATTAAAAGACATTTGCTTCTTTGAAGGAAAGCGTTGGCAAGCTTGGAAAAGCTTGGAAAAAGTAAAGATATTAAACTATCAACAAAGGTCCGCATAGTTCAAACTATGGTATTCCCAGTAGTAACATATGGATGTGAAAGCTAGACCATAAAGAAGTCTGAGCGCCGTAGAATTGATGCCTTTGAATTGTGGCATTGGAGAAGACTGCTTAGAGTTCTTTGGACTGCAAAAAGATCCAATAAATCAATACTTCCGGAAATCAAGACAAACTGATCACTAGAAGGTATGATCATGAGGCTGAAGCTCAAATATTTGGGCCATATCATGAGACAGCAGGATTCCCCAAAAAATACTCTGATGCTGGGAAAGATTGAAGGCACAAGAAGAAGGGGACTACAGAGGCGAATATGGATAGATGAGGTAAGTGAAGCAATGAACATGAACATGATGGAGCTCAGAGGGGCAGTGAAAGATGCACCTGGCGTGCTGTGGTCAATAGAGTCACGGAGAGTCGGACGCAACTAAATGACTAAACAACAAAATTGGTGTTCCTCCATAAACATGGGCACAACTAAGAAGAGAATGATAATTTATCACAATGGATTCCTGTACTTATAAACAGAGGCCCTCATTCAATTGCGATTTGGCTAATTCAATTGTACTCTAAATAAGCAGATAACATATTTTTTTAAAATAAGTTTTTAGTTAGTGAAAACCTTGTTTGTGGATAGATGTTTACTAACTAAAAACTTCTTTAAAAAAATATGCGATGTGCTTATTTAGACCTAAAATTGCAATTGACCAAATTGCAATTGAATGAGGGCCAGAGTCTTTTAAATGTTTGTATTCTAAGTGTCTTTTTTCTTAAATGTTAAAAGTTATTAGCCATATATTGCAGTATATAGTGAATTTGAGATCCTTCTGGCAGTGATGCCCTTAATGCCATTGTTTTTACAGTGTGTCCTGTATCTGAATTTCTTGTCCACATTTACACTGCTTGCCTTTTAAATGTATGATGGGTGCATGCCAAGACATTTCATGCACATCCAGTTGTACTCTCATTTGTCTTTACTTGAGCTGCTCTTGGCTCCATGGTACAGGGAACAATGAATTTTGACAACATTTTGCTGAAAGGTTAGGGGAACAAGGCCAGCCGACCACTGATTGTAGTTGATATTTAATTGTCTGGTTAAATTAATTTCTACATAGAGACACATGGCACTCCACAAAATACTGTAGGAACACAGCACCGACAAATCTGCTGACCCATCCTTAATAAAAGACAGGACCAAAAATAACATGTGGGTGTTTTGTAAATGAACATATCTGTGTTGTATCAGAAAAATGTTTTCAATTTGTCCCGTGGTTCTGGCATCTTTGGCCTGACTTTTCATAACACAGCAGAGAATTAGAGGGGAAAAAGGACGGCATAGCAAATGTAGTGAACACTTATAATTCCGAGTTATGTAGTTCAGAGATATATGCTTCCTTTATAAGTATGATGTCACTGCCATCATAGTTTTGCTCTTCTTTCTGTTCCTGGTAAGTTATCAAGTGAAGTTAAATAAAATATTTTATTCTACTGCTATATTTCCAAAACATATTTAACTCTTTTAAAATTATTGTTTATTTCTTGGTGTATTTTGTGAAAGGTGTTTTTGTATTAGCTTAGCTTTTAAATTAAGCATTACAGGGACTGCAAAAGCGTTTTCTGAAGGCGGCAATGTCTGTTTCCTATAGGGAAAATAACAATTGCAACCATTTATAACTGTGATGCTGCGGGTTGCACAACAAAAATGGTCCCATAGGACTGAGGTAGAGCTAACGGAACATCCCAAGACATAGAATCAGGTCACATTGTTAGTAGAGTGGTTTATTATCCGATCCAAGATCAATGACAGGTGACTAGAATGGTACTCAGGGTCACAGACAAGAGGTCAAGATTGGCACATATGAAGGATCAGCCAGGAAGAGAAGCAAAACTAGAGCACAAACATACACACGCGCATATTGTAACGGTACCCCCCACACATAGAAGGGGGCGCCCAGGCCGTTTCAGCCGATCCGCCCGTCCAGTGATATAGGGACAGCTACTGCAAGACACCCAATCCCCCAAGAACTGGATCCAAGGGGAAAATACTCCAAGCCTGCAACTGGAACCTCACGAATAGCCGCTAGCAGCTGAACAGGAAAAGCACCCCCCAAGATGCCCACACTCCTGGCAGTCAGTCTGTAACAGCATCCCATGAATTCCCCCAAGCATGAGACATAAGCTCTGTGGTTGAGGGTCAAGCAGTGAACTCTCTTCTTTATTAAAACAAAGACATATATGAAAAAACATTTCCACATACACCGTAGGGGCAGTGACTACCTTTGGTCGGCCCCCAATGGCCTCTGGCCAATCACATAGTGTCACACCGTGGGAAATATGAGACTCCTCCCAGGTCCGCCCACTAGGTGTGGCTAATAGAGTCATTTGGCTTCTGACCACCAGAGGGGAAACATGGCCTTTAGCAGTCCCCTGTACCCCTGCTAAGAAAGCTGAGAAACCCCAGGGGTTTTGGAGCCGGTATGTCTGGGGGCTTCCTTTGTTCTGCTATTTCCCCTGCTGGGCATGTAGATAACCTTTGCTCTTAACCACCTGGCCTCAGTGACTCATAGATGGGGGTGGTCAGAATCTGTAACACATACATTTTCAGAATCAGCATACTCCAAATACAAACATGTGTCAAAATGATACAAATTGGTCCAGTGGTTCAAAAGTTAGATTATAGTCCTTTCTGATCAAATGAAGCATGGCTTCTATGTCTTTGTAGGGGGAAGTCAACATGGGCCGTAGTCAAACGGCAGAATGTGTGCCTCCAAGCTTCTCCAATTCGCAGTGACGAGACTGATCTCGTCACACATATATATTAGTATATTAGTTTTATTTGTGTAGTACTATCAACTGCACTTGAAAATATGGAAGTGTTTTTACAATAGAAAAAAAAATAGTCCACTGCCTCTTGGGCTGAGGAGGTTGCTCTTGCCTTGCTTCCATTATTGCCTCCGAGCAAATATGTAAGGGCTTCAGCACCAATAAGCAGTCATCTAATGTGCAAATGGTATTGCTCACCAACTTCCTGAAGTGGGGGGAGACTTTGATTGCATGGGAAGTTTTGTTTATACAATGGGGATCTGGCATTAGGAATGGTCAGAGCTTTCATCAACAGTTATGAAAATAAACTGAAAAAAAAATGAAAAACAGTTATGAAAACATAGTTTACTGGGACACACCATCTTGGTAAAGTCAGCTGACTAAAGAAAATGCAAGACTTCAGTAAAGAATAATTTGTTATAAAACACAAAAAGTCGATGTTTATTCATTTAATTTAAAAAAAAAAATTCTCCAAGGTTAGTTATTCAAAACACTATATAGATTTTTTTTATTTTTTTTTAATACAGTGTCCCTTTAACATTAAGATAACCAAAGGGTTACATGGTCTCTTCCCCAAAGAGCTTACAATAGCTTCTCTGTAAAGGTTATTTTTTAGCTGTAATTTGAAAGAGGTGAGATTATGGACTTTTCTGAAATTGTGTGGCATTTCTGAGAAAAGCAAAGAAATGACTGGATATAATGAGCGATGAGGAAAGATGTAAGGAGTAGATGAGAAGTGAATATCCTTGAAGCAGAAAAGGAATGTTGTACAGACTATTCTAAAGTTAAGAAATTTTAGCATGGGTGAAGAAGGAAGACATTTGGATGATGGTAGATGATACAAGCTGATTCATTAAGCATTTATACCAGAGGAAAAAGAGAAGTAGGGATACTGGGGAGTAAAATGTTGCAGTATACTAGATGAGATAGGAAAGTATCCAGAAGATTTTTTTTTAAATGTATATATATATATATATATATATATATATATATATATATATATTTTTTTTTTTTTAAGTTTTGTTTACTTTTAATCTATATTTAAAAAGAGTATTGTTAATAACAACATCAATAGCACTCATCCATTCCATGTGCTTTATGTATTTGATTCCAGAGGAAAAAGAGGAGAAGTACAAATATCAGGGAGTAAAAGGTTGCAGTATTTTAGATGAGATAGGAAAGTATCTTTGTCATATTCCTGAGGAAAATATATATAAAACGTTTATTCATCCCTATTGGCAATATATAATTCCTCATTTATTTCAACTACCTTTTTGAATATTATTTAATATTATAAACAGTATACGATCATCAACATTCTGCCTAGATGAACAGCAAAATAAAACATTTATGCACCATCTTAGTAAAAGCCTTATCCCACAATGTGCACCTAATATTCATACATCCACCTATACTACTACAAAACATCTAATAATTAATTCTAAAAATAGTGTGCTCATACACAAAGAAGCAAAGATTGAACAAACCACAAAAATATAAATATGTTAGTTTCATTGGTCACTCCCCTAGGCTTAACATACAAACAATAAAGTCTAGATATAATGTAATTCACATTTTTTTCAATAATTGGAGATGACTTCCATTTCATTACTTTTTTCCGTTACTATAAAATAGTAATAATAATAACAATAAATAAGCATGTAATTACTAATCTTAATGGAGAAAATCTAAGGGTGTCAAACATAGAAATTATTTTGGGAGTCCTTGTGGACAACAACCTTTGTAACACTAATCAATGCTAAGCAGCATCTGCAAAGGCAAGTACGATGGAAGCATGTATTAAGAAAGGTATAGAAACAAGGGAAGCAAATATAATTCTGCCACAACACAAATCCTTAGTGTGACATCATGGGGGGGGGGCAAAGCTTTGCAGGGCTGTTGGACTATTGGGGGCCCTGGATTAACATGAATTATTGATTTTCTTTCTTACTTCTTCCCCCATTATTATTGTGCATTATGTTGTGTGAGTAAGCCATGTTGATCATGGAGGTAACCACATTAAGGGGGTTGTCAGAATGATTGTATTGTTGTGTGCATTTATTGATGAATGGATGGTACCCAGTTGTGTTTTTGTCTCTTAATGCTGCATCTTCCCCAGGGAGTTCAATAAAGTGTATTACCGGGGTCCCAGGAGGAAGAGGGGTCCGGTTATGGGGTTACCTGGTTGTGGGGTAGAAAGTTTCAGCTGACTAAGGGATGGCCTTTATTCTGAGGGAGTAATAATCCTTATTACTGGGACTATTGCTACTGAACCTGCCTGGGACATTTCGGTAAAGTTTGCTGTGGGGCTCTACTGATTTCTGTGGTTTGCTGGGAGTCGTTTTCTTTTATAGCGATAAAGTGTGTTGGTTCTGTTCCTGTTATCAGGGATATACAAATAACCAGATGATCCGATGGAAGCTCAACAGAAGTCATAGGTTGTCACTTCTAGCAGTTGACACTATCTGGGGATTTAGCAATGTTTTTTTTCTGTTTATGCCCTCATTTGGAATATGAAATGCAATTTTTGGTACCACTTCATAAAAAGGACCTTTTAGAAATGGAATGAGTGCAACAAAACTAATAAGGGGAATGGATGGACTAAACCAAATTAAATATTGTTCTCTAGTGAAAAGACGTCTAAGAGAGCATATGCTTACCTTCTATAAATACACCCATGGATACTATAAGGCTTTGTCAAGTGGACAAGAGGGCATTCCTTGAGGTAAGAAGAAACAAATCTGCCTTAAAAAAATAAAGGCACCATCACTGTATGTGGGGTTGAACTGTGGAATTCTCTACAAAGGAGGTTGTGACAATAGACTTTATAGATAACTTTAAAAAGGGGTTGGGTATATTCTTGAATAAAAAGGGCATTCATTGTTACCCTTGATACTAGAGAAGGAGGAATATTGATCCAGAGAGTAAGCAGTTGACACTATCTGGGGATTTAGCAATGTGTTTTTTTCCTGTTTATCTTCTGGAACAAATAACAATTAATACTCGTATTACAAGGATCAGAGAATGTCCAAAAAGGTTAAACTTGAACTAAAAGTATTTTTTCAACCTTAATTACTATTGAACTATGTAACTATTAGAGTAGGTTTGGGATTTCTGGCACATTAACATTAAACATGGTACATTTAAACCCTGTTCAGTAAATAAACACTCATTAAATTACTCAATTGGATTTACATTTTCCAAAATATTCTTTTGTCGTATGCATTTCAACTTTGGGCTTTTGAGTTTTCTATTATCAACTTTTTATTACTTTGTTTTCCCAAAAGCTTATTTTCCCACCTGATTTAAAGTCCCTTTTCCTAAAGCAGTTTACATATTCATATCCCTTGAGAATTCATACCTATTCCCTTCATGCATGAGCATATTCTATGTGTCTGCCACTCCTCCATCTTTTGGTGGCTGGTTTCCTGAACTCAGACAGTGCTCTGAAGGTCTTGTCTCTTCAGAAGGCGACAGCTGAGGAGCAGTTTCCTGTCATGATTAAAAGCCTGTCATAGCTGCTTTCTGTTATTCTTTTTCTCTTTTTTGCAAGAGGAGTGCAGAGACTCTCGGGATCTGAGCTAGGCACGATTAAAACTAAATAAAAAAACACAAATTTTCAGGATAACAGTTCAGGGGAGATCTGAAGTGACTACTGTCTTTGATTAGAAAGAAAAGTTACAGTTTTGACATTAGTACTGGAGAAAATTTCCGCCTGCTAGAAATATCACAAGCTAAAGTCAGGGTTGTAACCTTGAAGTCACATCATGTGGGAAAGTGACTGGGATTTCACTAGGTTATTTTAAAAGCTAACACCATGTCACGACTCTTCAATCTCAGCTGCCTATCAAAAATAGGTAAGTGAGTAGTATTGTATTATTATTATGTACCTTAAGGGAAGAAATACTAATTCTCTGCTATTAGTGATTTATTATTTATTTTTTTAAGCATTGTATAGTGCACTGACTAAACAAAATGGAGTCAAAATGGCTTGGAAAGGAAAAATCTTACTATGTCTTGTAATCTATTATATACATATTGATACTTGACTCATTAGCAAAATCTCACTCATACTACACACAACAGAGGGAATATTAATCTAAATTGGGTTTAAAAGTGGCATTAAATGTTCACACTTCCTTTGCTGTCTATTAGAGTATTTGTCAAAAAGTTCTGTGACAGCTTCCAATGTTGTTGCTCTGACAGGTTAGATATTGCGGTATAATGACTGATGCTACTGAGAACAAACAGGCCATTACGCACAGTATTAATAAAGCACACAATTTACTCTGCCACATACAGTGCCTTTGCAAAAGTATTCACCCCCTCTGCATTTTTCATGTTTTGTTGCCTCACAACTTGGAATTAACATGGATTGTTTGAGGATTTGCATAATTTAATTTACAGAACATGCCCACAACTTTGAAGATGTTTTTTTTTTAATTTTTATTGTGAAGCAAACAACAAATAGGACAAAATAACAGAAAAAGTAAATGTGCATAACTATTCACCCCCCCTAAAGTCAATACTTTGTAGAGCCACCTTTTGCGGAAATTACAGCTCCAAGTCGCTTTGGATAAGTCTCTATGGGCTTGCCACATCTTACCACTGGGATTTTGCCCATTCCTCCTTGCAAAACTGCTCCAGCTTCTTCAAGTTGGATGGTTTCCACTTGTGAATAGCAATCTTTAAGTCTGACCACAGATTTTCTATTGGATTTAGGTCTGGGCTTTGACTAGGCCATTCCAACACATTTACATGTTTCCCCTTAAAGCACTCAAGTGTTGCGTTAGCAGTGTGTTTGGGGTCATTGTCCTGCTGGAAGGTGAACCTCCGTCCGAGCCTCAAATCATGCATAGAGTGGTACAGGTTTTGCACCATCAATCTTTCCCTCAACTCTATGGTGTTCTTTGCGTGATCTTATGTGTTGGGTTTGCGCCAGACATAGCATTTTCTTTGATGGCCAAAAAGTTCAATATTAGTCTCATCAGACCAGAGTACCTTTACACATACATTTTGGGAGTCTTCAACATGCCTTTTCCCAAACGCAAAACGTGCCATTTTGTTTTTTGATGAAAGTAATGGCTTTCTTTTGGCCACTCTGCCATAAAGCCCAACTCTATGGAGCATACGGCTTATTGTTGTCCTATGTACAGATACTCCAGTCTCTGCTGTGGAACTCTGCAGCTCCTCCAGGGTTACCCAAGGTCTCTGTGCTGCCTCTCTGATTAATCCCCTCCTTGCCCGGGCCGTGCGTTTTGGTGGGCTGCCGTCTCTTGGCCCTTTTGCTGTTGTGCCATGTTCTTTCCATTTCATTATTATAGATTTGATGGTGCTCCTGGGGATCATCAAAGATTTGGGTATTTTTTAATAACCTAACCTGACTTGCACTTCTCAACAACATTATCTCTTACTTGTTTGGAGAGTTCCTTGGTCTTCATGGCAGTGTTTGTTTAGTGGTGCCTCTTGCTTAGGGGTTGCAGCCTCTGGGGCCTTTCAAAAAAGGTGTGTATATGTAAATAGGTGGACATCATTTCACTAATTATGTGACTTCTGAAGGTAATTGGTTGCACCATAGCTTTTTATGGGCTTCATTACAAAGGGGGTGAATACATACACACATGACAATTTTCTGTTTCCTATTTCTAAAAAATAGTTTCATGTATATATTTTTCTCATTTCACTTGACCAACTTAGAATATTGTGTTCTGATCCATAACATACAATTCAGATTAAGAAACCTTGAACTTAAGGCTGTAATGTAACAAAATAGGTAAAAAGCCAGGGGGGGGGGGGGGTGAATAATTTTGCAAGGCACTGTATGTTATATCACACTTGTATTCCTATAATTATATAAATAAATATATATATATATATATATATATATATATATATATATATATTGATGAAAAATATTTTAGATTCTGCATTTCAATTGCAACTTGTCACATTATTTCCATATAGATTGTGACAACAGTACTTAGCTACTTAGATATTGTTAAAATAATAAAACAAACAATTTTAAAAACTTAAATATATTGGTATTTTATCTATAAAATGAACAACAGGCCCATTTTCTTCTTTATGACTAACTTTATTCTTACTACCATCTTCTGAGTTGACATCCTCTCCATTACACTCTGTGGTTTGTTTGCCACTGGCATTGGACTCGTGCCCTCCCCTTGCAAAGAGCTCCCGCTCATCAGTAATATTATTAGAGGTCATCTAAAGGTTCCAGGCTTTCATTATGAGTCTCATATTTTGCTCATTCCTCATATTTTCCCTGCTGTCCTGCTGGTACAGTGCCCTGTTCTCTACTACAAATTTCTGCATGTTTTTTTTATTATTAATTTCTTTATTTTACAATTCGGTACTCTTATTAAATCTTATTCCTTTTGCACTGACTGCAAAAATGTAATTTGGATTTGCTTTATCCATCTATAGATTCCCATGAACTGCACATCTCTCTCTTTCTCTTTATCCATAGTTCTGAATCTTTTTGCAATCTGTGTAAAGCAGTTGAAAACATTCCCAAAACAGTGATAATATTATTATTATGTTTTATTTGTAAAACTCCAGTAATATCTATAATTATATATAAAAGATGCAGGAGTTCATGAAACTAAAAAATAATATACATAAATACAAAGAATAAAAATAAGGCTTTGTTTCAGAGACCTTAAGATTTGTAGAATATCATCTGGAGTGTCGAAAAGAAAATTCATTGTCAGAATCTATCAGTGAGGGAGGTAAGTAACATTTTCAGGAAGAAGTAAGAGCCACTTGAAACAATAAGACTCATCTGGGAGTACTTTTTATATTACTTGTATTATATGAGGCTGTAGAAAGCCATGTAAGGAGGAGCAATGTCTTAAGCAAGTGGGGTTGGGAATTCTATAAATAACTGCAGTGCAAGAAACTTCTTATAGGAAGGAGTGGGGGAAGGTAACAATATAATAGAATATTTAATGGGCAGAAAGTGGGAGCTTGGAGGAATATTGGAGTCAATATATATGGTGTGGAGGTATTATTCAGAGCCTTATATAGTTGGGACAGGATTTAGAGAATTATTCTAAAGGATATGGGAGGCAGAGTAGAGTACCAGAAAATGACCAGTGAATGGAAGCACCGATGGTGGATTGGAGTGCTTGTAGTTGAGTGAAGAGAAGCTCGGTTAAAAAAAGAATATCATTGGTGCTCGAATTATAGCCTTGGTTATCCATAATATAAGAAAACAGCAAACTTTAAAGATGTTCCATTGGTGGTTTCCATCATGTTTAATGATTAGATAGACACATAGCCCCATGAATGATGCATGACCCCATGTAGGTGGACTTGGGATATTTGCATGATTGTTGAATGATTGACAGCAGAGAGGCTTAATTATTGGTCTTGTGGCAGAAGGGAGATATTGCTCTGTTGACATAAAAAAACTGATCTGCATAGCCCACCTTATACCTGCATAGTTCATGAAAAGGGAAAGCACCGTAAATAAATGCATTAAATAAAGTAAAGCTATCACTAAAAAAAGTGTTTGGATTATTATAGCAGAGATTTCAATATCACAAGTAGTCAGATCTTGTTTTTTAACAGCCAATTCCAGGGTGGAAATAAGCAAATTATGGTTATTTTGCTCTTGATTGTTAATTCAGCAGAACTGGACTATAATTATAATTTATATTCCATGACAAATTTTAGTTGAGACAATCAAGTTTTAGTACACACACTTTACACAAAAAGAAAAAGTGTAATGTTTGACATTTTTTTAAAATGTAGTTTTGTAATTAATGCCAAGATTAATTGTCAAAAAATAATAACATTTCGCTGGGCTACAACACTGTGATTGATCTTTTTTTGTGGGACTGAGAACAAATACTTATGTTGTATTTTTAAGGGATTCCCTTTTTACTACTTATGCTATAAAATTTAATAAAATATAGCTAAATAAAAAAAGCTTCTATTGCACTGTATTATTACATTTATGTCATTTATTCATATTTAATATGACAGTTTTTTTATCTTCTTACTAAAAAGTCCAGACAGTTTTAATAATTTGCAATGACCTACAGAAATATTAACTAAATATCTGCCTATTCTAATCTGTAGTTAGCTCAGTGTTGCAAAGTAAAGTTTACTCACAGAACAGTTATTGGGACAATGCATGATCCCTAAACCTGGCACTCCCATTATTTCTCTGTAGTATTTCCCGTAGCCACAGGCAAATACTAAAATAATAATAAATATGAGCTTGTTATTTCTACTGATAACACACTGTTCTGCCAAAGTGTTGGGCTGGGATCGGCTAATTAGCTGACATGGCAAACAGAATTCAGAAAGTTGACAAAATTAAAAGAAAAACCCAGCGGGCCTGGAGCTAATTTGCTTTCCTCAAGCAAACAACTCAAGAGGAAGAGGGAGGGGAGCAAGGAGGAGAATGTACTTTGAAACAAGTCTTTCAGGGAAAATTGGTGCTTTCTCATATCCTCCAAAGTATAAAGCATGTATAAGTGGTGAAATACTACTCTTTGTGACATAACACTCTATGTTCAGGCATCACAAATATAAAGAAGTCACAGTTATTTCATGATAATTTTTCATTCCCCTCTGAACCGAAGAAATTTCTTGCAGCAAGTATTAACTCCCTGCAAAACAGAAGTAATCCGAACAAATATTTGTTTTATGCTCTATAAATGGTTTAAATCACAGTGGATCCATTTGTTTAGTTAGTATGATAAAAAGAAGACAAATACCTAAATGGAGTTCCCAGATATGTTTCCTTCTGCAAGACAAAAAGGATATCAATCATTCATCATTTTTCAAACATTAAAAAAGTGATTTTTTTTAATTAAAAATTAGGGATGTGTGGTGTTTAAAACCAACATTATATTGAGACAGTCAGGGTGGAAATGTTATACTAACATGGATAACGGGCTTACTGGAACTTTTTATGATATTATTTTGACAAGCAAAGGCACATAAAATACATTTTCTTTCATCTGATTCTGTTTTGTTTCAGTATGTATTTTTAATGCAAACATGTATTTAATTGATAGAGCTGCTCTTTTAAATGCATGATAGAAAATATGGGACTACAACACTATTTAAGTGCAGAAAAAATATTTATAACTTTTTTTTATCAGTTTGTGATTTGACATATGCATGACATGCACTGGTTTCTATAAATCTCCCTATATCTACTTTCAGTTCTTCTGAGCATACAGTCACAACTCAACCATTGCTCTTTTTAACTATAGTATCTCTGAATCCACTGTTAGTAATACCAAGCTTAAAAATAATTCATACATAAAATTAACTAGATACTGTACCTTTACCTTTCATAATGCATCTGGCCCACTTGACACCACTCCAGCATTATCACCTACCACATGGTATTTACTTCTTGCAAGAAAAGTGTGATTATTTGCTGTGTGCACTCATTTTGTCCAGGTGAGAGGGGAGTGGTTTGTCTGTGTTAAACCTCCTTGGTGAACTTGTCTGGGACTGTTTGCAACTGGGATTTACTTCTTGCAAGTAAAGTGTGCTTATTTTTGTGGGCAGTAATTTGGTACAGGTGAGCAGTCAGAATCTCATTTAAATAGGTGAAGGACCGAACTTGTGAGCTTGCAAACACTTCTAGTATAAGTGCAGTTCTAGTATGAGTGTAGGAATTTAAATAAAAGGAGGGAGTACAGTTCTAGTAAAAGTGTTGGAATTTAAATAAAAGGATTGAGCTCAAAGAAAAGAGGGCAAACTTATAGTGCAGAAAAGGGAAGAAGTTGTGTTTTTTTTTAAAGCTTTACACACATATATTGTTTATTTATTTTTCCCACTGAAGTTTAGTAGACAATAATGAGTCAGTCCAGTGGCAACCTCACTCAGTGTACATCCTGTCATATGTATGCACTACTTGAACAGAGGATCCAGGGTCCCAACCTCTCTGAGAGGTGTGAGCTTGTTGCCTCTCTGTGAGCTCAAATTGGAGAACTTGAGAGGAGAATTGCAGCACTTACTGATATTGCTGCACTGGAAAGTGAAGTACCGTATATACTATATATAAGCCGAGGCACCCATTTTACCACAAAATACTGGGTAAAATGAGTGACTCGAGTATAAGCCGAGGGTGGGAAATGTGCTGCCCCCTGTGTCCCTCTTGTGCCATTTGTGTCCCCCTCTCTCTCTGTGTCTCTTCTCCCCTTTCCCTTCCCTGTGTCTCTTCTCCCCTCTCCCTGCCTTCCAACCTCTCCCTTCCCTGTGTCTCTTCCCCCCTCCCTTATCACCCTCCTCAACCCCACTCCTCAACCTCCCTCCTCATCCTCAACCTCCCTCCTCATCCTCAACCTCCCTCCTCATCCTTAACCCCCTCCTCAACCCCCCATCCTCAATCCCCCTCCTCAACCCCCCATCCTCATCCTCTCTCCTCAACCCCCCCTCCTCAACTCCCCCATCTTCATCCTCCCTCCTCAACCCCCATGCTCAACCCCCCATCCTCAACCCCCCTCCTCAACCTCAACCCCCCTCCTCAACCCCTCCTCCTCATCCTCAACCTTCCTCCTCAACCTCCCTCCTCAACCCCTTCCTCAACCTCCCTCCTCAACCCCTTCCTCAACCTCCCTCCTCAACTCCCCCATCCTCATCCTCAACCCCCTCCTCAACCCCCCTCCTCAGCCTCAACCCTCTTCATCCTCAACCCTCCTCAACCTCAACCCTCCTCAACCTCAAACCTAAACCCCCCTAAATACCTCCCCCCTCTCCCCTCACTTACCTGCTTGTGCTCTGGCCTCCGCTCCTTGGCGCCGAGGGGGGAGGTATTTAGGGGGGTTTAGGTGGAGGAGGGGGTTGAGGGGGGTTTATGCTGAGGAGGGTGTTTAGGTTGAGGAGGGGGAGGGAAAGAGACACATGTGGGGGTTAGAGACACACGGGGGGTTAGAGACACACGGGGGGTTAGAGACATACAGGGGGGGGTTAGAGACACACGGGGGAGAGTGACTCGAGTATAAGCCGAGGGGGGCCCTTTTTGCCTTAAAAAAAGAGCTGAAAAACTCGGCTTATACTCGAGTATATATGGTAGTTTATATATTGACATTATTATAATATATTATGTTGCTATTATACAAACAGCACGAAATGCCTTACTATGAATACAGACAGCACTGCAGGGATTAATATATTACTATTTATACCATTATAATCACATTTTTTTGTGTTGTGTTGTGTATCATTGTTTCTTGTTGTAATGGTCTGGCCAACTGGTTGGTTTTTAATATCTTGTATTTGTGAAATGGATTCCATGGCTGTGACAGGGCACACCCTTGTGCTATGGAAACCTCATAATTTTGCAGTGTGAAACGTTAGCAATATCAAAGGGAGGAGTGAAGTAATTTATATATTGAAATTATTATGATATATCATATTGCTATTATACAAACAGCACTGAATGCCTTGCTATTAATACAGACAGCACTGCAGGGGTTAATACATTACTATTAGACAAAAGCTGTGAGGCCCCTGTTCCCAGAACTAAAGACCAAATGCTACTATAGATAAGCAAAGATAGAAACTGTAGTAACTAGAAAAAAGTTGCTGGGTCATAAGGTACACCCAAAAAGTAGCTGATAACCTTAGGAATACAGTTGTCTAAAAGTACTAAGTCATGGGGCATGCCCGAAAAGTACCCAATAACATTAGAAATATGCAAATGGTAGAAAATGTATTGTACAAAATAAAATGTTGTTGACATAATAAGACTGCTATATAAGGTCTGTGCTGGATCACTGTGTCAGATCCTCATTTGTGCTACTATACTATGTGCATCTCTCAGGCTTGATACTAAAATGAAATCTGATTAAAGCGCTGACATTTCGTGGTCTTCCTTGAGTGCCTGAACTGTGTTGTGGGGAACTCTGGGACAATCTTTTCTTCCCAATCCAGTGACCATATTGTCTAGTATTCCATCAGAAGCAGAATATTTTTCTGTAATCGATTTGGCCAACGCATTCTTCAGCATTCCCTTACATAAAGACTCTCAATATTTGTTTGCCTTTACCTACAAATCTCTGCAGTTTGCCTATACAAGGTTACTACAGGGATACTGTGAGTCTCCACCCATCTTAATAGACGTAGCAGCTGACATTCGTAATATATCAACTAAAGGGACTGTTATCCAATATGTGGATGATTTGTTGATTTGCTGCACTAATAAGGAAGAATGTGAAACAGACACTATAATTTTACTGTAAGCACTAGCTGAAAAAGAACATAAGGTGAACAAGCATAAGCTACAATTCTGTCAGAAACAGGTCAAATACATGACATTTCCAAGGGAACTAGGGCCATCACTAAGGACATGATTGAGGCCCTTCAGAAGTACCCCAAGCCCATGATTAATAAGCAGATGCAGACGTTTTTGGGCATGGTCGTTTACTGTCCCCCGTGGATATGCAACTTTGCAATTTATGCCAAAAGATTAAGAGATGGTTGCCCAAAGGAAAGTGCTAGAACTATTATGTGGGCTGAGGTAATGACTAAAGCCTTCACAACCTTAAAAGACTCTATAGCAAGAGCACCAACTTTGGATATCCAAGACTACATCAAACCTCTCTACTTGTTCACCAAGGAGAAGAACGGCTTTGCATCTGCCGTGCTGACACAGCAAAACTCAATGGGTCACAAACCCCTTGCCTACTTCATCTGTTACCTAGATGCTGTAATACCTGGACAGCATCCTTGTGACAGAGCCCTGGCCGCAGCAGCTTTCGGCGTAGAAAAGGTTGATAACATTAAACTTGGAGGTAGCCTGACGTTGTATGTGAACCATGTTTACATGCTCTCCTGGCCAGAGACTGGTCATGCATAACAACCCAAAGGCGATCAAATTATGAAGTACTCCTGATTATGAAGTACTCATGACCAGAGATTTTCCATAGTGAGCCCAGCACAGCTGTTGGCAGCCATAGAGGAAGGAGAGCCTCATGAGTGTGTACTAAAGAGCCACGTGGAGACACTGATGAGAGCTGACCTAAGGGGGGAACCCTTAAGCAACCCCAAGATGATTCTGTTCATGAATGGCTCCTCATCTTACAACAAAAACAATGAAAGGCAAACTGGTGCAGCTGTTGTACAACAAAACAAAGATTAATACTTTGTGGATTTACAAGTGGATTTACCTTACAAGTAAAGGCTGATAAACTGCAGAGTGCACTAATTGTGTCCAGGTGAGAGTGGTGTGGCTTGACTGTTAAACTTGTATAAAAGGTTTGTGAGCTGGTTTGGGGCCTGTTTACAAGTGGATTTACCTTACAAGTAAAGGCTGATAAACTGCAGAGTGCACTAATGTTGCCCAGGTGAGAGGGGTGTGGCTTGACTGTTAAATTAGGATAAAGGATTTGTGAGCTGGTTTGGGGCCTGTTTACAAGTGGATTTACCTTACAAGTAAAGGCTGATAAATTGCAGAGTGCACTACTTGTGCCCAGGCGAGAAGGCAGAAGTTAATATAAACCGGAGAAGGGGAACTTGTGAGCTTGCGAACATTTTCAGTATCAAGTGCAATTCTAGTAAAAGCCTAGGAGTTTAAATAAAAGGAGGGCCTTCAAAGAAAAGGGAGGGCAGATTTATAGTGCAAAGGAGGAAAACTTTATATAAATATATTATTTTATATTCTTTATTTTTCCCACTGAAATTTCGTAGACAATAATAATAATTATGAGTCAGTCCAGTGGCAACCTTATTCAGTGTACATCCTGTCATATGTATGCAATACTGGAACAGATGATCCAGGGTCCATACCTCTGTGAGAGGTGTGAGCATGTTGCCTCTCTGGAAGCTCAAATTGGAGATCTGGAGAGGAGAATTGCAGCACTTAGTGATATTGCTCCACTGGAAAGGGGGCAGTTTAGCTGGGCCTAGCATGGAGGGTGGAGCTGGGGCTAGTGAGGATGTCCAGGGAGGCAGCTGGGTTACAGTTACAAGGGGAAGCAGGGGGAACAGGAGGAGGCAGGCCAGTTCTGAGTTGGTAAACAACATCAGATTTGCCAGATTGAGTGAAACTGTTGGCGATGTCCATTCAGGAACGGCTATGCCAGATAGAGCTGTTCCCTCTAACAGCCGGGCGAACAGCTCTACTGGAGGAGAGGGAGGGCAGAATAGGCAGAACAACAGACAGGTTTTGGTTGTAGGGGACTCTATTATTAGGAAGGTAGACAGGGTGATTTGTCACCCAGATCCCAGCAATCGAACAGTTTGCTGTCTCCCGGGTGCTCGGGTTCGTCATGTTGTGGATCGGGTAGACAAATTATTGGGAGGGGCTGGAAATGAACCGGCGGTCTTGGTACATATTGGTACCAATGACAAAGTTAGTGGAAGATGGAGTGTCCTAAAGAATGATTTTAGAGAACTAGGTAATAAGCTGAAGGCTCGGACCTCCAAGGTAGTATTTTCTGAGATACTACCAGTGCCACGTGCTAGCCCAGGGAGGCAGAAGGAGATTAGGGAGGTTAATGCGTGGCTAAAGATGTGGTGCACTAAGGAGGGGTTTGGCTTTTTAGAGCACTGGGCTGACTTCTCACTTCGGTACAATCTCTACAGTAGGGATGGATTGCACCATAATGATGAGGGAGCTTTTGTACTAGGGGATAGTATGGTAGAAAGGCTGGAGGAGTTTTTAAACTAGTAGGTGGGGTGGAGGGACTAGATATAAGTAATGGGGTAGAAAGTGTAGAGGGTATAAGGGATGAATTAACAACTCATAGGGGAGGAGATGGGGGAGGGGTAGTATAGTCAATAGGGAGATAGTACTAAGTAATTCAAGTTCAGTAGCAGGCACTTCAGAACTACAGACTAATAACATAAGGTGTATGCTTGCTAATGCCAGAAGCTTGCCAGGAAAAATGGGAGAATTAGAATTATTAGCAATTAATGAAAAATGGGATTTAACAGGCATTACCGAAACGTGGTGGGATGAATCTCATGACTGGACTAAAGAATGATTTAAGATAACTAGGGAATAAGCTTAAGGCAAGGACCTCCAATGTAGTCTTTTCTGATACTACCTATGCCACGTGCTAGTCCAGGGAGACAGAAGGAGGGTGCCTAAAAATGTGGTGCACTAAGGAGGAGTTTGGGTTTTTAGAGCACTGGGCTGACTTTTCACATTGGTACAATCTCTATAGCAGGGATGTATTGCACCTTAATGATAAGGGAACTTTTGTGCTAGGGGATAGGATGGTAGAAAGGCTGAAGGATTTTTTAAACTAGTAGGGAGGGGGGATGGACTAAATGATTATAATGTGGTAGAAAGTGTAGAGGGGATAAGGGATGAATTAACTACTAATGGGGGAGGAGATGGGGAAAGGGTTAGTATAGTAAATAAGGAGGTATTACTAAGTATCTCAAGTACAGAGGCAGGCACTTCAAAACTACAAATTCATAACATAAGGTGTATGCTTGCTAATGCCAGAAGCTTGCCAGGAAAAATGGGAGAGTTAGAATTATTGACAATTAATGAAAAATGGGATTTAATAGGCATTACTGAAACATGGTGGGATGAATCTCATGACTGGACTGTTAATCTGGATGGTTATAACCAATTTAGGAAAGACAGGGGAAATGGTAAAAGAGGAGGAGGGATTTGTCTGTATGTTAAGCTTGAATTTAAGCCTTAAGTAAGAGAAGATATGCTGGAACTAGCGGTAATGTTGAATGTTTGTGGGTAGAATTAAATAGTGGAACAGCAAATTACAAAAGAATATTAGTTGGAGTATGCTATAAACCCCCAAATATAATTGAAAGTGAGGAAATTCAATTATTGTTACAGATTGGAAATGCAGCTAAGCATGGGAAAGTTCTAATAATGGGATATTTTAATTACCCTGAAATAAACTGGATAAATGAGACCAGCAGTTCAGCGAAGGGGAGCAGGTTCTTGAGTACACTCAGGGATCATTATCTGGCAAAAGGTTATACAAGAACCTACTCTGGGATTTAGTTATCACAAATAATACTGATATGGTATCAAATGTCGAAATAGGGCAACCGTTGGGAAGCAGTGATCACAACACATTGAGATTGCAATAAACAATCAAAACTTTAAGGGGCCAACAAAAACTCTTAATTTTAAAAGGGCACATTTTAACAGTCTAAGGGCAGCAATACAAAGTATAGACTGTGACAAAGAATGGTGGGTAAAAATACTGAACATAAATGGACAACATTTACATCTTTACTAAATATAAATACTTATATACTATATCACCACATACCATGTGGGAATAAAAGTAAAAGGAGTAAATCACATCCAATGTGGCTTAACGATGAATTAAAGAACAAGATACTGAGTAAAAAAACGACATTTATATTATACAAACAAGAGGGTACCGAGATTGCCTTACATATGTACAAGTAAATCAACAAGGCTTGCAAAAGAGCTATTAGACTGGCTAAAATAGAAAATGAAACATTTGTTGCAAAAGAGAGTAAAACGAACCCTAAAATATTTTTTAAATATATTGATGGGAAGAAGGCCAGGATGGAAGCTATAGGAACATTACAATGTGACACAGGTTATCTGATAATTAGTGACCAGGAAAAGGCACATGAGCAAAATAGGTTATTTTCTTCGGTATACACAAGGGAGGTACAATGCAACATAATGGGGCTGCACTACCTTTACCATATATTTGGTAATGCAGGAAAAAATTCAAAAGAGGTTGGAAAACATAAATGTTAATAAAGCCCCGGGTCCTGATGGAATACATCCATGGGTACTGAGGGAACTGGGTCCTGTAATAGACAAACCATTATATTATTTTTTTCAAGATTCACTCAACACAGGGTCTCTACCAGATGACTGGAAAAAGGCAGAGGTGATACCTATATTTAAGAAGGGAGCAAGAGCAAATTCAGGGAATTATAGACTAGTGAGTCTCATTTCGGTAGTGGGAAAGCTTTTAGAAGGGTTAATAAGGGATAATATACAAGAATATGTCTATTTGAAAAGGTTCATAAGTAGGAGTCCGCATGGATTTTTAAGAGATAGGTCATGTCAAACAAATCTAATTTGTTTCTATGAGGAGATTAGCAGGAACCTGGATCAAGGCACCTCAGTGGATGTAGTCTTTTTGAATTTTACAAAGGCTTTTGATACAGTGCCATATGGGAGACTATTGTGCAAAACAAGGGATACAGTAATTGCAGTAAATATCTGCTCATGGATTGAGCGCTCGCTAAAAGACAGGAAGCAAAGGGTTGTGATAAATGGAACATACTCAGATTGGACTAATGTGGTAAGTGGGGTTCCTCAGGGTTCAGTATTAGGTCCTCTCCTTATTAACATATTTATTAATGACTTGAGGTGGGATTGGAAAGTAGTGTCTCCATTTTTGCTGATGACACAAAGTTGTGCAAGGTAATTAAATCAGATAATGATGTACTTTCTCTCCAAAGGGATTTACATACTCCAAAGGGATTTACATATATTAGAGGAATGGGCAACTAAGGCAAATGAGATTTAATATGGAATAATGTAAAGTTATGCATCTGGGAAAGAAAAATAGCCATGCAATTTATAATCTTAATGGAGCAAATATAAGGGTATCAGATATTGAAAGGGATTTGGGAGTACTTGTGGACAACCACCTAGGTAACAGTGCTCAAAGCCAAGCAGCAGCTGCAAAGGCAAGTACAATATTAGCCTGTATTAAGAAGGGTATAGAAGCAAGGGAAGCAAATATAATTCTGCCACCATGCAAATCCCTAGTACACCCTCATTTAGAATATGGAGTACAGTTTTGGGCACCACTTCAAAAAAGGACATTTTAGAGCTGGAAAAGTTACAAAACTAATAAGGGGAATGGAGGGGCTAAGTTATGAAGAAAGACTAACCAAATTAGACTTATTTTCTCTAGAAAAAAGGCGTCTAAGAGGAGGTATGATTACCTTATATAAATACGTCCAGTGTCAGTATAAAGCTTGGTCAAGTTTCATTTTTGTGCCAAGAGGTATTCAACTGACAAGAGGACATCCTTTGAAGTTAGAAGTAAAAAGATTCCACCTTAAAGAAAGAAAAGGGTTCTTCACAGCAAGGGCTGTTAATCTGTGGAATTCTCTATTAAAGGAGGTAGTGCCAGCGGATTCGATAGATAACTTTAAAAGGGGACTGGATATATTTTTAAATAAAAAAGGTATTCAGGGTTATCCTGGTTAATAAGAGAGAGAGTATTGATCCAGGGAGGAGTCCAAACGCCAGTATCTGTGGTCAGGAAGGAATTATCCCCCCCCCCCTTTTGAGACGATTGGCAAAGTTTCACTTGGGTTTTTGTTTCTATTTGCCCTTCCCAGGATCAAATAACAACTAATCTGCATATTGCAGATCAGATGAGATCTTAAAAGGTTGAACTTGATGGACTGAAAGTCTTTTTTCAACCTCAATTACTATGTAACTATGTAACTATGACATCTATTTCACTCACCATCTTACAAATCACTGCTTATATATCACAATTATCCAGTGCCTTCTGATCCAGTCAGTTGTTGTCCAATCGTTCAGTTGTGTCCGACTCTGGAAAGCAGCACACCAGGAGCATCATCTCTTGTTGTGCTTATACATAAGGTAATCCTTGTAAACAAACTGCAGTGGGTTGCCAGTTCCTTCTCCAGTGGACCATGATTTGTCTGACCTATCTGCTATGACCTGCCCATCTTGGGTGATCCTACATGGTATAGCTCATAGCTTCATTGAAGTACACAAACCCGTTCACCAAGGTATCAATCCAGAAGGGGGCCCACTCAGTACCTTATTGGTAATAACTAATATCTCATTCACATATGATATTCTAGACAATTGTCCATCTTTGTCCCTACCAGTCCTTTACTCCATCCCTTCTAGATTGCATACTGATTGACTGACCTCTAAGTATTATTGTAACTACCTGCAATTATATAAAGCTGCAAAAAATTGCACTTTATAAGTACTCAGTATTAATAATAATAAAGTTGGTCCTACTAACCTTACCCTTAATTTAAAAGTTAAAAATAAGCTCAAGATCAATACAGACTTTGCTTAAATCTAATATATATATCATTACTATACTGCCAAATAATGTATATATTTATAATGACAAATAATCATGAATTTAATTAAATAGTTGTGGTCAACCACAGATGATTACCTCTTAAATTGCCTTAAAGGTAGAAGCATTGTATTGTCATGGTGTATGCAACACAAAGGGTTTTTACAGTTACCTGAAGGATTTCTATCACAGAGACCCTAAATCGATACCACTAATTAGTGAGCTGTCCAGGTCGTTTTCCAAAATAAATATATATTCTATTATGATTTATAAACAAATTGGGATTGACCTTCAGTTGAGCAGCTTGTCTACTCCATGAAGGAGCAGCTTTAGATGGAAGGCACATAGGTAGAGGGCAGCTGCTGTTAGTCTATGATCCATTAAGGTGTTTTTTCTTGTCATCAAACATATTATCAACTCTGGTTGGGAGGACAGACAGTCTTAAAATCCCTTTAAAGGGACATGGAAAGCAATTGTATTTGTTGCATCTGAAAGAGAGTGTTTGATAATTAGCCACAGTAGGGCCCCCATTCTATTGGCCAAATTGTAATGACTGGAGCCCATAAAGTAGCCCGTAAAAGTTACTGATATTCAATTGCCTACATTTTGCTACTCACAATCATGTTTCGAGTTGCAGGCTCAAAATCACTGCAGTTGTAAAAACCTTAACTCCGTTCTATCTCCTCCTTTGACGTTTCAAGCCTGAATATGTTACCAGTGCTAATCCATATTCAACTACAACAATTTAACAAGACTGCAATTTCCTTCAAACCCTTAAATGGCAAATGTATCAAAAACTTCTATGAGTACTAAATAGGACTTACAAGTGGGTTAAACACCTGTTCATAACACTGTAAAAGCAAATATAAACACACTACTGTACTTTAAAATACTGGGAAAGTAATGAAAGACATTAGAATTAATTGCACAACAGTCTCAAGCTCGCAAATCTGCAATAATTTTTATTTTATTTTTACATTTTGTTTACGTTATATTGAACCCAGGAATCAAGGAGTATCATATCAGGCCACTCGTATGGACTAGACCAGTTGGTTTATTGTTTATTTTTGGGATTTCTACATCTCTGGATTGCGAGTATAATAGCATATTGGACTTCTAAACACTAATTGATTGTACTTGAAATTCCATGTTTTACTGACATCATGATGATGGTCTCATTTACTATGGGCTCTGTGTAAATTGCAACTTACCGGCTTACTTAATTGATCATGATCATGCCCTGAATTGCTACGTATGGGTTCATGGTTTATGCGTTTAGTCTTTAGACCTGTAATTACAGGCTTGAGTCAAATGAAAACCGGAATTTTAATACATTTCTATCCCACAGACATGCGACCTGTATGTAGGTAAATACTGACCTGGAATTGAATGGGGGCCTATGTTTGCTTTCTTCAAATGTTACCCTCAAAGCAGAAGAAAACACTGACTCAAATGTTTAACTAATGTGGGGGCTTCTTCAGAAGTATGTATACTCTGTGTATTTTCTGTTAGTTTCAATGAAGTAAAACAGGTTTACTTAATATTTTTTCATGCAAAACACAACTTTGCAAAACATGAAAAAATAATTGTGTTCCATGCCCCTTTAAGCTTGCCTCCTATCCAGACCATATAAGTGGCAGAGACAAGCAGTTCTACATGACACGGAAATCTAATATTTGAAAGTCAGTTTAATATTGAAAATTGAAATTTATAATGATTTAACAAGAATTTTATTAATGATCAATACCTAATTAAAACACCTAGCTTGTTATGTAATTACACAGTCGAGTCACATTATTATGATTACTAGTAAATAACCTGAATTACCGCCATGTGCAGCATGGACAGCAGCTAGATGGCGTGGTAGTGAGTTAATAAGATGCTGGAAGTTTGGCAAGGGTATCTGGAGCCCTGCAGACTGCAGTGCATCCAGCAGCTGCTGAAGAGTGCGTGGTGGAGGAGCCATACAGCGAACATGGCAAATCCAGGATGGTCCCACATATGCTCGATGGGGTTCAAGTCATGGGGAATTTGAAAGCCAGGGAAGTACTTAGAAGTCTTCATCTTGCTCCTCTAACCACTCCCGGATAATTTTGGCTGTATGACATGTTGCATTGTCCTGCTGGAAGATCCTATCCACTTCAGGGATGATAGTCAACTGTGTGTGTTTCCTGCAAGGATGAATAGATAACCCAATTGGTTGAGAGGGCCTTCCAGCTTGTGCTGTTCTAACAATGGTTGAGTGTTTGATCTTGGAGGTTTTGTGCCTGACATGCTAACGTCCATCCAGTCGATGGAGCAGAAGAGGTACATTTTAGGTACTGTCATGCCAATTGAAGTCGTTTCTGACTATAAACCCTCGTCAACATGAATGCAGAGACCAGCTGTTTGCTTTGGAGCCCCATACGCCACAGGGCTTGATGTACTGTTATTTTAGATACACATCTGGAAGCCCTCTTGTTCGTTTGGTTGAGTTGCTCAACTGCAGTGTGTGGGTTGGCCCTCACACACATTCGTAGTCGAAGATCACCTCTGACATCAACGGCACATGGTGCTCCATAGTTGCAACGCTGTTTATTCATGGTACACTTTAACCACAGTAGCATGTGAACATTGCTGTTTCAGAAATACTGCCACCATTGGCCTGAAAGCAATGATCCTCCCCTTTTCAAAGTTGGATACATTTAACCCATGCCAGTGATGGTTGATATGTTTGCAGAATGCCTACATGTCACCTTATATACCCACCAAACCAACTCACAACACATGCCACATTTCATTGACTATGTGTTGCTGATGTGAAAAGTAGGCGGTGGTCATAATGGTGTCACTCGACCCTATAGAAAGAGGAATGCCTATCCATCTAGCCAGTTGCTAGTATTATAACAGCTCTTCATTCCATAACCTAGCTACCTCACATATGAACCATTATCATCAGTATTTTCTGAAAGAGGTTAATATAATAGCTGCTAAAAAAATACTTAAATTTATATTTAAATATTTGGATGTTTTTGATTAAAAACAATATAAACCACACACTATGGAGATTATTGCTATCAGAACTCTCATGACCCTTTTGGCATTTTGAGAGTACTGCATGTAATTTTCCTACTGGCCTAAGAGTAATCCCGCAGTCAAAGCAATTTCCATGTAATTGAAACATCTTCTGCTGCAACATATAATTTAATAAATTGCCAAATTTATTAAACTCATTTCAGAAATGGTAATAACTAAAAACGCTAAGTACTAGTGGATACAGTTGCATGTAGCACTGTATACTTTTCAATTTCAGCATTCTTCAATTGACTAGTCAGTCACTGGCATCTTTAATTGAATGTAGCATAATAATCAATAGTATTACATTGCACATTATGTAACTTAAATTATAATTACCCTTCAATAATTTAGAGGCATTAATTACAGTCATAATAAAATTGGCTCATTCATTCTCAGTTATTCTAATCACAAATACTCCTGCCCTACTTTGACTCCTTGTATTATTCTTATATTGTTTTCAAAACATGTTAATGTGACATTGACAGATCATTGAAGCTATAGTAAGCAGGTCACATAAATAAATATAAGTACAATTCAATTATAATTCATAATTTGAATATATATTTTAATATTTCCTTAAACCAGGATTAATTTTCACTACTTTAATAATGAGTTGTGTTGATGAAATAGTTAAAAGCAAGATTGTGTAAATTCAGAGAACTTGGGTTTTTATAGTATGGTGCCCATAACAGGACTATAACCCACCATAATACATCCATTAATTACAATGTACATGTTAACTTGTGATGAACTGCATACAATATTTCTTGTATGTATGGTTAAAACATTGAAAAGACCAGGACATAAAAAGAAAAATGTGGTCTTAAAAAATACACAAGTAAATGCCTGAAGGCATAGGGGGGAAATTAACTAAAGGATGGTGGGTGCGAAACACGTGCAACAGCCCATGGTAACCTGCCATCCAACATCTCAGGTCATTGTGCACAATATACTAATGGCTTTTTCTGTTGTAAAAGTTAGCCATGAGAGGTTAATCTCAAAAAGGCATGTGTTTCTCAGACAAAACTGTATTTTTTTTTAAGCACAGGCTAAATATATTTAGAGAATATGAGATATGTTGTTTATTTTATGAATCACCCTGCATTTATACACTGACATACAATATCCCATATATGTGTCCTTTTAAAGTTCCACTAACACCTACTAGTGACTCTTTTGCTTTTTGTTACATGTTCATACATTTTGGATTAAAGTATATGAGAGGATTATTCAACATGCACTATTTTTATGTGATCCCAATTTATGTGTCTGGACCAAAGACTTAGGCCCCTATTTAATTGTCCAAATCGCAATTACTTGAGCCCGTAATGGAGCCCACAAATGTTACTGATATTGAATTGGCTTCTTTTAGCTACTCGCATTCCAATTGCGAGTTACAGGCTCAAAAGCACTGTAATTGTCAAAAATTCAGTCTGATCTCCTCCTTTGATATTTCAAGCATGCAAATATTACCAGTGCTAAAGACGCAAAATCCATATTTAATTATAACAATTAAACAAGCCCGCAATTGCCTTTAAACCTGTAAATGGCAAATGTATCAAAAGATTTTTCGAGTACTAGATAGGAATCGCAAAAAAAATAAAAAAAATAATTCAATTTGTAATATTGTACATAACTAGAGACGAGCAGAGTGCTCACCATTTATAGAACCCTACTTCCTGCACCACTCTGGTGAACAGTTATTCCTCCAGATTTAAAGCTGGCAATTTCATATGGAGATAATTGCAATTACAGCTACAATTAAGCACTTTGCACGATTACAGCCTTATTAAATTGCAATTTGGTCAATTGAAAAGGGCTCTATATAAGCACATAGTATATTTTTTTACAGAAAATTTTAGTTAGTGAAGACCTTGCTTTTGGATAGAAGTTCACTAACTAAAAATTCTGTAAAAAAATATGTTCTGTGCTTATATAGAGACCTTTTCAATTGGCTGAATCACAATTTAATAAGGTTGTTAGAGAGGTTTAGTGAATATTTTAAATATAGTGATGAGTAATAACAAACTATTTCATGTCAAGGTATTTTATATAAGAATACATATTTGATTTTTATGTCATGATATGTGTCCAATGGCCCTTTGTGTAATTACATATTTATAATGTGGCCATTTATATACCTCTGAAGTGTGGTGATCGGGGGGTAGGGGCTATTACTGCCCAGGGCCACCTGCTATAGACTACAGGTTAACTACCCACCAGGACCATTTGGGTTCTTGGAGATCTCGGCACCAGCACCCTGATATCTGACTTCTGTATCAGTCAGGGTCTCTCCATCAGGAATCAGCACTTCCAAAAGTCTCAGTAACCTTCCTGTGGCAGTGATTAGGACAGGTTACTTGCAGGGTGGAGATAGGTTCAGTATCGCAGCCACAGGAGCAAAATAAGAGACACACAATTTCTATATGTCTCCAAAAGTGAACTGATTTATTTTTTAAAAGTAGCAATATATATGTGGTTAGATACAGGGGGGTGTTTACCACACAACAATGACAGGAAATGGTTGACAATCAGATGATATTAACTCCTTCTGGGGTCTGAGAGTCTGGTATCCTGTCTGTGAACAATAAGGCAACCTCCAATACACATAATGTTGTCTCTGGCTGTCTGGCAACAGATATGTAATCAGCTTATCTGGCAAACAATGGGACAAAACAGATACAAAACAGATACAATGGGGGTGTTTATGCAGATAATCCACTGCTGGAGCCAAGCAGTGTGTGCTTTTATGGTGGCTCAATGGGCCAACACCCAGGCCGAGAAAAAGGGGTCTGTGACATTACTCACCCCTTACAGGCAGCAGTTCTGGGGCTATGATCCTTAACGGATGATAGTCTTCAACTGCAGCCCATAGCCCAAGTCCAAGTCCCCATACAAATAAAAAAATATTGGCCCAAGTGGCCACTGCATATGTCCCAGTGCATGACCTCCTCTTGGAGGTGGTAGTAGGTTGCCCCGGTCTGTGGGTGGTTGCCCATCTTTAAGGAAAATTTCCACAACCTCTAACCATAGTTTCTGTAGGGTCGTGGGAACCTAATCCAGTTCCACAGTACTTCCAGGAGTATCTGGGCTAGTAGCCACATCTCAGCTACCCTCCCCCTTTTCCTTCACAACATTTGGGGTACCCATATCATTTACCTTTGGGGCTCTCAGGACTGAATCGATGCCCATCAGCATTGCTGGCAACTCTGCAGGGTTTGGGAGTAGGGCCTCAACTTGCTCCTTCCTCAGGATCTAAGGGCCAGTGCCCACACCTGAAATTCCACACTTATCTGCATCTACCTGATCCATGCTGGACAAGAGCTTCAGGGTCTCATGGATGCTGATAGCCTCCTGATAGCCTTATGCTTCGATCTGGCATCATACTCTCCATGACTGTCAGCCATGGCGCCTGGACTTAATCGGTCTGCTGGTTCTTGCACCGAGATCCCAGCACTGCCAACCAGTTGTGACAATCCGGGGGTAGGTGCTATTACTGCCCAGGGCCACCTCCTATAAACTACAGCTTAACTACCCACGAGGACTGTGTGGGTTCTTGGAAATCTCGGCACCAGCACCCTGATATCTGGCTTCTGTATCAGTCTCTCCATCAGAAATCAGCACTTCCAGGAGTCTCAGTAATCTTCCTGTGGTAGTGATCAGGACAGGCTACTTGCAGGGTGGAGATAGGTTCAGTACTGCAGCCACCAGGAGCAAAATACGATGAACACAATTTCTATATGGTGCCAGAAGTGACCTGATATATTTAAGAAAAGTAGCAATATATATATGGTTAGATACAGGGGGTGTATACCACACAACAATGACAGGGATTTGCTGACAAACAGATGAGATTAACTCCCCATTGGGTCTGATAGTCTGGCATCCTGTCTGTGAACAATAAGGCAACCTCCAATACACATAGCACTGTCTCTGGCTGTCTGGCAACAGAGATGTAATCAGCTTATCTGGCAAACAATGGGACAAAACAGATCACAATACAGTGGAGCTGTTTATGCGGATAATCCACTGCTGGATCCAAGCAGTGTGTGCTTTTATGGTGGCTCAATGGGCCAACACCCAGGCCGAGGAAAAGTGGTCTGTGACACATACAATTAAACCGGTTGCTACACCTATGATGAATTAACTTTAAACCAAGCTCAGTGTTAAACTCTGGTTTCTGAAAGTCATTATATGGACCAGGTGCATATTTAGATTTTATGCTGCCCTAGACTCTTGCATTTTTGTACTCTCCCCCATTTCGGAGTTACTATTCTTCTTTTCCTATTGCTATAGCCTAAATCATAGGTGTGTGTGTTGATGTATATATACAGTATGTCAGAATGTGTCAGGTGCACTTACAGTCAGAAATGACACTGCATATACAGGGAGTGCAGAATTATTAGGCAAATTAGTATTTTGACCACATCATTCTCTTTATGCATGTTGTCTTACTCCAAGCTGTATAGGCTCGAAAGCCTACTACCAATTAAGCATATTAGGTGATGTGCATCTCTGTAATGAAAAGGGGTGTTTTGTTCTAATGACATCAACACCCTATATCAGGTGTGCATAATTATTAGGCAACTTCCTTTCCTTTGGCAAAATGGGTCAAAAGAAGGACTTGACAGGCTCAGAAAAGTCAAAAATAGTGAGATATCTTGCAGAGGGATGCAGCACTCTTAAAATTGCAAAGCTTCTGAAGCGTGATCATCGAACAATCAAGCGTTTCATTCAAAATAGTCAACAGGGTCGCAAGAAGCGTGTGGAAAAACCAAGGCGCAAAATAACTGCCCATGAACTGAGAAAAGTCAAGCGTGCAGCTGCCACGATGCCACTTGCCACCAGTTTGGCCATATTTCAGAGCTGCAACATCACTGGAGTGCCCAAAAGCACAAGGTGTGCAATACTCAGAGACATGGCCAAGGTAAGAAAGGCTGAAAGACGACCACCACTGAACAAGACACACAAGCTGAAACGTCAAGACTGGGCCAAGAAATATCTCAAGACTGATTTTTCTAAGGTTTTTTGGACTGATGAAATGAGAGTGAGTCTTGATGGGCCAGATGGATGGGCCCGTGGCTGGATTGGTAAAGGGCAGAGAGCTCCAGTCCGACTCAGACGCCAGCAAGGTGGAGGTGGAGTACTGGTTTGGGCTGGTATCATCAAAGATGAGCTTGTGGGGCCTTTTCGGGTTGAGGATGGAGTCAAGCTCAACTCTCAGTCCTACTGCCAGTTCCTGGAAGACACCTTCTTCAAGCAGTGGTACAGGAATAAGTCTGCATCCTTGAAGAAAAACATGATTTTCATGCAGAACAATGCTCCATCACACGCGTCCAAGTACTCCACAGCGTGGCTGGCAAGAAAGGGTATAAAAGAAGAAAATCTAATGACATGGCCTCCTTGTTCACCTGATCTGAACCCCATTGAGAACCTGTGGTCCATCATCAAATGTGAGATTTACAAGGAGGGAAAACAGTACACCTCTCTGAACAGTGTCTGGGAGGCTGTGGTTGCTGCTGCACGCAATGTTGATGGTGAACAGATAAAAACACTGACAGAATCCATGGATGGCAGGCTTTTGAGTGTCCTTGCAAAGAAAGGTGGCTTTATTGGTCACTGATTTGTTTTTGTTTTGTTTTTGAATGTCAGAAATGTATATTTGTGAATGTTGAGATGTTATATTGGTTTCACTGGTAAAAATAAATAATTGAAATGGGTATATATTTGTTTTTTGTTAAGTTGCCTAATAATTATGCACAGTAATAGTCACCTGCACACACAGATATCCCCCTAAAATAGCTAAAACTAAAAACAAACTAAAAACTACTTCCAAAAATATTCAGCTTTGATATTAATGAGTTTTTTGGGTTCATTGAGAACATGGTTGTTGTTCAAAAATAAAATTAATCCTCAAAAATACAACTTGCCTAATAATTCTGCACTCCCTGTAGATGTTTCACTGCATATAGACATATTATTCCATGACATAATCTATTCACTGAAAATGTGCTACCCTAGTCCTTGGCTATGCAAGCCAACAAAGAAACACACCACTGGCATGGAGTCTCGGAGAAGGGAGTTGCTGAGGTGAATGTTTTAGTATTATTGTCTACTATATAATTCTAAACTTCCCTAGTAGAAGGAAAACAATCTGACTAAACCCTTGCTCGAGCTGAAATGCTTTGATTGTATTGAGGGCTTTTTTCTAGAAATGATGGAGTCAAATGAAATAAACAGAATTTCAGCGAGTCCTAGCAACAGGGGCTTTTAGCGGTTCTTTGTCTATTTCTCTTTTATACCAAAATTGATTTTTTTCCACAAATTGCTCTGAAGCACATTGCATACATATTGTCAAAATTGCTGTTAGCTGATCAGAATTGGAATAAGCCAGCTACCCTAGGCTTTTGCTAGCTGGCATTAAGTTAAAAAATATTTATTTTCATTTTATGGCATTTTAAAGCTGCCTGCAACTGTTCCAGGTGCTTTCTCTCCCTCTCTCTACTTCATGCAGCTGTGAACAGACTTGGCATCAGGATGCCCTATGAAATATTTATAACAGTTAAAGAGCTTTTTGATATATTTTGTACATTTGTGGCAGAAACTTTTCCATCACCAGATTGTGCAGTGTTTACTGCCACCCAGCAGAGAACAAAGGGGTGATTAAAGTACTGCTTTGTTATTGCAATTTATAGATCTTAAATCTGATGCAAAAGCATTTCAGTTACTAAGTGCTTCATTGAGTACTTTCTATCCCTATTGCACATCAGTTTTGTTCAACTGACCTTTATGGGCTTGCTACATTGAGCCATTAAACACAAAAAATGCAATATTTATAAAAAAAACTATTTTAACTAAATATGAAAATCCCAAAATATAACTATTTAATTATGAGTTGTTGAATAAGCCAATTGCTCATCATAACATAAAAATAGGTACTTGATCAATATGTTTCTTTGGGACATGCTAGAAGAACAATGGCTGCAATAATGCATGTATAGCAGAGCCTCGTATTGCAGAGCCTTGCTGCCTATATGTAGTTACTTTTTTGGAGATAAATATACATGCCCCACAATTAACATATTAATCTCCCTTGAACTACGTGACATACCTTTCTATTTTGCCTCGTCCCCTCTACATTGTCTCCCCAAGTGAATTTTACTGTTTTGCTAGGTAATGAAATGTAGTCATTTAGATATACAGGTGCTGCATATGCTTCCATTCATGTGCAAAAGGTAGTTTATCACCAACTTAACATTTGTTTTGTAACAAAATTGTGTTCTTTTGTATCATAATATCGATTTGTAGTTTTGGAAATATTAGAAGCTATTAATTAAGACAGAGGCTAGTGAGATTCTTAATGAGGATGAGGTTATATTATATATTCAATCAAATATAGATGTAATACAAATGATTTGATGGTGTGGTGTTGCAATGTTGATTATTTGATATGGGGATTAAAATACATTTTATAATGGCTTATTTCTAGTTTGCTTAAGGCTTTATTTCTTTTTGCTGCTTGACACTAATTGAGATTCTATAACCTGGTTAACATTTTCATTTAATTATCTACTTGCAGAAATAGTGTTATATTATATAGAATAGACATGATTTAATACTACACCACTAGCTCTACATTTTCAAAAGTACAGCATGTTCTGTTCACATTTATTGTGTTAGATTGTGCATGTGCAAGACTGACACAAGGGTCTGGGCAATAACATATGATTTTAGGTTGTGGAAGGGAGCGGTATTAGAAGCACTTACAGATAGGTGGTTGTTACGACCCTAGAGTTGAGGGACCATGTGCATCTAAATTTTCTCCTTCTCGGTTGTGCCTTTTGTGTTCGATATCTCATTCTGAGTACACATAAATTCTTTAAACATGACATATAAATCAAAGACAAATTGTCACAGTCCTTACAACAAGTCTCTTGTCCAATTTAATACCCTTGGATATTAGCACCCCACTGTGACAGAGTCCAAAATAGCAGGGTTGCTTGTGGGGCTCAGGGGGGCCCCAATATCAGTCATGACGGCTACTCATCCTTCCATACGCAGCATGCAGGCTATGATATACAACAGATTATTCTACAACAGATTACTGCATGCAGGCAGCTACACAGTCTGTCCATATGTCCTTGTCTTGGGTGTGGTACAAGCCCAGCAGTCTCCAAAATTCCCAGTAAACATGCCTACTAAACTACATTGGGGACAATGTGGAAAACAATCCCAGTGACTCAGGGTCTGGGCCTCGTCCTGCACGTGGCCTGAGGTGTGCAGGGCAGATTTTTGTCATTATTTTCTTGTACTAAAGGAGAAATCAATGCCATGGCCACGTTGTTCATTGGCAGCACCTCACAGCTCTCTCCAGCTGCTAGCTCTTGTCCTGTAGTTATTAGCAATGGTGTCCCCATTCTGGTCTGTCACGGTTTCAGTGCTTTCTCTTCTGGTCTGCCCCATGGTCTATGATGAGCTCCAGAACAGTGATTATTACCCCAGACTTTTCTCCTGTCTCCTCCACCACCTTGTGGTTGGCGATGCCACTTCAGTCCTCGGGGTGAGACTGGTCCCTCTAGTTCAAAAAGTTCCAAAAGCTGCTTGCTGAGTCTTTTCCTTGAACTCTGGCTGGCTCTTTGACATGGTTTATCAGATGGAGCCCAATGTACGATTCACAGTCCATTCCCAGGACACAGTCCAACCTTAGTTCCTTTAAGAACCCAGGAGCATGGTGCCCCAGACCTCCCCCTTGGCCTGATAATCCATTGAGTGTTCCCTCATGACACTTTATGAGGCCTTCTGAGAGCAAGTTCTCAGTGGTTCCAACGTCAATACAGTCATCATCTGAACCTGCCATAGCATAACTTAGGCTCCCTTGGTCTCAGGCACATGTTCTTCCCGACTGGCAGGTTTTTCCCCAACCTGGCAGCCAAATCCAGAAGATCCATTTACTCTGCCTCTCTTTGGAACTCCCACTGGACCACAGACTGCCTTTATTATACACAAATATCATTTTAAAAAGTAACAAGGATCAATCCCTATTAGTTTCTCCCTCCCCCTCTTGAAACAGTAAAACTCCCAATTCGATGTATCCCTTTATGACCCTCTAACAGTACTGCACATTGCATTAAGGTTAACTCCTTCCAGATTATGACGCAAAACTTTATACTGGGGAAAATTACACTGCACTCTCTAATAGTGTCATATCTTAGCATATTCTTATCACATTCTGAGCACACATAAATTCTTTAAACATTGCACATAATATTAGCATATTAGCCCAGTGAGTCCAAAATAGCAGTGTTGTTTGTGGGGTTCAGTGGGGGGGTCCGAGTGGCTGCGGTCATGAATTACCTCTATGCAGCAGTGGTGTTAATAAAACATCAGATGTGAAACGGACAATAAACAATGCAAATCTTTGGAAACACCCAGATTAAATGTTTAAATAGAAGGCAAATGACAGACTATATTGGCCAAGTGGCTCTTAGCTGTTGTTAAATTCTGTGTCTAATAATGCTTGAGGTGCCAGTTAAAAAAAAAATTAAACACTTAGAAAGACATCAATGTTTTACACAGAAATTAATAAATTAATTGAATAATCCATTTATGACTGCAAGAGGCTAATGGGTAATGAATGTTTAATATATTAACGCTTGATTTTTAATTAACAAAAACTAAAGTTAAAATAAACTGTTTGGAAAAGCCTAGTTAATAGAAAAATGTAATTATTTTAGGATTCTGCTGAAAAGAAAAATGGAAAAAAATAATTTAAAAAGGCATTATTAACAAAATAGCAAATTAAATAGAATCTGGAAATTTTAAGTACTACAAGTTGGAAACAGCTCTGCCCTGATCTGTTATTTTTCAATTTATAACTAAAGAAAACAATCAACATACAGCTTTCATTTTTCTATTTAAAGGTACACATATGCTCCATATTTTAAATATGTGCTGTTGATAATAGCCAAAATGTGTTTAGCACTGCATTGTTGAATTTAGTCTGTCCATTATCTATATTTGTCAGGATCTGAGATTGATGTTTGCCATGATTTTCATCGTTTTATCGTTGAGCAGCAGAACAGCTTTTGCACTCTCTTCTTTCACCCTCATCAATAGGTCCTTTAATTCCTCCTCACTTTCAACCATCAAAGTAGTATCATCCACATATCTGAGGTTGTTGATATCTCTTCCAGGATTCATCCAGCCCATCCTTTTGCATGATGTACTCAGGTTGAATAAATAAGGTGATAATATACAACCTTGTTGCACTCCTTTTCCGATCTTGAGCTATTTTGTTCTTCTATGTTCGGCTCTTGGTCCACATATAGATTCATCAGAAGGTAGTTGAAATGATCTGGTACGCCCATCTGTTTAAGAACTTGCCACATCTTGTTTTGATCCACACAGTCAAAGACTTTAGAGTAGTCTATGAAGAAGAAGTAAATGATTTTATGGAACTCTCTTGCTTTCTCTATAATACAACGGACATTGGCCATTTAATCTCTTGTGTCTGTTCCTCTGTAGAACCCTGCTTGCACATCTAGCAGTGCCCAGTCCATATATTGTTGGAGTCAAGCTTGTAGGATCTTCAGCATTACTTTGCTGACAAGTGAAATGAGTGCAATTGTTCATTAAGTGGAGCACTCTTTTGGCACTGCCTTACTTTGGCATTGGGATGTAGACTGACCTTTTCCAGTCTATTGGCCACTGTTGAGTTTTCAGAATTTGTTGCCATAAGGCAAGCAACACTTTCAGGATTTTGGAAAGTTCAGCTGGGATTTAATCAACTCCTGCAGCCTTGTTATCAGCAAGGCTTCCTAGGACCCACTTAAAGACCTAAGACAAGGACTTTTATCATGCCCAGTTTGGCATTAAATGGTCCTTTGAGATCCCCATTTTTCTTGAATAGATCTCTTGACTTTCCCATATCTTCTTCTATCTCTTTACATCGCTCATTATAGAATGCCTACTTTTCTCTTCTTAGTATTCTCTGGAATTTCGCATTCAGTTGGGCAAATTATTTGTTATTTCCACTTGCTTTAATCCTTCTTCTTTCCTGGACTACTTTCAAAGCCTCATCAGACAGCTAGTTTGCCTTCTTAGTTTTCTTTCTTTTGGGGATATTCTTTGTTGCTGCCTCCTGCATAATGTCACCATCTGCCATGTCTAGTCCCTTAAATCTGTCCTTTATCTCCACTGCATAGTCACAGGGAATATTTTTTTTAAATATCTGCTCAATCTTATGATATTCCCTCTTTTTTTCAGTTTAATTCTGAACTTCGCTATAAGAAGTTTATGATCTGAGTCGCAAGCAGCTCAATGTCTTGTTTTTGCTGAATGCATAGAACTCCTCCATCTTTGGCTACAAATTGTATAATCCATTTTATTACTATATTGTCCATCTGGTGATGTCCATGTGTAGAGACGTCTCTGAGGCTGCTGGAAGATTGCTATGACCAGAGAATTATCTTGACAGAATTCTGATAATCTCTGATCTGCTTTATTTTGTACTCAAAATACAAACTTGCCAGTTATTCCAGATATTTTTGGTTCCCTACTTTTCCAGTCATTACAATCCAATGATGATAGTAAAAAAAATATTGGTGTTATATCTATGAGGTGTTAAATATCTTCGTAGAAATCGACAACTGCGTTGGCTACCCTTTAATTGATTAAGAGGGCTACTCCATTTATTCTGTGGAATTCTTTTCCACAATTGAACATTTTTGTCTGTTGAGAAATGTTTGATATTTGATTTCACTAATTCGCTAAATAAAATGCCCATAATTAATTATAATTGAAAGCAAAAGTTGGTTTCATATTGAAGAGCATTAAAAACGATCTAATTTTTCTCTACAGTAAATCATTCTTGATAAATATTGTTGCTCCTTTTTGCTAATGTGGGCTTAATATGCTAATCTGTGGCTTGGAGGTCTTGATAAGGTTGTGGGAGGGAATCTACCTGCATGAAAAACCTCAGGGATACTGTTTTTGGTGTCATAGATTGAAAAGGAAACTACTAAATATGCTGGAAAATAAGCCTCACTTTTTATCCAACTTTCAACTGTGAAAAGTTGTGTGGCTTAAATTCTGGACCTTACAAAAATTGGCTTTTATGACATCCCGTCATATTGTATTCTGTTTAAATTATGCTAAATTCTTATTTTTAACCTGGTTGCATAGCTGGGGAGGCCAGAACGGCCTGTGCCTTCCCCCATGCCCCCTCCTTCCCCCTTGTCTCTCCCCCTCTCTCAAAAAATGATGTGTGTCGAATGCACTGGATGGTAGCGAGGACAGCATACTATGGGAGGAAAGTGAAGAAAACAGTGAGAGTGATGAAGTGCATACCAGTAGCGAAGTCAGTAAGTAAAGTGAATAGGCCAATTAAAATGTGTTACCTGACAACACTGTGGGTATCTTAATGAAAAAGTTTACTTGTTATCTTACTCTTGATGTTGATAATGATAGCCTACAAGAAAAGTTAGGAGAAAAAATCCTATATGTATTATTAACCTGTATTTGTAAATAGCCAACATATTCGGTAGCGCTCTACATGGGGATAAGAACAGGGAAGAATACAATGTTAACAAACTGCAGAAAATTGGAGGGCCCTGTTTTGAGCTTAGAATCTTTGTAGACTGGAAACTCGCTACTTAGAATCTAAAGGGGATATAAGAAAAAAAAGCCTGGGGAAGAACAGATAAGCAATAGCAAAGATGTGGAGGGAAATTAAAGTTTACTTAGGAAGGAAGGTACATGACATTGTGAGGTGAATGGCTCTAGTGTGTAATATATTATCTTTCCCTATGGGTCAGAAAATGTAAACTGCTAGTGGAAATGTTAGATCAGGCGATGGGTTATGAGATATATCTCCAGAGATTAGAAGGAGAAAGAGAGAAGGGAGATGGGAATGGGACTTAAAGAAGTGTTTCTGCTTATGAGCTTTAGAAGAGGGAGGAAATAGTGAGTGGAGGAAGGAGTGTAGCTCATGGGAGCATAAAAGAAGAGAGGAGAGCATGGAAGGTGAGCTGGTTATGTTGGAGACATGATGTGTAAAAGTTGAAAGGAAGAACCTGAGGAAACGGCAGGAGGTTAAGAGGAAGGAGAAGGCCGGAGGAAACATTGTGTAAGGGTTTAATTAGAAATACTAAGTAGGTGTTTCTAAATGAGCAGCTGAAAGAAATTTGTGTGACTCAATAAATTAAGAGCAAATAGGGGCGGTGGGTGAGGGGCAGGGAGGGAGGGATTTGTTTTGCAGTTCAGGTAGATCAGAGCAGGGCAGAGAAGGAGTGAGGTCTTCTGAGAAAAGGAAACATTTTAGTAAACAGATTATTCAAAGAGAAACAGGATGTTATTAGAGTATGGGAGGGGTTGGGGGTAGATTTGAACAAAGAGAGGAGGGGGAGAGGTTACAGAGAAAACTATAGAATGAAATTGGCTTAAAAAGTAACAATGTCCCTAAAAATAATAACAGATAAATGCACAATATAATTAATAAAAGTGCAAATGGTACAGATGATTGAAGTAAATTTAGCCCCTTCAAGTGTCTTCAATATGGCATCCCAACCTTTGGGCGATAGACTAGCGTGCGCCGTCATGGCTGCGCCAACCACTGCTCACCACACAAGAGCTCACAAGGAGGGGAGAGGGAGATAGGTGAGGGTCATAGATTGGGAGAGAGTCATACACTATTGTTTAATTGAAGGCTCGGTCATTCCCTTGCGCCCACTCCAGTGGAAGCTCCGGCCATCCCACTGCTCTTGATGTGAATCCCTGTCAATGCCCCTATCCTACCAATATCCTTTCCCGCTCTCCTGGCACTGACCCTGTAGATGATCCTGTTGTACAATCTCTCTGAAATCTCTGTTAATGCCCCTCTTCCCGTGCTTGTGTCCCTCTCAATGTATCTGTCCTCTGACCATGCCCATGACCCTGTAGATGGCCGATTCTCCCGGGCCATTGTAAGTGCCCTTTTCTCCCCTTATGTGGTTCCTGTGTGTTTATCTCACAAAGGAGTTCACAGAAAGATGACCCCTGAGAATGGGTCACCTACAGGGTCACAGACAAGGTTAGAGGACAGATACATTGAAAGGAACACAAGCACAGGCATTGACAGGGATTCCCATCAAGAGCAGTGGGATGGCCAGGGCTTCATTTAAACAATAGTGTATGTCTCTCTCTCACAATCTATCACCCCCTCCTGTCTCCCTCTCCCCTCCTGTGCCACTCTCCCATTCCATCACCTGTTTGTCTCTCCCCCTTCTGTCTCCCCTCCTGTACCTTTCTCCTCCTGTCTGGCGGGCACGCTGTTATCTGGCGACCAGTTGTCAGCGCGCATTCTTGTATGGCGCAAAGTGGCCAGCGCGCAAATAATGACGCGCGTTTGTCTATCACCCAAAGGTCATGCTACCCTTCAATATAACTTCAATATGGAGTTTGTTTAGCAGTACAGGTAGATCAGAGCAGGCCAGGGAAGGAGTGAGGTATGTATATTGTTTTCCAAATACTAGATATATGGTATATGGTAAAATGAAAAAAATCTAATTTTTTTCCCTGAATCTGATTCACTTTTTCTCTCTCTAACTTGAAGAAAGTGGCTCATATTCGGGTATTGACCCCCCCCCCCCCCTATTGAACTTTAAATGTGCAGCTTATTTCTGAGAGCGGCTTATTTTGGGGTCAATACGGTATAACCCTAATCAGCATATTAAAGTAGCTAATTGTCATTCGAAGCCATCCATTTACATAAGTACCTAGCAAAAACATTGCTAATTTTCTCAGGAATTACTTACTTAATGGATAGAACAAAGTATAGCTACTTTTTTAATGCGCTTTAAGACTAGCATTAAAAACTGCTTTATTTTCAGTTGTGAGAGTGAATTTCTATCTGATGGTGCACGGTAGTTTTGGTGAGTTATTTGTCTCATACATGCCATTATCAGACATAAAATCCAAGGAATTTTATTGCCATTTAAGGGGTGGGGGAGTTCAGTCATAGAGTTCCACACATAGCCTGAATTTAAGTATATCCCTGCGGTGCACAAGGGGAGTCAGTCACTTCTGCAGTGATGCTGAATGACTCCCCTGTGCACAGAAATTAAATCCTCAAATCCTGTTTATGGCCCACCAGGACTGAAGTTGCCCACCACTGCTCTTAGACAACAACATTATGAGTACAGGTGTCAACATGATGAGGCTGTTCAAAAATAGAGAGAAATGTGATTTTTTTTGTTGTAAATGCTAAAACATAATCTATTGTTGTAAAGTAACATGCAAAATATGGGGGGAGGGGCACAAATCCCCCAGATTATATGAACAGGGGACACAAAAAATAGCAAAATTAAACTTAATCATACATTGCCAGATTTGGCCACTAGAGGGCGCTATGGAGCACTATGTCTGCCCTAAAGCTTTGACCCATAATTTATAATATATATACACAAGTTGCCATATAAACACATATATATATATATATATATATATATATATATATATATATTATTCTTTATTTATAACGCGCCAACATATTTCGTAGCTCTGTACATAAGATAAGTTCCAGGCAAAGGTAAATGCAAATCAACACATAGCACAGCAAGGAGGCCCCTGTCTTTGAGCCTTAAATCCAGTGTCCATAGTGCTTGCCCCAAAGCACATTGCAGAATTGAAAATCGCAGACTTGCAACCTAAAGGTATTGTATGTGGTAAAGAAGGGAGAGAGAGGTGATGAGCGTGTTAGGGTGGAAGGTGATACGCTTCTTTAAAGAGATGCGTTTTTAGTGAGGTTTTAAATGTTTTTGAGACAGGAGAATAATCTGGTGGAGCAAGGCAAGGTTTATATATATATATATATATATATATATATATATATATATATATATATAGAGATATATCGATGAATAATCAGAATATTGCAGCATATAGTGATACCTTTTTTATAAGACAAAAATATTCATAAAGATTATGACTAACTTTCGAGAGTGGACCTCTCTTTTTTAAGTCAGAAACAACAATCATTGAAGATGCCTATTAGTATACAGAAGTTACAGGTTTAAAAAAAAAAAAGATTGTTCAGTTCAGTCTGCTGTTCACAAGTCTAGGTGGCGTAAATAAACATGGTCAAAAATATTTACACACCAAAGTGGTTGAGTACTATAAAACTGTAATGAGACACAGGAACAGATCAGAAATAAACAATTTATATATATATAATTTTTAATTATAGTGTGTGTGTGTGTGTGGGGGGGGGGGGGGGGGTTGCAGGCAGGTTAAGTGGGGCCCAACGGCATTGAGAAATTTAACAAAGAAATTAAAAAAAAAGTTTTTGAGGGGCAGTGAAGCACTGGGGCCCCACTGGGTGATCCCCCCTGCTGCCGGTCCTGGGAGTAGAGTTGAATTGCATCACTCAGGGCCACATTTTAACTTTTATCACTGCCAGATTTCTTTGGGCTCCTATGCCCATGCTATAGAGCCTTGGATTTGCAACTGTAAAATAAATGCAAACCAAGTAAATGAAAAAAAATGTTAACAGCATACAGATAAATAAATAAATAAATAAGCAGCAAGTTCAAACTTTCTTCTTGGGAAGTGCAACTAAAATTTAAAATGTGACACTGTAATGGTTCATTCTTTACAAGTAGTAAATTAACATACATATTTTTGCTGTTTGCTGAAATTTAAAAAGTTGACCCTTTACTTCTCTCATTTTTACAAACTATGAGCCCTATTCAATTGCCAAATTGCAATTACATGAGCTTGTAACGGAGCCTGTAAATGTTATTGATGTTCAGTTGGATACATTTAGCTACTCGGATTCCAATTGCGAGTTACAGGCTCAACTGCAGTTGTCAAAAACGTAACTCCGCCCTTTCTCTTCCTTTGATGTTTCAAGTCTGCAAATGTTACCATTGCTAAAGACGCAAAATCTATATTCAATTACAACAATTCAACAAGCCCACAATTGCCTTCAAACCCGTAAATGGGAAATCTATCAAAAAATTTGTGCTAGATAGGACTTGCGAGTGGATTGAACACCTGTTCGTATAACTGCAGCAGGAAATAAACACACACTACTGTACTGTAAAATACTGGGAAAGCAATGAAATGCATTAGGATTAATTGCACAACAGTCTCAAGCTCGCAAATCTGCAATAAAAAAGTAATATCTTTTCAGTTTTATTTCTGTGTTATATCGATCCTGGTAATCAAGGAATTATCACTTATCATGGAACCTGCAGGGACTAGTACAGTTGCTTTAATGATTGTTATTGACTTTTACATTGCTGGATTGCGAGTTTGATCGCAAATCTGACTTTTTAAACACTAACTGATTGTAGTTTAAACGCCATGTTTTACTGATGTCATGATGACGGTCTCATTTGCTATTACTTATAACTTAACGTTAAATGCTATGTACGGGTTCATGGTTTGTGTGTGGAGGCTGTGTGCCTGTAATAACGGGTTAGAGTCAATTGAATATATATATATATATATATATATATATATATATATATATATGTATATATATATATCATTAGAGATGTCGCGAATAGTTCGCCGGCGGACTGTTCCCGGCGAACATAGCATGTTCGCGGCGAACTGCGAACATATGCGATATTTGACCCGCCCCCTATACTTTATCATTGAGCAAACTTTGATCCTGCAACTCACAGTCAGCAGACACATTCCAGCCAATCAGCATCATACCCTGCCTTCCAGACCCTTCTAACTCATGGACAGCAGCCATTTTGGAATCATAACTAACTGGCAGTCTTACTGAGAGGAGGCTGAGTGTAGGTGATACTGCATCAATAGGGAAAACCATAGCTAGGCTACTGTACACAGTGTGCAATACAGTCCTGAAAGATTCTTTTATACTCTGCTGCAAGGACACCCCTGTGTCTCTCCCCCCCCCCTTATCATCATCCTCCCCTCACCTTAGCACCCAACCCTAACACCCCTCACACTTATCCATAACACCCATCAACCTAACACCTAACCCTAACACCCCTCACACTTATCCCTAAGACCTAACACCCCTCACACTTATTCCTAACATGCCTCACCCTAACACCCCTTTCACTTATCCTTAACACCCCTCACCCTAACACCTAACCCTAACACCCCTCACACTTATCCCTAACACCCCTTATCATAACCCTAACACCCCTCACACTTATCCCTAACACCTAACCCTAACACCCCTTACACTTATCCCTAACACCCCTCACCCTAACACCTAACCCCAACACCCCTCACACTTATCCCTAACACCCCTCACCCTAACCCTAATACCCCTCACACTTATCCCTAACACCTAACCCTAACATCCCTCACCCTAACACCTAACCCTAACACCCCTTACACTTATCCCTAACACCCCTCACCCTAACTCCTAACAATAACACCCCTCACACTTATCCCTAACACCCCTCACCCTAACCCTAACACCCCTCACACTTATCCCTAACACCCCTTACCCTAACCCAAACAACCCTCACACTTATCCCTAACACCTAACCCTAACATCCCTCACCCTAACACCTAACCCTAACACCCCTCACACTTATCCCTAACACGCCTCACCCTAACACCTAACCCTAACACCCCTCACACTTATCCCTAACACCCCTCACCCTAACACCTAACCCTAACACCCCTCACACTAATCACTAACACCCCTCACCCTAACCCTAACACCCCTCACACTTATCTCTAACACCCATTACCCTAACCCTAACACCCCTCACACTTATCCCTAACACCTAACCCTAACATCCCTTACACTTACCCCTAACACCCCTCACCCTAACACCTAACCCTAACACCCCTGACACTTATCCCTAACACCCCTTACACTAACACCCCTCACACTTATCCCTAACACCCCTCACCCTAACACCTAACTCTAATACCCCCTTACACTTATCCCTAACAGCCCTTACCCTAACACCTAACCCTAACACCCCTCACCCTAACACCTAACCCTAACATCCCTTACCCTAACACCCCTCACACTTATCCCCAACACCCCTCACCCTAACACCTAACCCTAACACCCCTCACACTTATCCATAACACCCATCAACCTAACACCTAACCCTAACATTCTCACACTTATCCCTAAGACCTAACACCCCCCACACTGATCCCTAACACCCCTCAACCTAACACCTAACCCAAATACCCCCTTACACTTATCCCTAACAGCCCTTACCCTAACATCCCTTACCCTAACACACATCACACTTATCCCTAAAACCCCTTACCCTAACCCTAACACCCCTCACACTTATCCCTAACACCCCTTACCCTAACACCCGTCACACTTATCCATAACACCCATCAACTTAACACCTAACCCTAACATTCTCACACTTATCCCTAAGACCTAACACCCCTCACACTTATTCTTAACATGCCTCACCCTAACACCTAACCCTAATACCCCCTTACACTTATTCCTAAAAGACCCTTACCCTAAAACCTAACCCTAACATCCCTTACCCTAACACCCATCACACTTATCCATAACACCCATCAACCTAACACCTAACCCTAACATTCTCACACTTATCCCTAAGACCTAACACCCCCCACACTTATTCTTAACATGCCTCACCCTAACACCTAACCCTAATACCACCTTACACTTATCCCTAACAGCCCCTTACCCTAACACCTAACCCTAACATCCCTTACCCTAACACCCATCACACTTATCCCTAACACCCTTTACCCTAACCCTAACACCCCTCACACTTATCCATAACACCCATCAACCTAACACCTAACCCTAACATTTTCACACTTATCCTGAAGACCTAACACCCCCCACACTTATCCCTAACACCCCTCACCCTAACACCTAACCCTAATACCCCCTTACACTTATCCCTAACAGCCCTTACCCTAACACCTAACGCTAACATCCCTTACCCTAACACCCATCACACTTATCCCTAACACCCTTTACCCTAACCCTAACACCCCTCACACTTATCCATAACACCCATCAACATAACACCTAACCCTAACATTTTCACACTTATCCCGAAGACCTAACACCCCCCACACTTATCCCTAACACCCCTCACCCTAACACCTAACCCTAATACCCCCTTACACTTATCCCTAACACCCCTTACCCTAACCCTAACACCCCTCACACTTATCCATAACACCCATCAACCTAACACCTAACCCTATTATTCTCACACTTATCCCTAAGACCTAACACCCCCCACACTTATCCATACCACCCATCAACCTAACCCTAACATTCTCACACTTATCCCTAAGACCTAACACCCCTCACACTTATTCCTAACATGCCTCACCCTAACACCCCTTACACTTATCCCTAACACCCCTCACCCTAACACCCCTCACACTTAGCCCTAACACCCCTCATTTATATATGAACATGTGTAAGGAAAAATAATTATTGTGATAAAATGGGTTACTTTATTGAAACTAGGGTAACAACGGCGTAGTTAAAAACACATATAAAAAATCCAGGATTGGAAAAAAGTTTAAAAATAGAGGCTAAATGTGTGAGATAAATTAACCACTTGGGTAATGTGTTGTTTTTACTCTTTAATAGAGGGGTAATTTTATCTCTTTCTGTTGCTTGTGTGTCAGGATATAGATGGTAAAACCTGGTGTGAGGTCCTCCTGATGTAGTCCTTAAAGGAATATACCACAATTCCTACTAACCTTTAAACAATGTAAAGGGAAAAAAATGATCACAGAAATAAAAGCAGGGAGATTTCATTGGGTAGTACCCCCAGCACTATCTGTATAACTGTGATCTCTTATAATGACTGAATGGGTCAATGCTGTAAAGTGCTATATCTATGAAAGGTGTGATGATTTTTATCTTTGTCTGAGTTATTACCAGTATGTGGTTATTAAACTCTTTCTTGATTTGGAATACTGATAGCTCACCTATTTAATAGGTGTTTGTGTTTTAGATCTTATCTCTTATAAAGGTCCCTACTGGGAAATTGCAGCCATCATATAGATTCCCTATGGCCTCTCACAAGTCAGACTGCCTTAATATAGGCAAACTGCCTGTTAATCCAGAGTCTGTGCTCTATCAGTAATAAATCACTCCTTATCAGCACTTGTACGACCTTTCTCTCATTTGGATAAGGACAGGGAGGGTAACCATACACACTACACACATGCACTCAGAAATAAAAACGCCAGCATGCCCTGAACGTAGGGACAGGCTGCGTCATCAAAAGCCGACGCGTTTCAACGTCATCAGACGTCTTCTTCAAGGGTAAGCCTGCTGGGGCCGTTGGAGCCCTTTTTAAAGTGTTGTCATCTCCCTGGCAACTAATTAGGAGCTGTGGGACGTGCTCAGTGACGTCACAGACGCCCTCTCTGGTTGTGGGCGGAATAGCATGGTGCTTACTGCCTGCTGAAAGTATGCTGGAAATATTGAGGGAGACAGAGTAAATTAGATGTTATCCTTGTTATATGAAATCCTTAGCATAAGATCATAAGAAATCCTTAGCATAAGATCACAAGAGGAAAATGGTTGGTATTATTATAACCCCAAAAAGGGGGCTATATATGAAACGCTAGAATTATTTAATCTCTTTAAAGTGATAGTGCTTCACAGAATTATAACGCATAAGCATGCTTATGTACAGGTATTTAAAGGGGAAGAGATGTCTAGTGTGTATAAGTGTCTTATATGAGATGTCTAGACCTTGTCATAGTTTACCAGGGAGAGAAAACAGCTCCCATGTTTATGGTACTGAGACGTAGCTTTGATTACAGCGTTATATAACACTTTAAGCTCCCCTAGTTATGATATATGCCCAGGTTTGTATCTGTATGTTAAGAAGACACTGGTAATTTCTACTATAAGTAGAAAGGGGTAAATCTTATCATTATTTGGAAAATCGAATGGGCTCCTATAATAAAAATTAGGATTGTTTGAATTATGTTGTTTTGCTTCATGGTGTAATATGTACTCCAAATTGTTGTTAAAAGAAAGGGGTTCTCTAGTTTGCCACATCCTTTCAAGAGGGGGGAACACTTCTATATTTGGAAAAAGGGAAAGGGGGTGTTGGTGAATGTGATTGATACATAATAAATATATATATAATAAATATCAGTCCAAGGTATAACTTGGTTACAGAAAGTGACTATGCATGTGAACTGTGATAATAATGCTAGAATCAAGAGAAAATCCTAAAATAAAAGGAGACTTTCCACATTAATACCGAATAATACAAAAGTGCTAAGAGATGGACAAAAAGTCCTTCAAGTGGAATGAAGTAATGCAGAAGATGGAAAGTAATAATTTATATGTTCCTCTTGTATAGGGTGACAGAAGGGTATCAAGTGAATGTATGTTAAGACAGATTGAAATTGATTGTGAATGGGTGAACCCCATTTAATAATGAAAATTAGTGATGTGTGTATGATCACATAAAATAAAAAATATGCCCAAATCAAATAAAAGAGGTGAAAGTGAAACCCTCATTAAGACCTTGAAACACCCCTCACCCTTATCCCTAACACCCCTTACCCTAACACCCCTCACACTTATCCCTGTGTCTCTTCCCCCCCTTATCATCAAGGGAGGGGGGAGGATGATGAGGGAGGGGGGAAGAGACACAGGGGAGGATGATGAGAGAGGGGGTAAAGAGATACAGGGGAGGGTGATGAGGAAGGGGGGAAGAGACACAGGGGAGGATGATGAGGGAGGGGGGAAGAGACACAGGGGAAGATGATGAGGGAGGGGGAAAAGAGATACAGGGGAGGGTGATGAGGAAGGGGGGAAGAGACACAGGGGAGGATGATGAGGGAGAGGGGAAAGAGACACAGGGGAGGATGATGATGGAGGGGTGAAGAGACACAGGGGAGGATGATGAGGGAGGGGGTAAAGTGATACAGGGGAGGATGATGAGGGAGGTGGGAGAATGATGAGGGAGGGGGGGATGAGACACAGGGGAGGGTGATGAGGAAGGGGGGAAAGAGACACATGGGAGGATGATGAGGGGGGGGAAAGAGACACAGGGGAAGATGATGAGCGAGGGGGAAAAGAGACACGGGAGGATGATGAGGGAGGGGGGAAAGAGACACAGGGGAGGGTGATGATGGAGGGGAGAAGAGACACAGGGGAGGATGATGAGGGAGGGGTAAAGAGATACAGGGGAGGATGATGAGGGAGGTGGGAGGATGATGAGGGAGGGGGGATGAGACACAGGGGAGGGTGATGAGGAAGGGGGGAAAGAGACACAGGGGAGGATGATGAGGGAGGGGGAAGAGACACAGGGGAGGATGATGAGGGAGGGGGGAAAGAGACACAGGGGAAGATGATGAGGGAGGGGGAAAAGAGAAACAGGGGAGGATGATGAGGGAGGGGGGAAAGAGACACAGGGGAGGATGATGATGGAGGGGGGAAGAGACACAGGGGAGGATGATAAAGGGGAGGGGGTAAAGAGATACAGGGGAGGATGATGAGGGAGGTGGGAGGATGATGAGGGAGGGGGGATGAGACACAGGGGAGGGTGATGAGGAAGGGGGGAAAGAGACACAGGGGAGGATGATGAGGGAGAGGGGGAAGAGACACAGGGGAAGATGATGAGGGAGGGGGAAAGAGACACAGGGGAGGATGATGAGGGAGGGGGGAAAGAGACACAGGGGAGGATGATGATGGAGGGGAGAAGAGACACAGGGGAGGATGATGAGGGAGGGGGTAAAGAGATACAGGGGAGGATGATGATGGAGGGGGATGTTAGGTTATTTATGCCCTTTATGGATTAAAACCAGACTCTGCATCAACTAGGTAATTTTCCGTGGGAGTTTTGACATGGATCCCCCTCCGGCATGCCACAGTCCAGGTGTTTGTCCCCTTAAAACAACTTTTCCATCACTATTGTGGCCAGAAAGAGTCCCTGTGGGTTTTAAAATCCGCCTGCCCATTGAAGTCTATGGCGGTTCGCCGGGTTCGCCGGTTTGCGAACAATTCCGGCGGTTTGCTTTCGCGGTTCGCGAACCGAAAATTTTATGTTCGCGACATCACTATATATCACCTATTATAATTTTCAAACTGCGAGTTGTTGTCACGCCCCTCATTCTTCCCCCTTATCCTCCTCCTCCTCCGTTCCCCCTCTCCACTAACCTCCAGTGTCGGATGACCGCCTGCTGGGGAGAGATGAGCAGCAGGCGGTCAGTTGTTGTCCCTCACCCCCGGGATGCAAGGCGAACAGTTGAGGGGCATTTAGAACGGATGGACTTAAGCCACATGCAAAGCTCGCACCACATTGACCCCCCATCCACGCAATGCGAGCCTCGCAAAACAAACCACATTGATCACCATCCACACAGCCTGCGCACCACATCCTCATCGCAAGGCTCACATTAGGCACATGACTCCTATCCCTCAGTACACTCCCTCCTCCCACCACTAGGGGGCGCTGTCACAGAGCATGGAGGCCACAAGCACCTTCTAGCAGCACAATGGCGACATATACAAGAGTGCACACACTTCTACGAGAGAGACAGCAGGGAAAGAGGGGAGAGTGACAGCAGGGGAAGAGGGGGAGGGAAGAGAGAGACAGCAGGGAAAGAGAGTGAAAGCAGCGGAAGAGGGGGGATGAAAGAGAGAGACAGCAGGGGAAGAGGGGGGAGAGAGTGACAGCAGGGGAAGAGAGTGACAGCAGGGAAGAGGGGGGAGATTGTGAAAGAGAGTGACAGCAGGGAAAGAGGGGGAGAGAGTGACAGCAGGGGAAGAGGGGGGGAGAGAGTGACAGCAGGGGAAGAGGGGGGAAGAAAGAGAGTTACAGAAGGGAAAGAGAGGGAGATAGTGCCAGCAGGGGAAGAGGGGGGAAGAAAGAGAGTGACAGCAGGGAAAGAGGGGGAGAGAGTGACAGCAGGGGAAGAAAGAGAGTGACAGCAGGGAAAGAGGGGGAGAGAGTGACAGCAAGGGAAGAGGGGATAGAGTGACAGCAGGGGAAGAGGGGGGAGAGAGTGACAGCAGGGGAAGAGGGGGGATAGAGTGACAGCAGGGGAAGAGGGGGGAAGAAAGAGAGTGACAGCAGGGAAAGAGGGGGAGAGAGTGACAGCAGGGAAGAGGGGGGAGATTGTGAAAGAGAGACAGCAGGGAAAGAGGGGGAGAGAGTGACAGCAGGATAAGAGGGGGAGAGAGTGACAGCAGGGGAAGAGGGGGGGAGAGAGTGACAGCAGGGGAAGAGGGGGGAGAGAGTGACAGCAGTAGAAGAGGGGGGAAGAAAGAGAGTGACAGCAGGGAAAGAGGGGGAGAGAGTGACAGCAGGGAAGAGGGGGAGATCGTGAAAGAGAGAGACAGCAGGGAAAGAGGGGGAGAGAGTGACAGCAGGGGAAGAGGGGGGAAGAAAGAGAGTGACAGCAGGGAAAGAGGGTGAGAGAGTGACAGCAGGGAAAGAGGGGGAGAGAGTGACAGCAGGGGAAGAGGGGGGAGAGAGTGACAGCAGGGGAAGAGGGGGGAGAGAGTGACAGCAGGGGAAGAGGGGGGAGAGAGTGACAGCAGGGGAAGAGGGGGGAAGAAAGAGAGTGACAGCAGGGAAAGAGGGGGAGAGAGTGACAGCAAGGAAGAGGGGGGAGATCGTGAAAGAGAGAGACAGCACGGGAAAGAGGGGGAGAGAGTGACAGCAGGGTAAGAGGGGGAGAGAGTGACAGCAGGGAAAGAGGGGGGACATAGTGACAGCAGGGAACAAGGTGGGAGAGAGTGACAGCAGGGGAAGAGGGGAAGAGAGAGTGAAAGCAGGGGAAGAGGGGGGAGAGAGTGAGAGCAGGGGAAGAAGGGGGGAAGAAGGAGAGTGACAGCAGGTAAGAGGGGAAGAGAGTGACAGCAGGGAAAGAGGGGGAGAGAGTGACAGCAGGGGAAGAGGGGGAGAGAGTGACAGCAGGGGAAGAGGGGGGAGAGAGTGACAGCAGGGGAAGAGAGAGACAGAAGGTAAAGAGGGGGAGAGAGTGACAGCAGGGGAAGAAAGAGAGTGACAGCAGGGAAATAGGGGAAGAGAGTGACAGCAGGGAAAGAGGGGGAGAGAGTGACAGCAGGGGAAGAGGGGGAGAGAGTGACAGCAGGGGAAGAGGGGGGAGAGAGTGACAGCAGGGGAAGAGAGAGACAGAAGGTAAAGAGGGGGAGAGAGTGACAGCAGGGGAAGAGGGTGGAGAGAGTGACAGCAGAGGAAGAGGGGGGAAGAAAGAGAATGACAGCAGGGAAAGAGGGGAAGAGAGTGACAGCAGGGGAAGAAAGAGAGTGACAGCAGGGAAATAGGGGGAGAGAGTGACAGCAAGGGAAGAGGGGGGATAGAGTGACAGCAGGGGAAGAGGGGGGAGAGAGTGACAGCAGGGGAAGAGGGGGGATAGAGTGACAGCAGGGGAAGAGGGGGGAATGAAGAGAGTGACAGCAGGGAAAGAGGGGGAGAGAGTGACAGCAGGGGAGAGGGGGGAGATTGTGAAAGAGAGAGACAGCAGGGAAAGAGGGGGAGAGAGTGACAGCAGGGTAAGAGGGGGAGAGAGTGACAGCAGGGGAAGAGGGGGTATAGAATGACAGCAGGGAAAGAGGGGGGACAGAGTGAACACCAGGGAACGAGGTGTGAGAGAGTGACAGCAGGGGAAGAGGGGGAGAGAGAGTGAAAGCAGGGGAAGAGGGGGGAGAGAGTGAGAGCAGGGGAAGAAGGGGGAGAGAGTGACAGCAGGGGAAGAGGGGGGAGAGAGTGACAGCAGGGGAAGAGGGGGGAGAGAGTGACAGCAGGGGAAGAGTGGGGAGAGAAAGAGAGCACAGAAGGGGGGGAAAAGTGAGAGCAGGGGAAGAGGGGGAGAGAGTGACAGCAGGGAAGAGGGGGGAGATTGTGAAAGAGAGAGAGACAGCAGGGAAAGAGGGGGAGAGAGTGACAGCAGGGTAAGAGGGGGAGAGAGTGACAGCAGGGGAAGAGGGGGGAGAGAGTGACAGCAGGGGAAGAGGGGGGAGAGAGTGAGAGCATGGGAAGAGTAGGGAGAGAGTGAGAGCACAGAAGGGGGGGAAAGTGAGAGCAGGTGAAGAGACGGGAGAGAGTGAGAGCAGGGGAACAGTGGGGAGAGAGTGACAGCAGGGGAAGAGGGGGGAAGAAAGAGAGTGACAGCAGGGAAAGAGGGGAGGGGTAGAGAGACAAATATAATATGTGATCACACTGAATTGAAAAGTTGTATGTACCAATCTTTACTACTTTTTTACAACTTAAAAATAAACCACTGAACTCGAAACACCTGCTAAAAACAATAAATATGTCTCAAATTCACTTACACACTCACACACAGTACAGGGGGAGAGCCAGGGAGCCTGTGAGTGAGGTTGCAAGTTAATTTGAGGCATATTTGCTGTTTTTTTACGATCGAAAATTGCCTAAGCGAGAAAAAAAATGGCGGCCGAAAAAACTTGAACAGCATGAAAACAAGGACAAAGGCAGTAAAAAAGAGCCCAAAGCCAGTAACATTTAACGCAAGGCAGTAACACTTAATCCAAGACAGTAACACTTAATCCAAGGCAGTAACACTTAACCGAAGGCACTAACACTTAACCCAAGGCACTAACTCTGAACCCAAGGTAGTCACAGTCATCACAAGGCCCCTAAACTACACGGTGGGGGGAGCCTCACAATGAGCACTGTGGGGCTTGAGATGAGTGCCGAAGGCGCTTATCACAGGGCCAGTAAAGAACACGGAGGAAGTTGGCTCGCAATGAGCACCGAACTCGTATTGTATGGCAAACAGCATTGCCAGGCTGACAATTTCACTCCCTTAATTTTTACTGGCAAGTTCCTAGTATATATATATATTTTAATGCAAAACGTGAATAACCCTTAGACTTCCTGATTATGATGCTTGGCAGGCTCAGCTATGACAATCTGTACAGAATAATACTCACAGTAACCAGAGACCCATAATTAAGAAACATTTTCTGAGCCAATTACCGTCCAGTCCACCTGCACAGTCTTGGCCCTTTGCCCACATTTTACAGCTTTGATATAAACTCCCAATGGAGCAACTTTGTCAACCAAACAATATAACAGCTACATGATTCAAGATTTTAGTGCACATTATCTATTGACCTTCTCAAAATTGTTCTAATCAAATTTGTCCAGGATGACCTCTTCAACTTAAATCCATGCAAGGCCTTTATAATAAGTTTATTTTTTACTTCAGGCAAGCAATTCATTTACATATAATAATTGCTGCAGACATCTTCTACATAATATAGGTCAACATCACTGGAATACCGGAATATTGTTTCTTGTTAGAAAATCAACTTTATGTATATGCACAAATGTTTTTTAGTGCTTATGCTAACCTAGGCCTATCCAGTTATGTGCCAATTACTGTTTCTTCTGGTACACTCTCAATCTAGAATTGTGTGTTTGTGTCGATCAGTAGTATCTGACTCTCCATGACCTCGTGAACCGTAACACAACATGCTGATCCACTTGGTATTCATGGCAGAGATACTGGAGTGGGTTACTAGTTCCTTCTCCTGTGGACCACACCATACAGCTCCTGGTATTCTTAGGTGGTCTCCTATCCAAGTACTGAAAAAGGCTAAACCCTGTGGCTTTAGAGTAGTATGACCACTTGGTTCCCTGACTAGAATTAAACCAAGGTTGCAGCGGTGAAAGCACAGAATCCTAACCACGAGACCACCAGGGAACCTGTGACTCTAGAATGACCTCACTCAGACCACTGTCGAATATACTCTTTGGACAAATTAAACTTAGGCACATTTTTTTGAATGTAAAACAATATAGCCTATCATTTATTACCTTTAATGTACAACAATTCTGCCGTGGAATCTACCATTTTGGTTTCTGCTAATCAAATCCTGAGGTGGGAAACAACTTTGCAAAGCAAAGGAAGATTCAGTCTGCTCAATGGAAATATGACAACTAAAACTGATAGAGCTTTCACTAGAGGTAATGGAAAAAATTATTAGCTTACAAGGACACAACCATCTGAGAAATTAGCAGCCAGGATTGTCTGAAAAATGAAAATGAAGCCGCAGGAATAACTGCATTATCATGTTCAGTTATTTAAAAGACAATATAGAAAAAAATGTCCACAGTGGTGGCCACCTTCATATGTAAATTTTGTGATTGTTTGGGAAGCTCAGATCAAACAGCATTTATTAGTGTCACAAACAGATTCTGGGGGTCAAGGTGGGACCCTTTTGAACCTCACTTTTTCCAGCCCTGCCCGGTCAAAAGCCGTTCCAGACAAGGCTAAGTCCAGTTTGAATTATATCACTTCATATGGTACTGTTACAATGAAATTCTATGGGGAAGATGTTCCCATGTTAAATCCGATAGACTGTAGGCCTGTTGCTGATTGGCCTGTTCAAATTCCCTGGGCACATAGGCCCTCCCGTGATTGCCTCACTTTGGAGCTTGGGAAAACTCTAGAACACCAAAAAGTACACTATATAGGACTAGTTGCTCACCCCTATTAATACATATAGTCAAAGGGAAGGCAATGTATCAGGTCTTTGTTTATATGAATACTATACTTAATCACATTGTATTAAGAATATGTCACACATATGTAACATATAATTACAAAATTATAATTACAATAATTATGTACAAAATGCGCGCAAACTGCTGTCTCTATCTCCATACAGTGAAAATGGTTCAACAATTGTATATAATATTCACAAAGGACAAAGCCTTTCATAGTTGTAAAGGAGAACCTGTCTCCTAATGCTCAACTTTATCAAAGGTGTTAGTAAATCTTTCAAAATTCAAAGATATAAAACAATGAGAATGTCTCCCTCTATCCTACCAGTTTCTATTTTCGAAGTAAGAATGATCTACATCTATGTAGTTGAGTTACCTATCTTGAACAAAGCAATGCTGAACTATTAGGCCATCATTCAATTGCAATTTGGCCAATTGAATAGGGCTCTAAATAAGCACATAACATATATTTTTTAAAGAAATTTTAAGTTAGGAAACATCTATCCAAAATCAAGGTTTTTAGTAACTAAAAACTTCTTTAAAAAAAAATGCTATGTGCTTTTTTAGAGCTCTATTCAATTGGCCAAATTGCAATTGAACGAGGGCCTTAGTATCCACTATTTATCCTCTATGTACTCATTGTATCAGAAACTAACTGTCCTTGTTACTTGTGCTAGTAACTGGTTAGCTTGGAGACAAAGACAGCATACGCGAAATGTGCGCGTCACGCTACTGTGTGTTGTCCTTTGATGACATCACAACTGTGTGTCAACTACTCCATCTGCAACATGCCACATCAATGAATTTGTCTGGCCAGCAGGGGGTGATCAGGGAGAATGACATCAGTGGTTGTCTTGTTTTGATTGGGTAATGTTTTGTATAAATGTGCTGTACTGTAACCAGTAAATCAGTTGCTCAATTTGGATGTACATAACTGTGACGTACTTCTCATTCATAAGGGAAGTCTTGAGCTAAATCACTTGTTGGTGTCCTGATATTTCTCCTGCTAGGTCCTATATTAAAGGAACATACATCTGCTCCTGTTGTTCCTGTATCCCGATCCTGTATTACTCATACCTGGAGAAGCAATCCAAGCGCTGAGATTTCCAATCCATCAGGGTCACAAGGGTGGTCATGTAAGCTTGAAGCAGGAAGGTGTGCACCTTGCCTCCTTACCCCTGGGTTGTGACAATTGTTTTTTAATATATTTTAATGGTAGAGTTCCAGCAGATTCAGTAGTTCTATTTGTATAATAAATACAAGGATACAATTATACATACATTTGAAGAGAGTAAAAGTGATAATAAACATTTGTACATATACAGTGGTACAGTAGGAAAGAAAAGTGCTACCATTGTGAGAGCTTACACTCTAAAAGGGAAGGGGGGGTAAGGGCATGAGGCGAAGGGTCTACTTGATGAATAGATCTTACAGAGGGATAGAGGAATAAGAAAATCAGTATGGACAATCTTGTTTGAAGTTATAGGGCCACTGTAGTCCAGAAAATGTTTATACATTTTTGTTATTTTTCAGTCATGTCCTACTCTCCGTGACCCTATGGACAGCAGCATGCCAAGAACATCTTATCTTTGGATGTATATATCCTTAAACTTTTTATTAAGTTTTATTGCAGATATAAATAGATGGAGTGAGATGCCAGTTTCTTCTCCATTGGACCTCAATTTATCTGACCTCTCTGCTAAGACCTACCCATCATGGGTGACCCTACATGTTATAGCTCACAGCTTCATTGAGCTACACTTCATCTCATCAAGGTTTTTTTTTTTTACATGCCAGTGGGATTACATTAAATTAAGAAACTGACAAGTATCACAGAAACTTTAAAAAACATTGGGCCACATTCAATTCCAAGCCCGTAACTCGATTGCAGACAGCTACATGTTCGCAATTGAGTTGCGGGCTCCCGTTGATCTCCGTTTGCAAGGCTATTCAATTGATCAAGGTCGCGAGTTGTGATCCTGAAGCCAGTTCCATAAACCATGCACTGGTTTGGAGCAGTTGTGGGCGGGAACCGTATCAAGTCACCAAGCCCGTAACACCCCATTTCGAATTGGCCAATAAAAAACGAGTTTCAGGGGTCCGATATGCAATCAGACTCGCACAACTTTGAAACTGAAGAACTATGAAAATGAATGCCAATACTGTTCTAGTCCATATGGGTGGCCTGATATGTATTAACTCATTTATACCCAAGATCATTTAACCCCCAAATGACACATAAATATAAAACGTATTTCCTGCAGTTGCGCGGGCTTGAGACTGTTGTGCAATTCATTCTAATGTCTTACTGTAATATTCAGTGCAAGATTGATCTTTTATTTGCAGTTACAATGCTACAAATTGGTGTTTAACCCCTTTGCGGGGTCCTCTCGAGTACACGTAGGATTTTCTCCTCCATTTGCAGTTTACGAGTGTGTATAGGTTTGCGAGCTTGGCGAATTGGAGCAACTGAATAGCGATTTGCGATTTTAGCCATGCGAAGATCAAAGGCTTCTGGAGAGTGTAAGTTACGAGTTTGATGGCCAACATTTCCTCAAGCTCATAACTCGTAACCCTATACGAGCCTGCAAAAAGACGTCAATTGAATAGCAAATTTACCTGCAAGCTTACTTACGGGCCTTCAGATCTCAAATTTGGCCAATTGAACAAGACTCAATGTATTTGGTCGACCTTTATATTACAAGTGAATTGAGTGAACTGAGAGGAAGTGTACACAATGATTCACAGGTAGGCTTAATTGGACTTAGCATATTTATGCTTTGCTACTTTATGTCTAAATCCCATATGTGCGTATACATTTATCAACATGCTTGCCTGAAAGGATGTCTGCTGAGGTTTATGAACATTTTGTTCACTCATAGAAGAAGTTCAATACAAGTGTAAATGCTTTAGCACTTGCCTTTTATTGCTACAAGCCTTCTGTGTGTTAGGTGACATGAACTGCTGAAGAACATGAATGAACTCACAGATTGGAATTCAGATGCCTCATGACTGGCTCTTGAACTAGCTATTAAAATCTATACCACTAACAAAACTGAATATAAATTGGCAGCGTTCACTCTCCACAAACATTGAGGAGAAGATTATCATTTCTACATTAAATTCACTGATAAATGTATTCAAATCAATGTGACAGTTTGCTTTTATATTATTATATTTAAAAAAATTATATTTTATATTCAAATGCACCTTTAAGACATTATAGACAAATACCAACACAAGGAGAGGGCCCTGCTCTTGCAATAGTTTACAATCTAGTAGGAGAGAAGATAAGTAGAGAGGGACTGTTGGTGGGTATTGAACTGGCTTGGGTCAGTGACAGATGTCAGGGTGGTAGGTGGTATGCTGTGAAGGTTTGGGAAGAACCAGACTATATGACATAGAGAGTTCCACAGAATGGGGACAACATGGGAGAAGTCCAGCGAGGAAGAATAATAGGAGTTGAGAATGGAAGCCAGAGATCTTTTATAGAGAAGACACATAGGGTGAATCATTTTGGTTTGTGTGTTAGAGTAAACATTTTTAAATTAATGCTAGAAAGAATTAGAATTCATTGATGGTTCTGGCAGAGAGGTTTAGCACAAGTACTGCTTTGTCACGTATGCCTATTACTTACTATAGCTTGGACCACAGTTTGATTTGTTTCATCCTCAGCTATTACCTTTTGTATTCTTGTCCACATGACTTTTTAAATGTCTCCTGACATCTTGACACTATGTTCCATAAACAAATAAGATTAATGCTATATTTGACATGCTACACCGTAGGATTTATCTCATTATGTTGACACCCAGTTGGCTTGTGCATACAAACTAAATTGTACTAAGAACCATTGCCGTGATAAATGGGCCAACCCTGGTAATAATATAGTTGTTTTTTTTACCCCACTGCAAAAATAGTACTCTTGAAGTGTTAATATTCTTTCATTGTAGCTTTAAAATATAAATTCAAAATATTGTCTCTCACAGCAGTACAATGTTCTTCATGAGTAGAGCTGCATCTAATAGCACAATATATAACAGTATTAAATAATAACTTTCTAATGCTCGCTGCATTTCTCACATTATTGTGTTGTAATTGACTTTCATCTCTCATTGTATTGTATTGCTGGAGATATTGGAAATAAATTTGAGTCTTATAACTAAGCAATAATCACAGTAAAGAATGCAGCTAATGGCTGAAGTGGTGGTTTTTCACTGTTAATGGAATTTGGGATGATATGCTGAAATTAATTTTACATTACCAGCAGTTATTTTTGAGTTCAGAGTTTTTAATGGCATAGTTCCTAAAATCTGCTCCCGTAGACTGTAGCCACTGGTAAAATTGTAATTACTTTGCTTGACTGTGCTGTGGTTGCAACAGTTTAACTATTAAAAAAGCCTCTTCATATTTAAATGAACTGTTAATTAATTTTGAGTTTAAGCCCTCCAGTATGGCTTTCTGAATCTGCTATAAATAAACATGACCTACAATTTTACGTTGTAGATTATTTTTTAAAGCATCACTTTAGTATAATGAATTAATTGTCACTGCTTTCAGGCAAGTACATTTTTATACCAATGTCATTATAAAGACCATGCACAAAAAGTTTGATTAATAAAATACAACTTAACTTTTATGCTATTAAGATAAATCACAAGGCATAATATATATTAAATATTAAGTATTAAGTCACATCATAGCACTACAGAAATCCCCTTGTCAATTTCAGACCTTAAATATCCCTTTTAGGAAGTAAGCAAATATCCTCTATTTTACTCCAACCATATCCAATTTTTGTTCCACTGGATTCTCTCTGGTTCTTTTCTCATATTTCCGGAGAAAAGGGAACTCTAAATATGCCCCCTATTCAATTGAGCAACTTGTAGTTACAAGAGCCCGTAATGGAGCCCATAAAAAAATTTGCTATCCAATTGGCGTCTTTTAGCCTGCCGCAAACGATTTTTGGGTTTACGAGCTGAAAATCCCTGCGGCTGTCAAAATCGTAGCTATGACCCAGCTAAGCCTTTGATCTTTCAAGCCTGTAAATGTTACAATCGCAAATCGCTATTCAATTGCTACAATTCCTCAAGCCCGCAATTGTTCTCACACCCGTAAATGGCAAATGTAGTAGAAAATCCTACGGGTACCAGATAGGTCTCCCAAGGGGGTTAAACACCTGTTCCTAGCACTGTAAATGCAAATAATATTTTTTCAGTTTTATTTCTGTGTTATATTGATCCTGGGAATCAAGGAGTTATCACATATCATGGAACCTGCAGGGACTAGTAAAGTTGCTTTAATGATTTTTAGTGACTTTTACATTGCTGGATTGCGAGTTTGATCGCAAATCTGACTTCTAAACACTAACTGATTGTAGTTTAAACTCCATGTTTTACTGATGTTATGATGACGGTCTCATTTGCTATTACTTATAATTTACGGGCTTGCTTAATTGATTATGAATCAATTTTTTTTACGTTTTATTTCCGAGTTATATCAATCTCAGTAATCAAGGAGTTAATACATATCAGGCCACCTCCATGGACTAGAATAGTCTCCCCATTCATTTGTATTATTTTGTACATTGCCGGATTGCAAGTCTGATCGCATATCGGACTTCTAAACGCTAATTGATTGACATTTAACCCATGTTTTACTGACGTAATGATGATGGTCTCAATTACTATTGGCTGTTTCTAAATCGGTAGTTACGGCCTTGCTTAATTCATCATGATCATGCTCTGAAATGCTACTTACGGGTGCAAGGTTTACAGTTTAGGCTTTCGGCTAGGTTGTTGCGGGCTTGTTAAATTGAATCGCTTTGTAACTGTTGCAAATTTGCAATTGAATGAGGCTCCATGTGTTTGTTTAGCAGTGCACACTGTATGTGTATGTTGAGCAGTGTGATCATAAATAGGCAGGAGTATACCTGGGGGAACTTCTCTTCTCCCCTATATAACCCCTCCCTCCAGCCTACCTCCTCACCTGAGTCAATCTCTTTTCCCCTCCCACCTCACCCTTTATTTAGGTCTTCTCTTCTAACCCTATGCCCTCTAAGCAGGCAAAAATGGGTCTAGTAGCAATTGCCACCAGCCGGCTACTATCCAAGAGAAGGTCTGACCACAATGTATTAAAATTTATATAGTTACATAGGCCCTCATTCAATTGCAATTTGGCCAATTGAATAGGGGTCTAAATAAGCACATCACATATTAAAGAAGTTTTTAGTTAGTAAACATCTATCCGAAAGCAAGGTTTTCAGTAACTAAAAACTTATTTTAAAAAAATATGTTATGTGCTTATTTAAAGCACTATTGAATTGGCCAAATCGCAATTGAATGAGGCCCATAGTAATTAAGGTTGAAAAAAAGACTTTCAGTCCATCAAGTTCAACCTTTTAAGATCTCCTCTGATCTGAAATATGCGGATTAAATATTAATTAATTTGTTGTTAAATAATTATCAATCAATTATTACATTTTTTTATTTTTTATTATTAATTAATCCAGAGGAAGGCAAACAGAAAAAAACCCAAAGTGAGCCAATCGTCTCAAAGGGAAAAAAAAAAAAATCCTTCCTAACCCCAGATACTGGCGATCAGATTTCTCCCTGGATCAATACTGTCTCTCTAAATATCCATGATAACCCTGAATTCCCTTTTATTTAGAAATAAATCCAGTCCCCGTTTAAAGTTATCTATCAAATCCGCTGTCACCACCTCCTCTGGTAGAGAATTCCACAGATTAACCACCCTTACTGTGAAGAAACCTTTTATTTCTTTAAGGTGGCATCTTTTTACTTCTAACCTCAAGGGATGTCCTCTTGTCAGTTGAAAACTTCTTGGCACAAAAAGCTCCCTTGACAAATCTTTATACTGACCCTGGATGTATTTATATAAGGTAATCATATCTCCTCTTAGACACATTTTTTCTAGAGAAAATAAGTTTAATTTGGTTAGTCTTTCTTCATAACTTAGCCCCTCCATTCCCCTTATTCGTTTTGTTGCCCTCCTCTGTACCTTTTCCAGCTCTAAAATGTCCTTTTTATGAAGTGGTGCCCAAAATTGTACTCCATATTCCAAATGATATGTCTCTAACATTGAAAATTATTTTTAAAGATACTGCTACTGGTAGTGAATAGTTTTCATTTTTATCTCTTGCAGCATTTGCTTATCATGCCAAGAAAGTTTGTCTTGTTTAAAACCTTCCGATTTATATTTTATATTGTCCCATTTTACATTTTTGCTTCTAAAAGTGAAAACTACAAATGATCACTTTTAAATTAATTAAACAAACATTTAATTTTCAGGCATGCTATGCATGTGTAATTCCATTTCTGTTTGAGCCATAATGTATTAAATAATAAATGGTTGAACATTCTTTGAGAGGATTCATTTTAGTATAAATGGCCCATACTATGCCGTCTTCTCAGTACAGCCGACTGAACAGTTCTGTGTAGTTTTCTGCCTTAAAGCTTTCCCAAAAGTTATTAATTTTTTTAAATGGTGGCTATGCAGACCCTTCCAATTCATTCAAGAAGCTTCCAAAATGTTTCCCAGTCATCAATTCTCTAGCTTTTGGATTCACAACCATTCCCCCTTTGATTTTATTATCTTTTACTCTTGTAAATGTATGTTTTAAATAGAGAGATTCTATTTTGATCCATCTCTTTAAGCACATTTTAATATGCAATGGTGGTATATGCATGGTATTTGTGACCATTGATTTAATGCTCTTTTTTTCTATCTCTGCTGTCCCATTCACAAAGGAAGCAACAGTACTTTATACATCTAAGCTATAATCCAAGTAACATAGAGATCACTTTCAGATCTCCACAAATGTGATAAGAATATTTATCACAATGGATACGAGTCAACAGAAGCTTCACATTTTCATCATTTCTTCTTGTGGCTATCTGGCCTATGTGTATTTATTTCCATTGTGTCGTAGCATAGCTATTAAAATACATTTTAAAGAATCAATGAACAAGGATTGTGCTGTTGTCCAAAAGCATCCATTACAGAATCTATATCATTACAGTACAGAATATTGCTCTGTTTAGAAAACAGATGATTAAATGCATCTTGGTAGTTGCAGGAATAACATATGTATACCTGTTGCAGAAGATTTCATGCTTTCAATTTTGAAACAAAAAGTTTTACATGATTTTTTTATAGATTTAGATCATAAATCAGGTTATTCAGAGTAGATTTAGATAGCATAGAACAAGATGATGGAAGACTTTAAATGTTTGGTCAATAAGTAGCTGGTCTCCTCTGTTGCCTTGTCATGCTTCATCATCACCAGTCATCTTCATCCAAGTTTTAGGTTGCTTTGGTATAGGGATGTATGGACTGTGGGATACATGTCTCATAGATGATGATGGTACATTTGGATACTGTGCAATGCATTAGACTTAGAAGTAAAACAAAAAATGTTAGTTAAAGAAAAAAAAAACAATCTGATAAATAATTCTTAGGTTCTCTCCACACCATTGGTACTGCAAAAGACATGTGATGGGAACATTTTACCAGTGATTAGCTTAACACATGTAACATGGCATATGTATCCTGATCACTTACCATGTAACTAAAATAAAGCTCATATGGCTTCTTGACACCAAGTGCAAAGTTTCATCTTTGAGATTTAAAAGTTTACAGCTTTATTCAATTGCGATTTGGCCAATTGAATAGGGCCCTATATAAGCGCAGAGCATATTTTTTTTACAGAAGTTTTTAGTTAGTGAAGACCTTTCACTAACTAAAAACTTCTGTAAAAAAATATGCTCTGTGCTCATATAGAGCCCTATTCAATTGGCCGAATTGCAATTTAATAAGGCTGTTAATCTTAACATATGTAACAACACAAAAAGTTATTAAAACACAAAACACTTTAAAGAAAAATGTGATGTTACTATAATGAAATCTAACAATTGAGTGATAGAAACGTTTAAGCTTAAAATCTGACTCAGTACAGGTCCAGAAGTATATAGGCCTGCATAAGCCTGTCTAGTCTCAAAAACAGGCAAACTAGTGAGCTCCCCACAAACAACCTACATTCAAGTAGTCCTGATCTACTATTATTTCTTTATATTTTATTATTAAAAATTTGCATACCTGTCAATGACAACTCTTGGGTGATAGATACATTTTGACTACATTTCCCACTTTTTCACACAAACATACCGTATATACTCGAGTATAAGCCAAGTTTTTCAGCCTTTTTTTTAACTATACTTGAGTCACCACCCGTATTTCTCTCTTTCCCCCGTGTCTCTCTTTCCCCCGTGTCTCTCTTTCCCCCATGTCTCTCTTTCCCGTGTCTCTCTTTCCCCCGTGTCTCTCTTTCCCCCATGTCTCTCTTTCCCCCGCGTCTCTCTTTCCCTGTGTCTCTCTTTCCCCCGTATCTCTCTTTCCCCGGTGTCTCTCTTTCCCTTACCCTCCCTTATCGTCCTTAACCCCCCCTTATAGTCCTTAACCCCCCTCCTTGTCCTCAACCCCCCTCCGCGTCCTAAACCCCCCTCCTCATCCTAAACCCCCCTCCTCACTGTACCCCTCTAATTACCTACCCCTCTCCCTTTCCCCTCACTTACCTTCCATCAGTACCGCTGCTCCTCTGCTCCTCCGTGCTCCTTCCAACTGCTTCGGGACCCGGCATATGCTAATTACGTGACGTCACATGTACGTCACGTCGTTAGCATTGGCGGGGTACCGACGCAGCCGGAAGAAGCGCAGAGGAGCGGGGGAGCAGCTGCTGATGGAAGGTAAGTGAGGGGAAAGGGAGAGGGGAGGCAATTAGAGGGGTAAAGTGAGGAGGTGGGTTTAGAATGAGGACAGGGGTTTAGGATGAGCAGGGGGGTTGAGGATGGGGGGGTTGAGGAGGGGGGTTCAGTAGAGAGGTTGAGGAGGGAGGTTGAGGAGGGAGGATCATGAGGGAGGATGAGGAGGGAGGATGAGGAGGGGGGTTGAGGTGGGGGGTTCAGGATGAGGGGGGTTGAGGAGGGAGTTTGATGATGAGGGTTGAGGTGGGGGGTTGAGGAGGGGGGTTGAGGAGGGAGGTTGAGGAGGGAGGATGAGGAGGGGGTTTGAGGAGGGGGGTTGAGGAGGGAGGTTGAGGATAAGGGGGGTTGAGGAGGGAGGTTGAGCATGAGGGGGGGTTGACGAGGGAGTTTGAGGAGGGAGATTGAGGATGAGGGGGTTTGAGGAGGGGGGTTGAGGATGAGGGGGTGGGCGCAGAGGGTTAAGGATGGGGGTTGAAGAGGGAGGGAGAGGAGGGGGGTTGAGGAGGGGGGTTGAGGAGGGAGGTTGAGGAGGGGGATTGAGGAGGGGGGTTGTGGAGGGAGGATGAGGAGGGAGGATGAGGAGGGAGGATGAGGAGGGGGGTTGAGAAGGGGGGTTGTGGAGGGAGGTTGAGGATTTTGGGGGTTGAGGAGGGAGGTTAAGGATGAGGGGGATTGAGGAGGGAGGTTGAGGAGGGAGATTGAGGAGGGGGGTTTAGGAGGGAGGTTTAGGAGGGAGATTGAGAAGGGTGATTGAGGAGGGAGGTTGAGGATGAGGGGTGTTAAGGAGGGAGGTTGTGGAGGGGGGTTGAGGTGGGGAGGGAGAGGAGGGGGGTTGAGGCGGTGGGTTTGAGGATGGGGAATGAGGAGGGGGGTTGAGGAGAGGGTTTGAGCAGGGAGGATGAGGAGGGAGGATGAGGAGGGAGGATGAGGAGGGGGGTTGAGGAGGGGGGTTGAGGAGGGAGGTTGAGGATGAGGGGGTTTGAGGAGGGAGGTTGAGGAGGGAGATTGAGGAGGGGGATTGAGGAGGGAGGTTGAAGAGGAAGATTGAGGAGGGGGGTTGAGGAGGGGTGTTGAGGAGGGAGGATAAGGAGGGGGTTAAGGAGGGGGGCTGAGGAGGGTGATAAGGGAGGGGGAGGGAAAGAGACACAGGGAAGAGAGGGGGAGGGAAAGAGACACAGAGGAGGAAGAGGGGGGGAAGAGACACAGGTTAGGGAGAGGAGGGGAAGAGACACAGAGGAGAGAGAGGGGGCACAAGAAAGGGGCACAGAGGGCACACAAGAGGTGGACACCAAGGGCACAAGTGGGACACAGGGGCAGCACATTTCCTACCCTGTTCGTATACTCGAGTCACTAAGTTTCCCCAGTATTTTGTGGTAAAATAGGTGCCTCGGCTTATACTCAGTTCGTCTTATACTCGAGTATATATGGTACATAGGAAACAATAAATAATTTAATATGTGACAAAATCTTTCTCAAGAACTGTAAACTATGGTTGGTGGACCCAACGTTAAAGCTTATTTATTTAAATCTGACAATCAAAGTTTGTAATAACCGATTGGTATTGCTTTTATTATGTGCAACATTCATATCTGCGATAACTGGGAACTTTTCCCTGTCACTTTTATGACTCTTCATATGTGTTGAGGTCTAATGAATGCTATCAGAAGCATGGACATCAGATACAGTGGTTAAACTAAAATATTTATATTAGCAAGTGACATTTAATTAATCAAACCATATTTGTGACCAGATTGAAAATGTCACATATTGGTGTCTCTTTAACTACTTTTCATTATAAAATGATAAAATTGATGTCCGCTAAACACTAGAGGGGATATATAGACAAGCCTACCAGCTGCAACACAAGAATAAAATTGGTATGCTGGTACAATATATGTCTTCTCATCTCACTGACATTGATTTTTTTTGGTTAAGTTTATTTTGCTCTTGCTTTCATCTGTAGTACCTTGATAAATAGATTTTATAAAGAATAAGATCAAAGCAGAAGAAACAGAACACAGAAAAAGTAATTATGTATTATGTATCCAGTGCAGGTTCCAAAGAGTACAGTCCAAAATGTACTGAACCAAACCAGCACAGTTCAATCAATATTATTATTTTTCAAAACAAAGCACAAAATATAAAATATCTTGCCATATAGGCAAGATACAATTTTAAATGTATGCTGTAATGGTCAAGTTCTATTAAGTCTTAAGTAGTAAAAAACCTGTATAAACCCATTTTCAATCTAAACTTACATAGTTACATAGTTACATAGGGCCTCATTCTATTAACGGCCGTAGGAGATGCGTGGCCGCAAGGACCGGCCGCAGGCTATTTGCCTATTCTATTCCCTTGCGGCCAAAGGCTCCGACAGGCTTGCGGCCGGCGCCCTGTTATCCCAGCCGCAAGAAAGCCCCGGTTGCTATTTAATTGCTATGTAAACCCTCTCGTCATGGCCGTAATTATCTAAAACCGAGCCGCAGCTTACTTGCACCAAAAAGGTCCCGCTAGCACCCAATTAAGCACATAATAAAGCCATCCTGCACTTTGATGAGACGATAAAGTGATTGGAGGTGTTAGCATTCATAGCACAACATTCCCCTACACTCAAATCTGAAAATCATTTTTAGTTTAAATCATGTCAAATGTCCGTGGCCAAAGTCCCAAGGGCTTGGAGCACCTCAGACCCGCAAAGGCTGCGGGATTAGCCTCCGTCAAGTCCGTAAATGGGTAAAATAGACCCACGGGTCGTAAAGGGCTTACTTACAAGTGGTAGCATAGAAAAGCCATCCTGTACTTTTATTAAAAGTAAAAGTGGTGTGTGGTTTTAGTATTAATAGCTCAACATTTTTAGAGCACTGGGCTGACTTCTCACTTCGGTACAATCTCTACAGTAGGGATGGATTGCACCTTAATGATGAGGGAGCTTTTGTACTAGGGGATAGGAACTAGTAGGTGGGGGGGAGGGACTAGATATAAGTAATGGGGTAGAAAGTGTAGAGGGTATAAGGGATGAATTAACAACTCATAGGGGAGGAGATGGGGGGAGGGGTAGTATAGTCAATATGGAGGTAGTACTAAGTAATTCAAGTTCAGTGGCAGGCACTTCAGAACTACAGACTCATAACATAAGGTGTATGCTTGCTAATGCCAGAAGCTTGCCAGTAAAAATTGGAGAGTTAGAATTATTAGCAATTAATGAAAAATGGGATTTAATAGGCATTACCGAAACGTAGTGGGATGAATCTCATGACTGGACTGTTAATCTGGATGGTTATAACCTATTTAGGAAAGATAGAGGCAATGGTAAACGAGGAGGAGGGATTTGTCTGTATGTTAAGCCTGAATTTAAGGCTATAGTCAGAGAAGATATTTATGGTGGACCTAGTGATAAAGTTGAATGTTTGTGGGTAGAGATAAATAGCGGAGCAGCAAATTCCAAAAGAATATTAGTAGGAGTATGCTATAAACCCCCAAATATAGCTGAAAGTGAGGAAATACAATTATTGTTACAGATTGGAAATGCAGCTAAGCACGGGCAAGTTCTAATAATGGGATATTTTAATTACACTGAAATAAACTGGATAAATGAGGCCAGCAGTTCAGCTAAGGGGAGCAGGTTCTTGAGTACACTCAGGGATCATTATCTGGCCCAGGTTATACAGGAGCCTACTAGAAATGAAGCTATCTTAGATTTACTGATTACAAATAATATTGATATTGTATCAAATGTTGAAATAGGGCAACCTTTGGGAAACAGTGATCACAACACAGTCTCATTTGAGATTGAATTAAAAAAAACAACATTTTAAGGGGCCAACAAAAACTCTTAATTTTAAAAGGGCAGATTTTAACGGTCTAAGGGCAGCAATACAAAGTATAGACTGGGACAGAGAACTGAAAAAAACACTGAACATAAATGGACAACATTTAAATCCTTACTAAATATACATACACATCGGCATATACCGTGTGGGAATAAAAGTAAAAGGAGTAAATCACAACCCATGTGGCTTAACAATGATTTAAAGATCAAGATACGGAGTAAAAAACAGGCATTTAAATTATACAAACAAGAGGGGACAGAGACTGCTTTACGGGAATACAAGGAAATCAACAAGGCTTGCAAAAGCGCGATTAGACTGGCTAAAATAGAAAATGAAAAATGAATTGCAAAAGAGAGTAAGACTAACCCTAAAATATTTTTTAAGTATATTAATGGGAAGAAGGCGAGGAAGGAAGCTATAGGAACATTACAATGTGAAACAGGCTGTCTGAAAATTAGTGACCAGGAAAAGGCAGATGAGCTAAATAGGTTCTTTTCTTCGGTATACACAAGGGAGGTACCAGTGGTTGGGACACTGCGACATAATGGGGCTACACTACCTTTGCCAAATAATTGGTTAACACAGGAAGTAATCCAAAAGAGGTTGGAAAAAATAAATGTTAATAAAGCCCCGGGTCCTGATGGAATACATCCAAGGGTACTAGGGGAACTGGGTTCTGTAATAGCCAAACCATTATATTTAATTTTTCAAGATTCACTCAACACAGGGTCTCTACCAGATGACTGGAGAAAAGCTGATGTGATACCTATATTTAAAAAGGGAGCAAGAGAAAATCCGGGGAATTATAGACCAGTGAGCCTCACTTCTGTAGTGGGGAAGCTTTTAGAAGGGTTAATAAGGGATAATATACAAGAATATGTCTATTTGAACAGGATTATAAGTAGGAGTCAACATGGGTTGATGAGGTGTAGCGGAACCCATCACTGTTTTACCCTGTTTTATGATTATTATGGTTAAAATATGATCCTACAATATGTATGCTGGTTTATGCTCTGCAGAATATTAGCCAGACTTTTGCAGACCTAGGCTAATAGATAATCCTATTACAGAGATTCAAGAGATAAGAAAGTTGTAAAGAATCCTTGCATTTTCCAAAGTGTTTTCATTCTCTGATAAGAACAAAGAAGAATGATCTAATTAATGTCTGATTGTATCCAAGTTGCCAGGGTGGTGTGACCCACCTATTGTTCTCTTTATGTGTATTGTGTGTGGCCAAATATGGGCATGGGTATTACCTGTGGCCAAAGAGATGTATAAATATTTCTGCAATAACACAATAAAGTCAGTATTCATTTGACTCCCAAATTGTGTGTCGTCCAATATGGGAGGTCGGGGATGGTGAAACTGTAGTGCCTCTTGGGTATTTTATCGTATACCAGCGGAGATTTTGGACTGCGTGTTCCTGCTCCGTTACATTTGTTGGCAAGTGGCGGGATTGTTCCCACGGTCAGAAGGACAGCTACAGGAGACACCATTCCGTGGAGTACAAATTGAGGGCAACGCTAGTATCCGTACAGCGCCCCTGGCTACAGCAGGATGGAACCGGCTAGTTTTCAGACAGCGTTCCATCATGAGGAGGAGGAGGCGGCCGCGGACTACAGGGATGCAGACAGAAAGGAACTCATGGTTACAGTACCTCGTATTACCCCACAGAATGAGTTTGGAAGATAACTCCAAAGCAGACTGGCCTTTTTCCCAGGTACGCTTCCCATGAAAACCTTGGAATGGTTAATGACAGATGTCCACAAATTCATAATGGAAAAGCAGCGGGCACGGGAGCGGTCCATCTTGGGAGCTGCTAACCCACCCTCCACCATTAACCCCCCCCAGCACTGCGTCCGGGTGGTGGGAACTACCAAACCCCTGCATGGTACATCAGGTGCCACACGTGTAACCAGCAGGGTCACATGCAGAGAGACTGTCCCAGAAACAGAAACCGCTCCACGTGGAATACTCCAACTAATTCCCCTCCCCAGCGACAGTGTGTACCCCAGGGGGCCGAAGGTGTCGTCCTTCCTCCCCAGCAGCAGTGTGTACCCCAGGGAGCTGAAGGTGTCGTCCTTCCTCCCCAGCAGCAGTGTGTACCCCAGGGGGCCGAAGGTGTCGTCCTTCCCCCCCAGCGCCAGTGTGTACCCCAGGGGGCCGAAGGTGTCGTCCTTCCCCCCCAGCGCCAGTGTGTACCCCAGGGAGCCGAAGGTGTTGTCCTTCCTCCCCAGCGGCAGTGTGTTCCCCAGGGAGCCGAAGGTGTCGTCCTTCCTCCCCAGCGACAGTGTGTACCCCAGGGAGCCGAAGGTGTCGTCCTTCCTCCCCAGCGGCAGTGTGTACCCCAGGGAGCTGAAGGTGTTGTCCTTCCCCCCCAGCGGCAGTATGTACCCCAGGGAGCTGAAGGTGTCGTCCTTCCTCCCCAGCAGCAGTGTGTACCCCAGGGGGCAGAAGGTGTCGTCCTTCCCCCTCAGCGGCAGTGTGAACCCCAGGGGGCAGAAGGTGTCGTCCTTCCTCCCCAGCGGCAGTGTGAACCCCAGGGGGCAGAAGGTGTCGTCCTTCCCCCCCAGAGGCAGTGTGAAACACAGGGGGCAGAAGGTGTCGTCCTTCCCCCCCAGCGACAGTTTACCCTAACCAGGGGAGACACTAATCTCCCAGACGGCGCAGATGGGACCGTGGTCTCTGCGCCCACAGCTTGTCCAGATCCCCAACTACTCTCACTGGGACAACCGGAGGAGGGGGTAAGTACAAATTCCCCTCCCCAGCTAACTCCTAATGTGGCCCCAGGGTTAACAGAGGAAATGTTAACCCCCACTGACCCCCACGTTTCCCTGGCTACTGAGCCGGAATATGTCCCAAGTACCCCAGCAGAAGAGCTGACAGCGGGGCAGAGTGCAGTCGGCCTCTGCCCTCCCTTTGTCCCTTGTACAGAGCAGGAGGTCCTGCAGGTTATACCAGCAGAAGAGCTGGCATCAGGGCAGAGTGCCGCTGGCCTCTGCCCCTCAAGTCCCCTCAGCGTGTTGCACCATCACCCCAGCGAAATATCCAGGTGCCTGTTTAGACTTCCCCCCAAAGGGGAGATGTGTGACGAAGTGCCCTTCGCCACTTTGGCTTGGAGAGGACTGTTTGCCAGCCTCCTGCCCTGCGACTATGGCCCTGGGACATATTGCCCTTTGGAACCAGTGTTCGGCCATACCAGAGTGTATGTCACTCATTTTGGTCCTTTACATACAGGGGGGTCATTCGGTACTTGCCCTGTGTGAGCCATGATACCCCAGATAACTGTGCCATGAAGCCCATTCATATAATGAAAGACTATGGGAAAGACTTTAGCTACATGGCAATTGAACTGTGTGAAGAGGATCTGAGCGCTATTCGGTAGTTTTGTGCGCTCAGATCCCAGCTATCTGGGGATATGGGAAATGTGAGTAAATGTGAATTGCAGTAATGCTGATGGGTTGTCAAACTAGAGAATTGACCAACAAATACTTTTGTCCGGACATCCCCAGGCCGATCCGTTGGGATCAGACCGTGTATGCCGGCTTATGGTCATGGCGGAGGTGTGTAGCGGAACCCATCACTGTTTTACCCTGTTTTATGATTATTATGGTTAAAATATGATCCTACAATATGTATGCTGGTTTATGCTCTGCAGAATATTAGCCAGACTTTTGCAGACCTAGGCTAATAGATAATCCTATTACAGAGATTCAAGAGATAAGAAAGTTGTAAAGGATCCTTGCATTTTCCAAAGTGTTTTCATTCTCTGATAAGAACAAAGAAGAATGATCTAATTAATGTCTGATTGTATCGAAGTTGCCAGGGAGGTGTGACCCACCTATTGTTCTCTTTATGTGTATTGTGTGTGGCCAAATATGGGCATGGGTATTACCTGTGGCCAAAGAGATGTATAAATATTTCTGCAATAACAAAATAAAGTCAGTATTCATTTGACTCCCAAATTGTGTGTCGTCCAATATGGGAGGTCGGGGATGGTGAAACTGTAGTGCCTCTTGGGTATTTTATCGTATACCAGCGGAGATTTTGGACTGCTGTGTTCCTGCTCCGTTACATGAGGGATAGGTCATGTCAAACAAATCGAATTAGTTTCTATGAGGAGGTTAGTAGGAATCTGGATCAAGGCAACTCAGTGGATGTAGTCTTTTTGGATTTTGCAAAGGCTTTTGATACAGTGCCACATGGGAGACTATTGGACAAACTAAGTGATACAGGAATTGCAGTAAATATCTGCTCATGGATTGAGAGCTGGCTAAAAGACAGGAAGCAAAGGGTTGTTGTAAATGGAACATACTCCGATTGGACTAATGTGGTAAGTGGGGTTCCTCAGGGTTCAGTATTAGGTCCTCTCCTTTTTAACATATTTATTAATGACTTAGAGGTAGGATTGGAGTGTGGGGTCTCCATTTTCACTGATGACACAAAGTTGTGCAAGGTAATTAAATCAGAAAATGATGTGCTTTCCCTCCAAGAGGATTTACATAAAATTGAGGAATGGGCATATAAATGGCAGATGAGATTTAATACGAATAAATGTAAGGTTATGCATCTGGGAAGGAAAAATAGCCATGCAATTTATAATCTTAATGGAGCAAATCTAGGTGTATCAGATATTGAAAGGGATTTGGGAGTGCTTGTGGACAACCACCTAGGTAACAGTGCTCAAAGCCAAGCAGCAGCTGCAAAGGCAAATAAAATATTAGCATGTATTAAGAAAGGTATAGAAGCCAGGGAAGCAAATATAATTCTGCCACTATACAAATCTCTAGTACGCCCTCATTTGGAATATGGAGTACAATTTTGGCCACCACTTCATAAAAAGGACATTTTAGAGCTGGAAAAGGTACAGAGAAGGGCAACCAAACTAATAAGGGGAATGGAGGGGCTACGTTATGAAGAAAGACTAACCAAATTAAACTTATTTTCTCTAGAAAAAAGGCATCTAAGAAGAGATATGATTACCTTATATAAATACATCCAGGGTCAGTATAAAGATTCGTCGGGGGAGCTTTTTGTGCCAAGAGGTTTTCAACTGACAAGAGGACATCCCTTGAGGTTAGAAGTAAAAAGATTCCACCTCAAAGGAAGAAAAGGGTTCTTCACAGTAAGGGTGGTTAATCTGTGGAATTCTCTACCAGAGGAGGTGGTGACAGCGGATTCGATAGATAACTTTAAAAGGGGACTAGATTTATTTCTAATTAAAAAGGGTATTCAGGGTTATCATGGATAATTAGAGAGACAGTAATGATCCAAATTTTTAACATTTCCCCTTTAGACAATTGGCTAAGTCTCGCTTGTTTTTTTTTTTTTTTTTTCTATTTGCCTTCCTCTGGACTTATTAATAATAAAAAAACAAAAAAAAACAAAAAAAACATTAAATAATTTATTAATCATTAATTAACAACTAATGAATTAATAGTTAATACTCATATTGCAGATCAAAGGAGATCTTAAAAGGTTGAACTTGATGGACTGAAAGTCTTGTTTCAACCTTAAATACTATGGGCATCATTCTATTATCGGCCGCAGCCGCAAGGACCGGCAGCAAGCTTTCCGGCTATTCTATTCCCCTCCGGCCGGGGATTCCGGCAGGCTTGCGGCCGGTGCCTTGCTATCTCTTGCGGCCAATCGCGCCGGAGGAAAGCCTTTGATCTAAAACGGCCGCAAGGAAATCGGCCGTAAAAAAAGCCTGGTTGCTATTCTTTAGCTTCGGGAACCCTGTCTGCAAGGCTAAAAACGAGCCGCAGCTTACTTGCAGCAAACAGGTCCCGCTAGCACCAATTAAGCACATAAAATAGCTAAAATAAAGCCATCCTGCACTTTGCGGAGTCTATAAAGTGATATTCAGTGTTAGCAAAAATAGCACATAATTACCCTATATTTAAATCTGTAAAATATTTTTTTTTTAATATACGTAAAATATACATGTAAAAATTCCAGAGTGCTTGGAGCACCTCAGACACGCCCACGCCGCAGGGGGAAAATAAACAGTTAATTTGAACTCGGGTTTGGGCTGATGTGCAAGCTTGAGAGGGGGTTACTTTTAATCCTCATGTCCCCCAATATGATCCCTAGCATTTACAGAGCTGTACAGTGCAGGCTTGAATTTATTTTTGCATTTTTAGATTTCAGAGCTTACGGCCGGTTTCAAGATATGCGGCCGGCCGTAAGGGGAGATCCTTGCGGGGCCGTATAATAGAATCGCGAGTTAACTGAACCCCCGCAAGGAATCGCAGCCTTACGGCCGATTTACGTCCGATAATAGAATGAGGCCCTATGTAACTATGTAACTATGTAACATTCCCCTACTCTCAAATCCGCAAATAAAGATATTTAACTTCATGTTCAATCTTCGTGTTTTATCTATCATGCAAGCCCGCACGGGTTTGAATAAGGAGCTACGGGCTTGAATAAATGAGCTACAGGCTTGATCATTGAAGTCCGTGGATTTTAAAATCAAAGTACAATTTGGCAATGTGCAAGCTTGAGAATGTTTTGCTATTAATCCTCATGCCCCCCCATTATGTTCCCCATCATTTACAGTGCTTGAATATATATTGGCTTCTACAATGCTTTGTTTGCAGCCCTCAACCTCCGAACCCATACGGTTTTAACAAGGACGAGCCCGCGGGACTACGGGATGGAAAATACACCGTAAATGATATATCGGATTTGGGCGATGTGCAAGCTTGAGAGGGTGTTGCTATTAATCCTCATGTCCCCCATTATGATGCCTAGCATTTACGGAGCTTTACAGTGCCATCTTGAATTTATATTTGCATTTACAGTTTTCTGACTTTGCGGCCGGAAAACAAGATTTACAGGCGCAGGAAAAACGCTTGCGGCCATTTGAATGATGTGCGGCCGGCCGTAAGGGGTATATCCTTGCGGCGCCGTCCATTTGAATAGCAAGGTAGAAGTAGCTCTAGCAAGGAATAGCAAGGAAACGCAGCTTTGCGGCCATTTTACGGCCGTTAATAGAATGAGGCCCATAGTATTTAAGGTTGAAAAAAGACCTTCAGTCCATAAAGTTCAACCTTATAAGATCTCCTCTGATCTGCAATATGCAAATTAATTACTAATCAATTATTTATTTATTGTATTTATTTTTATTTTCTTTTTAATTATTAATTAATCCAGAGGAAGGCAAACAGAAAAAAAAAAACGCAAGCGAGACTTCTCAAAGGGAAAAAAAATAAGATAAAAATGAATTCCTCCCTGACCCCAGATACTGGTGATCGGATTTCTCCCTGGATCAATACTGTCTCTCTAATTATACATGATAACCCTGAATTCCATTTTTAATTAGAAATAAATTTAGTCCCCTTTTAAAGTTATCTATCGAATCCGCTGTCACCACCTCCTCTAACGTGATTAAGTAGATTTAAAAAAAAAAAGCTTACAATGAAAATAGTTGTTTTTTTCTAGTCTTTAGACAAGAGCTCCTCTCATCTCTCACTGCTCAGCTTTAGTGGTGAAGTGATCACAATGCAGAAGAAGCAAAGTGCATTACACAATATCACCAAAACTAAGCAGTTTGTAAAAGATGGGAGGAGATCCAGCTGAAAAATGCTTGGGATAAACAGCTATCTACAGTATATATGTAAATAAATTACTATGTCTTATATGCACATTTTTTAAAGCAATTAGCTTATGAACATTTTATTAAATAACACACACAAAATAAACACATGCAAACCTGCATTAGATAGATTGAGTTCTCATAGGCATTGTCTTTACTTACAGGTATTTACAGTACAATCATCTAAAAGACTATCAATTTGTAGTTCCAGAAGCTCGTAACAGGAGTCTGCAAAAGTCACGGCTATTTAATTGGCCTCTTTTAGCTACCCGAAAAAGGATCTGTGGGTTACAGGCTGAAAAACACAGCGTGTGCCAAAATTGGAACTCCGAGCTAAGCCTTTAATATTTCAATCCTGTAAATGTTACAATTGCAAATCGCTATTAAATTGCGACAAAGACGCACTTGCGTTCAAACGCGTAAATAGGAAATGTAGTCTAGAGAAGACCCGCAAGGGGGTTAAACTCCTGTCCGTATCACTGTAACAGCAAATATAAATACACTACTGCATTTCAAATTACAGGGAAATTGATGAAAGGTATTAAAATTTATAGCACAAAATTCTCTAGCTCGCAAATCTGCGAAACAAAATTATTTTATTTATTTTTAATTTCTGTGTTCTATTGATCCCGTCATAATCAATGAGTTAATACATATAATAGAACTCACATGGACTAGAATATTATATTATTGATTTTTTCATATTGCATTATTTCTGGAATGTGGGCACGAACGCAAATCGGACTTCAAAACCGTAGGTGATTAAAATGTAACTTCCATGTTTTCATGACATAATGATGAAGGTCTCTTTTACTATTGGCATAACTACGGGTTTGAATAATTTATCATGCTCACGCCCGGAAATGCTACGTGCCGAAGCATGGTTTTCGGATTTGGATTCCGGCCATGTTGTCGTGGCCTTTTCTAATTTAATCGCTCTGTAACTCCTGCAATTTAATAGAGCGCTATGTTTAGCCATCTAAATGTTATTTTTCCAGAAATTAAATAAAATATTTTAGTTATCACCTATTCTATGAAATTATATGCAGTCATACACATCAATTGTAGTTCTATAAATGTAGCATTACCTGTTAGTTTATCTGGCTTGTAAAGTTGAAGTGGTCCTAGGATACTGAAAATAAATTAGTATGTGTAGCAGTGTATATTTATCCACACTGTTAAAATACAGATAATCAGTATAGAGGAGCATTTGAATCATAAACTATTGTAATTTTGGGCTTCAGTTGCACTTTAAGATGATAATATTTTATGTTGAATTCTTATTCACCGATAAGTGTGGTGTTTTAGTCAAGTTATTGAACAAGCTTCATAAATTGACATAAACCAGTTATTAACATTGCATTTCCAGACTTTCCTACATGCATTTAACGGGTTGTATTAATTTATTGTAACATTATATTTGTAAAGCATTTATAAGATAAAAGAAAAGAAAAGTATGTGAAATTTGAAAAAAACTCATTAAATATTTTCCTTACTTTTTAAAACTTGCGGTAATCTCTAACTTTTTTTTTGTCCTTCTGTACCCTTTATATCCTTATTTTTGGGTAGTTCTGGGTGATGGGGCTGATAGCAAACTGTGCTGCTTGTGATGCAACTTTAGATGTACTGTAACCTGTGACCACCTTGCCCACTACTACGTATGGGCCCTCTGCTACCATTAGCAGCTGAGGGTAAAGGAGAAAAATGGAGGATGATAATTTTTATAGAAAGGCTTTCTGATCACCTATAAGTAATCAGACCATCTACATGCTATAAAATAAAATTTCACCAGAGCCCTACAACTACTAGCTCTGTCGCTGACTGCAGCTCAAGGCTTTTGATTTTAAGAATTTTAAATCAGTCTTACTGACAATTGCAACAGATGAATTGCTGCCCAAGATATTGTGATAGGCTACAACATTGATTCAAGTACTTGGGTTGCAGTGCATCTAGAGATGCAGCAATAATCAGTTTACTGCCCCACCCCAGTCTCTGAGTCATGCACATATCACTTAATCTTATAAACTAGAGACTTGCCCATCAAAAAATGACAGCAACACTTTTTAAGCCAGGGAATGCTGTTTGTCACACAATGGGAGGCTATGTCCCCTCTGAGCACTTTCGGTGCTCATGGCAAGCCCTGCAATGAGTGACTTCGCCGCTCATTGCCCTTTTTGGCAAGCCGCACCTTTTCTGCTTTGCAATGATCCCCTTCGGCGCTCATTGCGACCCCATGATAAGCGCCATTTCCTCTCATTGTGTGGGTCATAATGAGCACCTTCGGCGCTCATTGAAAGCCTCTCCCCTTGTGTACTTTATAGACCTGTGTAGTTTAGGGGCCTACTGCCTTGGGTTAATTGTTACTGCCTTGGGTTAAGTGTTACTGGTTTGCATTAAGTCTTAGTGCTTAGGGCTTGTATTTACGTCCTTCGTCTTCTTTCTATGTCCTTCGGCTGCGTTTTACGTCCTTCGGATTCGTTTTCGTCTTATTTAATTTTTTTGGGCTGCCATGTGTTCTCACTTCTGCAATTTTCGATCGTGAAAAAAGGCAAAATATGCCTCAAATTAACTTGCAACCTCACTCACAGGCTCCCTGACTCTCCCCCTGTGCTGTGTGTGTGTGTGTAAGTTAATTTGAGCCATATTTGTGTATTTTTGCAGGTTTTTCCAGTTCGGTGGTTTGTCCGTTAAAGTTGTATTATTGCGAACCCCGCAGTCCATCTACGTGCTTCGGGGTACTAAGTAATACGGGCGGTAATTTTGCGTCCGTCCCGCTGCGCTCATCTCCACCAGCACAATAAGAACCTTTGGTGCTCATTGCTGGGCGGCAACTGCGGCCCTCGCTTCATGAGCGCTACAGTTGCGGGGCTCATTGCACATGCCCGCAATTTTAACATTGCGTTACCAACAACTTTTGGCAAGCCTGCAATTACGACAACTATATATGTGATACTTTGCAATCATAACAATGCATTAAAGCACCACATTACCACAACAACTGAATATTAATAATTACTGGATTAGAGATTATTATTATTATTACTTTTATTTGTAACGCGCCAACATATTCCGTAGCGCTATACAGAGGAAATGAACAAGAAAAAATATACATTTTAACAAACTGCAAAAAATGGAGGGATAACCTTTATAGAAGTTAGATTGGGTAGGCCTGTCTTGAACTTTTACATACATACAGAAGGACAAAAACAATAGAGTATCTACTAAATGTCTAAAATTTGTCCCAAAAGAATTTATATGTCTTCAAATGTAATTGTCAATTCAAACTGTTGATTGTATTATTTACATTCCCTGGTTGATCTTCAAGGATATTGATGTACAAAGGTACTTAGGGCTCCATTCAATTCCAAATACGTTACTTAAGAAATTAGTTATCTTCAACTGTGGGAGCCTTTATCAGGAATGTTACACTTGTATTCGATTGCCTTTACTCATAATATTATGCACCTCACTTGAAATATGTAAACCCATGACTTATCAGTAAAGTTGAAGGGGCCGGATCACGTGCAAAATTACACCAATCATCGTAATTTACAGAACTTCTTGCTGTGACAGGAACCAATGGCAAAGGGATTCTAGTGAGAGAATGAGCTTTTGGAGGTTTGAGAATAGTTTCTTAATTTACTTATTTACATTACCTAATCATTTCTTTATACTTAATTTTATCAGACACATAATCACTGATAACACATAGATTAATACCCACATAGATATACATAAAGCTAAAGCTAGTTCACAGCACCCATCCCCATCGTGGAAGCTCCAGGCCTGGTGGTCACGCAGGATCCATCCACCGTGCCAGATAAATATCATATACACCAACATCCACACATGTACACTACAAATACATAGATAACACACATCCCATGTAAATGTTGTCCACCAATGAAAGTAATCAGTAGGCTCATAATACATAGCAATGATCATGATGTGAGATTTATAGATAAACACAGCGATCAAATGATCATACAATGTGATTAACTCATATACCATTGTTCTTTCATTTCAGCTAGCAGGAGGTCTTGGTCCTCTACAGAGATTTAGGCATGGGTGCCGAAAGGAAAGAAAGATGGATATTGAGGATAGTGCCCTACCCACTAGGATCCTTGTCAGGAGGAGGAGCCAAGGAGACGATCAGAGGGCCTGGGATATGATGAGGAGGTAGGAGTATGTAAGGTTCATATGGTCAGTGGAGGGACTTGCTGTACCGTCTGCTACACCTGTGGCATTCAACTCCACTGGCCTTCTCATACCCCAGATCAACTCGCCACCTGGGCTCTCACTTTCAAAGGATGCTCTTTCCCTTCCACCACCCTCACCTCCTAACTACCACTACCACCCCCACAGAAACCATCTGATCCTCAACACGTCCCCACTCATACATCACAATGCCAACTCCTCCCACAGCCATACCTGGCCTGGCTGGACCTCCACCCTTACATCCAACCTTGGAGGCTCCTATGCAGAAGATGCTGGTCCTTATGAGGAGGCAACAGGTCGCTTTGCAGCGCCTCCTAACCGGAATCTCCTCCCACAGGCCTTGGTGGGCAGCAGCCGCAGGAGGCTTTATAGAGCGGTAAGGCGACACACCCTTCAGATGGAAAGCTACATGGCCATGCTGCTCCAAGTGGTGCAGCACAGGCACCACCTCCTACACCATGGAGGCATCCCCCACACATCAGCAGCCTGGCCCCTCCCTACATGCTCCTCACATCAGGGTCAGTGCTGCTCCCTCAGGGGTTGTGCCTGCCCATGCAACACCCCCTCAACATGGGATTAGGCATGGAAGCACAGTAGGAGGGGGTACTGTGTTCAGGCAAAGGAGGAGATATGGGCTGTATCTATGTTTTGCGCTTCATAAAAACACTCCTCAGTGAAAGTCTACAAAGTAGATGATGGTGACATTTTTTAATGATCTGGCAACCTACCATCATATGTACCATAATCCTCTTCTGTGTGGACACATATGGTTATTGTTCACATTTCACCAAATGATGGTCACTGAGGAATGCCGTTGAAGAGATGCTGCAGTTCCTATTTATTTTTATCTCTTACTGTTTAAACTTTGTTATTTATATTTTTATTGTAGGCAAATTTCAATTTCATAAAAGCATCATCTTCACCTGCAACCAAATAATGTAAGTGAAATATATACACAGCGCTATCAATGATAACCACCAGCAGAATGATCTCACACGCAATAAATAAATAAATATATAATGTTTTAAAACACAAGGTTGTTTTTATGTATAATGTGTACCAATGCAGGAATGGCAGTAGACTTACAAAGTACTACAATAACATATTAACCAAACCCAGCATTAATACATGCATTAAATAAGCATGTCATCCTCTTAACAGACTTTTATCTGATGTAATTACCAGACATTAAGGCTTATGACCTTTGTCTTTTATCAATATTAAGGAGTAAGTGTTTAGACATCATGATATTATAACACGTAATAATCAGTTTTAAACTAAGTGTGCCTGCTTACCAAGTTGTGATATCAGTGTGGCTAATCAATATCATATATAGATGGTGATAGCAATTTTGGTCCACTGAATGTGGTCACAGCTAAGCATTTCTTATGAGATCACACATCATTACTAAAGGTCATGGCAAGTGATTTCTCATGACAGATACATTATGGTTAGCACTGCTTGTAGATGAAGATCAGGTAAATTGGTTTATTGTTAGAGTATAAAACATGTCCTGTACATGCAGATATAGCTAGATTTTTCTCCCCTTCTGTCGTTTTTTATTTGTCATTTTCTATTTTTTTTTTAACACACTATGTGTAATTGAAGTGGATTACATAATGTTAATTTGTAATTATTGTTGTCATCACCAAGTGCTTACACCTTCTATGTTTAATCTGATGTTTATATCATCATTATTTAACATCAGCTCAGATATTTGTGTACACACCACCAATAAATTAACTTAGTGTGACATCATGATGAGATATTTAGCCTTCTTTTCTATCAAAAACAATTGTCATGTAAGATAGTACAGTCCATTACAGTGACACGGTGTGGTTTAAGGCCAGATGTTGCCCATGATGAGATTCCTCACACTCCAGTGTATAACACCCAAATGTATTGTGTAGTTGAAATACCTTCCCATGGATGTGATGTACATGATTGCTCTGAGTTCTACGATGTGGTCATGATTCATATTATTAATGAGTATTGTTTGTGATGTGTCAGAACCTTTAATAATGATTGCATTCGAACTCCTGTTGTAGGCCATTTTGGTTTCCTAATTTGTACTAATCTGTTGTATTCTTGGATCTATGTTACCCTTGAGGTTTATATGTGTTATATGTATGTATATCATTGCCAATGGTTGATATTCCAATATGTATATTCACTCAGACATAATAATTTGAAATATACATTTTTTATTTAATATTTGTGCCTATGGGACTACTACATATTAATTTCTTATAAAGTTACATGCATTTCTATGCTTTTTTTACTGCACTGACTCTTTAACTCAAGCAATGCATTTGATGTTCCCTATATGTATAATGACATATTAATTAAAAAAATAAATTTTCCTAGTGCACATTTGTGCCTATGGGAATATTAAGCATTAAATTATGATGCACTTACCTGCTTTTATTTTTTTTTGTACTTTACTGTGTCTTTAGCTGCTGTTGCAGTTCTCAGAAAGGCTTTTAAAACCATTTGCAGCTACTTTTCTGTGCACATTAATGTTTTCCCTTACATTGTGAGTTGTGACTCACTGTAAATCTTTGAAAGAGAAACAAGTAATATTACAGATGTAATTTTACGAATAGCTACGTAAAGTTACGTAAGTATTTTTAGTGGTGTAACTTTGCGAAATAAGGAATTGAGTGAGGCCCTAAGTCATTGATCTACTCTAGTGGATGTGATCATTATTGTCCAGCGATAATTTAATCATACCTATTTCACTGATGCATTTTATGAAACGCTGAAAATATATGTAAATGGCGTAGCTCAATCGTGTCCATCTCTGTGACCTCATGGACCATGCTGGTCCACTTGGTTTTCATGGCAGGGATACTGGAGTGGGTTGCCGTTTCCTTCTCCAGTGGGCCATAGCATACAGCTCCTGGAATTCCCAGGTGGTCTCCCATCTGAGTATTGACCAGTGTGAACTCTTGGTTTCCTGGCTGGATTCGAACCCAGGATGCTGTAGTGAAAGCACCTGCATCTTATCCACTGGAAAATATATAGTGTCTTTCTAAACATTTTGTAAAATAAAAAATTATTATTTGTTTTTGCAAATAACTGAATTGGGGTTATATTACATTTTGGGCTATAAAATATTATATCTGCAGGTAGATTGAATAGTGATAATTAATTAGGTTGACATCAACAACAAAAATCCCTAGTAGGACTGGTTCAACACTTCCTGTTATTTTTGCTTGGAATTGAGATTTATTTAGTTGTTCTAGTAATAGTCAGCTTTATTTTAGCCCAACAAGCATGCTCATGTGTGGTTAAAACCACAGATAAGCAAAAGGAACATATTAGTATCAATATGTTTTAATGTACATATATTTTACAACAAGAGATACAGAGATATGTTTATTGTTGCAGGGATTAGAAAGCTGCTACACTTGGGGAAGGGTGTAAATAATAATCATCTACTGTAAACTGCTTAGAATATAAAGGGACATTAATATCAGCGTGTGGAGAAAAGCAGGAAGATTATACAAGTGCATTTTATATTTTGCCCATACATGACCAGCTGCAAGGCACATGTTATAGTTTTAGTAAATGGCCAAAACCAAACCATCTTTAAATTTGTGCAGGCAGCCATAGTGTTGTGGCAGCAAGGCTGTATACAGAGTCTCTGCAGACTTAGTGATGTGAGAGAGCACCACAAAATACTTTAGAACGACTGGTCTTACAAAGTTACAGTATATTTTTCTAGTCATTTTCACTCAAAGGTGATCGCAATTTATGGTGCTCTCATAACTTATTGAAGCTGCGTAAAACCTAACTTAAGCAGCTTTTTGGAAAAAAAAAAAGAAATGAATACTTAACATTCTCATAGGCATGTATGTTGAATATAAAAACAAATCCACTCCATATTTTTGAGTCAGTATACATCTGGGAACATCAATTATTGGCAATAATACACCTCCACATAACATATATATCAACTTAAATGGTAACATAGACTGCAGTACTGAGGAGGTTAATACAAATCAGGAAATCCACATGGCCTACAACAAGAGCTCTAATGCATTACCTATTTTGTCTAGCCACACCTCAAACATGGTTGTCAACAGCATTGTTCCTGGCAACATATAGTGGTGGGAAAATGTATTTGACCCCCTGCTGATTTTGAACGTTTGTCCACTGACACAGAAATGACCAGTCTATCATTTTAATGGTAGGTGTATTTTAACAGTGAGAGACAGAATAACAAAAAAAAAAGAAGCAAAACGTGTGTCAAAAAAGTTATGAATTGATTTGCAGGTCAGTGAGGAAAATAAGTATTTGACCCCCTATTAATCAGCAAGATTTCTGGCTTCCAGGTGTCTTTTATACAGGTAACAATATAGGAACACTCTCTTAATGGGAGTGCTGTTAATCTCAGTTTTTTACCTGTATAAAAGATACCTGTCCACAAAAGAAATTGATCAATCAGATTCCAAACTCTTCACCATGGCCAAGACCAAAGAGCTGTCCAAGGATGTCAGGGACAAGATTGAAGACCTACACAAGGCTGGAATGGGCTACAAGACCATCGCCAAGCAGCTTGGTGAGAAGGTGACATCAAATGGTGCGATTATTCGCAAATGCAAGAAACACAAAATAACTGTCAGTTTGGTGCTCCATGCAAGATCTCACCTTGTGGAGTATCAATTATCATGAGAACAGTGAGGAATCAGCACAGAACTACACGGGATGATCTTGTTAATGATCTCCAGGCAGCTGGGACCATAGTCACCAAGAAAACAATTGGTAACACTCTACTCTGTGAAGGACAGAAATCCTGCTGTGCCCACAAGGCCACCCGGCTCAAGGAAGCACATGTACAGGCCCGTCTGAAGTTTGCCAATGAACATCTGAATGGTTCAGAGGAGAACTGGGGGAAAGTGTTGTGGTCAGATGAGACCAAAATTGAGCTCTTTGGCATCAAATCAACTCACTGTGTTTGGAGGAGCAGGAATGCTGCCTACAACCCCAAGAACACCATCTCCACCGTCAAACATAGAGGTGGAAACATTATGTTTTTGGGGTGTTTTGGGGACAGGACAACTGCACCGCATCAAAGGGCCGATGGACGGGGTCATGTACCGTCAAATCTTCCCTCATCCAGGGCATTGAAAATGGGTCGTGGATGGCTATTCCAGCATGACAATGACCCAAAACACACAGCCAAGTCAACAAAGTAGTGGCTCAATAAGAAGCACATTAAGGTCCTGGAGTGGTCTAGCCAGTCTCCAGACCTTAATCCCATAGAAAATCTGTGAAGGTTCGAATTGCCAAACATTAGCCTCGAAACCTTAAAGACTTGGAGAGGATCTACAAAGAGGAGTGGGACAAAATCCCTCCTGAGATGTGTGCAAACCTGGTGGCCAACTACAAGAAACGTCTGACCTCTGTGATTGCCAACAAATGCTAAGTCGAAGGGGTCAAATATGTATTTCCCTTATTGACCTGCAAATCAATTTATAACCTTTTTGATATGAGTTTTTCTTGGGGGGGTTGTTATTTTGTCTCTTACTGTTAAAATACACCTACCATTAAAATTATAGACTGATCATTTCTTTGTCAGTGAACAAACGTTCAAAATCAGCAGGGGATCAAAATTTTTCCCCCACTGTAAAAGTACTGAGAGTGATCATGATTGTCACATCCATGGGAAGGTATGTCATCTACACCATAAAGTTGAGTGTTAGACACTGGGGCACGAGAAATGTAATCATGGGCAGCTTGAGCCTTAAAGGAGATGAGTGGTTAGCACTGATTGTGGCTACATGGGGGCCAGTAATCCATACTGGAGGTGAGCGCAAAAGTTATATCACTATATAGCACAAGCCATGCACTAGATTGTCCTTGGGTGCATGAAAGGGATAAGGTGTTGATATAGGCACAGGGACATAAGGAGTATTACATCAATGTGTATTAGCTGTTGAAGAAGACCAGCAATTGCACAAGGAGGCTGTGGAGAGGTAGATGCCGCTCCAGGAAACTTACTTCGATCAACTAGAAACAGGTAAAACCTGTCCTGTGAAGTCCCATGCCATTGTTGTTTCTGCATGTGATAAGATGTATACCAATGATAAATTTGTTAATCATGGCTAGTGTTACTTTATTAGTAATTATGAATATTACACGTTATTTGTTTAACAACCCTTCAGTGGAATGGTGATGTAGAGCAGTCTTATAATATAATGATTTTATAGTATGAACGTTCAAAAATCACTAGTACTGTTGTGCATGCATTATTTAGAAATATGTTATAATAACATAAAACACAACTTGAAAACATGTTGCCCATTTTAATTCAGGAGACATTTGGGATACCACATCTGTGTCACTGTAATGGCCTGTATGCTCACATGACAATGTTTTTAGATAGTAAATAAGGCTTCATCATAATGTCACACTTAAACAAATGTTAGATGTTGTGTGCACCAATCTGTGAATGTATGTTAGATAATGATGATATTAACATCATATTTAACATGAAAAGTATCAACTTGGACATAACAACAATAATTACTAATTAATATGATATTAGTGACATGGAAACATAAGATTATAGTAATCAAATGCATCAAGACATATATTACCATCAACCATTTTTGATATATAATAGCTTATGATGTTATCCATGTGTTATTAATCTCTTCATGCAGATGATTACTGAAAAGATCATGTATGAACAAAATAACTAAGTCAGAGGTGCTCAGAGAATGAACTAACCTTAATAGGTTAGTTCTATGGACATGATAATCCAATCTGAGAGCACCTCTTTTAGCTCACTTGTGCCCTTCACAGGGAGAAATATCCTGAAGTACATCAGTCTGGTCTCACTTAAAAGAGTGACCCAGCCCAAATGTAATGTATGTGTAAGTCCCAAATATGTAACCAATAAAACAAATGGACACATGGATTAAGGTATAATGATAAAATAGTTTATTATATACACAGAGCACAGTCATAAAATGTAGCTGACTGTGCATTAATATCATTGGTGTAGTGTGCGCAAGGCTCAAGAGGACAAGAGGCTTTATTGAAAACCAGAAATAATGATGCATAGCATCTGCTAGAGTCACATGTGGTCTTTACATCACGATAATAAGAGGAATAGAAATCTCATCAGTCATCACTTCATATAATAGAAGAAACCAGTAATTCTCATAGCACTTACATTATATCTTCATCTGCTCAATTAAACAGATTCATTAACTCCTGGATTATGTCATCCAATTCAAATACACGCATACAGTGTGTCTAAACAAAGAGGAAGAGAAAAATCTAGCAATAGCTGTATGTACAGTATACTGTTACTGTAACAATAAATCTGTTGAAATACAGTGGTACCTCACATTATTTCGCTCTCGCATTGCATAATTTTCGGGTTATGTCGCGTCTCTGGAAATTTTGGCTCGGGTTACGTCTCTCCTTCGGGTTACATTGTGGCGCGGAAGTAAACGCATGTACGGAAGCCAACAAGATTACAACACTTCGCTCCTCTGTGCAGCTGTGCCGGTAAGAGCCCAGCCTGTCCCTATAAGAGTCAGGGTGCCCAGCCTGTCAGTGTCAGTGTGCCCAGCATGTCAGAGTCAGCGTTCCCAGCCTGTCAGTGTGCCCAGTGTGTCAGTATCAGTGTGCCCAGCTTGTCAGTGTGCCCAGTCTGTCAGACTCAATATGCCCCGCCTGTGCCTATAAGAGCCCAAATGTAGACTGTGCCTATAAGAACCAAAGTTCCAAGCAATAACCTATCACCTCCTCCTCCACATTCCCACCATCACATTGGACCCTCAAGTCCTCCCAGTAAATTTAAAGTGAAGCTATATTCTAAGTTATTTGATGTAATTATTGTTGTTTAGTAAAGCCTGTTTCATTTTAAGGTTTTGTTCAAAATAAAATGTGACAAAATTAAAAAAATGTGGGGCCCGGAACGGATTAATTTAATTTACATTGATTCCTATGGGAAATGCTACCGCACTTTACATAATTTTCAGTTTACATAATTCTGATCGAAACAAATTAACAAAATTAACTGAGGTACCACTGTACCTCCTTTCACTCTAATGTAATGTCAGCTTCCTGAAGGGAACTTTATCTTAAATCTACCTAGCGTCATGTGTACATTGTAACTGATCCTAACTAACCAGAGCTCTTGTTTGTTTCTACACTTTCACTACTTGGCAGAATTCCTTTCACTAATCTGAGGAAAGACCGATTTTGACTATTTTCCTCTCTATCTAACTGTGCAATCTTGGAACTTTACTCCAAACACTCTGCACCTTTATATTTCACTTAATATATGTTCTTTTTACAGCTTTTTTTCTCTTTATATGAAATATATATACCAGTTCTTGTTCAAGATAATACAAAGTTTAACATGCATTGTCCTACCTGAATTTTTTTAAATTGTACAAGTCTGCATAGTAGAGAATATATCTATAATTACATATTCAACAAATTCTAGTGTTATTCTTGTACTTTCTATAATTGTGGAGAGCTTTTTGTAAAAAAGAAACTGACCGCAAATCCTATAGCAACACTTCCTCAAATTATTCTTTTCTCCCTCAGTGGAATTGGAGAATACATTTCACAAGCTGTAAAATTTGCCTAGGTAATAGTCAGTTATGATGGCTATTTACCTTTCCAAAATGATAATATTTTTTTTTCCTGCTAGATATGTGATTGGTACTTTGTTTGTTAGTGAACAAAATAACTAAATGAGTTGACTACATTTAGGGTCTCATTCAATTGCTACAATTACAATGACAGAACGATTCAATTAACCAAGCTCGCAACCTAAGTGTCGAAAGCCTAAACAGTAAACCATGCAATTGGATGTAGCATTTCAGAGCTTGAACATGATCAATTAAGCAAGGCCGTAACTACCCATTTAGAAAAAGCCAATAGAAAATGAGACCGTCTTCATTATGTCAGTAAACTCATTGATTCCTGAGATTGATATAACCCCGAAATGACACATAAAACAAATAATCTTTGATTGCAGATTTACGAGCTTGATGCAGTTGTGCAAATAATTCTAACATCTTTCATCGCTTTCCCTGTCTTTTAAAGTGCAGTATTGATTTTTTATTGGCATTCACAGTGCTACGAACAGGGGTTTAACCCCTTGTGAGTCTTTCTGGTACCTGTAGGATTTTCTTCTATATTTGAGATTTACAGGTGTGAAAATATTTGCGGGTTTGAGGAATTGTAGCAATTGCATAGCAATTTGCAGTTGTAACTCCTGCTAGCTTGAAAGATCAAAGGCTTTGATGGGGTGTAAGTTACTGCAGGAATTTTCAGCTTCTAACCCATAGATCGTTTGCGGCTCGCAAAAAGATGCCAATTGAATACCAAATTAGTTTACATTATGGCCTCCTGTAAACAACAATAACTCAATCGAGGTCTTAGAGCCCACTTTAGTTGAGCAATTGTAACTTACAGGAGCCCGTAATGGAGGCCGTTAGTTATTTCGCTATACAATTGGTGTCTTTTTGCGAGCTACAAAGGGGATATGGGTTACGGCCTTGAAATCCTTGTGGTTGTTTAAACCGGAACATACAGCACATTGAAGCGTTTGATCTTTCACAAGCTCTAAACTTGCAAATCAATATTCAACTGATACAATTCCCCAAGCCTGCAAATGTTTTCACACCCGTAAACGGCAAATGTAGGAGAAAATCCTACGAGTACTAGCTAGGACTCGCAAGGGGGTTTAACCCCTGTCCGCAGCACTGTAAATGCAAATGAAAAATCAATACTGCACTGTAAATGACATTAGCATTTATTGCACAACAGTCTCAAGTCGCAAATCGTCAATAATTTTTTTTTTTTTTACGTTTCATTTTTTGGGTTATATCGATCTTGGGAATCAATGAATTAATACATATCAGGCCACCCATATGGACTAGAACAGTATTGGCATTCATATTTATTATTTTGTATTATGCGCTTTTGCGAATCTGATCGCATATCGGACCGCTAAACACTAATTGATTGACATGTAACCTCCATGTTTTTCTGTCGTATACATTTTCTAGTGACTGTCTCTAAATGGGTAGCTACGGCCTTGCTTAACTGATCATTTTCTTACCCTGAAATGCTACATATGAGTGCATGGTTTACGGTTTTGGCTTTCGGCCCCTAATTTGCAATCCTAGTCAATTGAATAGCACCAGAAGTGTAGCAGACCACGAGCCCGCTGCAAGCCTGCAGACATACGGCCTATATACCAGCGAGATGCAGGCTTCGAATTAAATTGGGCCCTTAGTGTTTGGATATGCCCATCTACAAAGTACATGAATTCCTGTCTTCTATCACATATACAGTTGTTGTAATTGCTAGTTTGTTGGTAAGGCAATGTGAAAAGTTACGGGTTGCTCATGTGCAATGAGCGCCGAAGATGCTCATCGCGAGGCCCGAAAGTTACAGGTTTGACGGGGGCTGCAATGAGCACTGAAGGCCCATAAAGTCGAGGGGGGGAGGCTCGCAATGAGCGCCAAAGGCGATCATCGCTAGTCCCGCAATAGAGAAAGGGGGGACAGGCTATGAAAGGCTTCCTTATCGTGAGGTCCGTAAAGTAGAGGGGGGAGAAGCTTGCAATGAAGTAGGGGAAAGATTCGTATTGTGTGGCAAACTGCATTGCCAGGCTTAAAATTGTATTGCTGTCATTTTTGACGGGCAATTCCCTAGTATAGAAAATAATTTTGCTAAAGATGATTTATCTTTTTCAAAGAGACAACCTATATTATTCAAATTACTCAAACTCATTCAAAACACAAACTGGTATATTTTCACTTCCCTTCTTATCTTTAGTATAAGCTTAAACATGCACATGTGACTTAAAATATTTAGTGGAGTGAGTGAGAGAGATGTGCCGTAGACACGAGAGTTGAGAAAAGTAGATACATTGAGATTTATTAATTATTAATTGTAGTAAAAAAAAAAGAGTGGATTACAGTATTCAATGGAGGATAGCATGAATATCTGGATTATAATTTTTTTGTTTCATTTTTTGTTAAATTTTTATTATCGCACGTTTATATATTAACATACAATTTCTTGTATAATCAGAGTAAACTTAACAACAGTGAGGTAGAAATTGTCTTAGATGTTCATAAACATTAAAGTGTAATTCAACATTTTACATTTTTAATTTTTAATAGCGAAAAGGAATGAGAAGGTGTTGGTTATTTGACTAGTGCAGAGGGTCGAGTAGCAGAAGGTTATTTAAGGTATAAATATGCTGTATCAATATAAATTAATACTCGAGAATTGATTAATTGGCTTGTTTACGTTAGCCCTTTTACTTTAAGGATGGAATGAGGGACCCGGAAAGGGGGAGGCTAATCCCTGTTCTAAATGTAGTTTGAGATCAAAAGCTTTTGATTTACTGTCTGGTACTGTCTCCAAGGTTGGCGCCGAGCCCAAGGCCCCCAAGTCTGCACCATCCTAAGCATTTTGATATAGTGAGAGAATTAGGGCGGATATACTCCCCTTACCGTAAGGTAATGCTGCTAGGGAAGCTGAGCCAGGTTTCCCAGATTTTCAGAAATGAGTGGCTGGTGCATAGGGGTAAATGGGCAACAGCCATCCCAAAATCAATGCACTGACTTAATGCGCTATCACTAACTTAACTGTTTAATTTAAATAACACAAAAATAAAAAGTAATTATATCATGTTCAATCTTTTATTTTTTTTTATATCTGATGCCGTCACTTTAAATAATAAACCCTTTGTGCAGCAGTTAAACACACTGACTTAGCAAATCTATCCCCCTGCTGGTGACTTGCCTAGTACTACAGATCAGATTGTGAGAATTAGAAAAAATAGTCACAATGCTCTCTTCGCCCGATCTGAAGCAATGTGCCTGTCTGTCAGTTGCATCATCACTGTATCAAAAAGACTGGGAGGAGCTGAAGCTGTGGGACCCTGCAGGGGAAAACCCAGCTAATCACTCCCACTGTTCCCAGCCAATTAGGACTGGTAAATTGCAGCATGCAGTGCATAACGGGAGATGTAGTTCAGTGAGAACTGCTATGCTGAGAGAGCTCTTAAAGATTGGGTGAGTACAGTTTGAAGATTCCAGGAGGAGGCGCTATTCAGCTCCTTTAGTTCCTGCCGTAGGTTCCTGCCTTCTTAGAAGGAATGGGCCACTCAGTAACTGGATCAGCAAGGTGAGCAGTTGAGGCATGGAAACACGGGGGGACTTAGGCAGAAATGAGCGTCGAAGGCACTCTTGCGAGCCTCGCCAAGTGAGGCAAACGGTTGAGGCATTGAAAAATGCGGGACTTAGGCACAAATTAGCACCCAAGGCGCTCCTGCGAGACTCGCGAGCAGTCATATCAGGATCCACAGCATCAGCTCAGGAGCTTAAGGTCATTGGATCAGCTAACTGGGATTACCTGCTTCTTCCAGGGCACTTGGAAAGGCCAAGGTGACCAATCCTAACTTAGCAGATTCCAACCCCATTTCCTAGGGGAGCAGCCGAGGCTCACAGCAGCAAAGTGATTTTAGCTCAGTAGTCTTCCCTCTAAATGTCTATGTGTCCCAAGAAGAGCATGTTTATTTCTAGTCACAGGCACAGTATTTATGCAGTTACAGAACAAAGGATCCCATATAAGAGTTGTCAAACTGCGATTCGTTGTCACGTTTGAGAGTCTCGCAAAGCGAGGTGAGCCGTTAACGTATAGAAGCCTTCCGAGCTCGGAGGACTTAGGAGGTGAGCGCCGAAGGCACTCATTGCCTGCAAACCTCGTGTAGCAAGGCGAGCAGTTGAATTATTGAAACACGGGGGACTTAGGCAGAAATTAGCGCCAAAGGCGCTCTTGCGAGCCTCGCCAAGTGAGGCGAGTCGTTGAGGCATTGAAAAAGGCTGGACTTAGGCATAAATGAGCGCCCAAGGTGCTACTGCAAGACTCACGCAGCGAGACGAGCAGTTGAGGCATTGAAGCACGCGGGCCTTAGCCTCCAAACAGTTAGCGTCATTGACTTAAAATTGCGAGGTTGGAATCCTTTGCAAACATACTCCAAGTTTGGAAAAATACAGTTAAAGGCCGAACCGCGCAAATCAAAAAAACACGAAAAACACAAAGAAAACCAAATACAATTAAAAACAATCACACACAGCACAGGGGGACAGCCAGGATGCCTGGGAGTGAGGTTGCACATGAATTTAAGACAAATTTGCTGAGTTTCGAACACTCGAAAATCGGCTAAGCGACAATAAAAATGGCAGCCGAAAAAAATTAAAACGAGGCTGCACGACCCCGAAGCGCCAGGCACGTACGAGTTAGCCAGGAACGACCTCGGAATCTTGGGGGCTAAAAAAACGGCCTTGCAAAAATACAAATTTAATTGCCGAACCGCAGAAATAGAAAACTACAAAAACAAGAAAAAAATTAAAATAACTCAAACACAGCACTGGAGGAACGCCAGGACGCCTGGAAGTGAGGTTGCACGCAAATTTAGGCCAAATTTGCCAAGTTTTGGCACTTGAAAATCGGTTAAGCGAGAAAAAAAATGTTGGCCGAAAAAATTAAAAGGAGGCTAAAGGAGACCGAGGCACGCAAATCAACGGCAGGCCTGTACGAGTTAGCCAGGAGCATAGGAAATACCAAATATACCACTACAATGGACGGAAAATGCTCGCGAGCAAAGTAACACATAAAAAAGCTGCTACACTAACTTGCAAATAAGAACACTACGATTCTAAAATGGAGCTTTACACACCTACACAAACGGTTTGGCTTCGTGCATGCAATGTAGGAAAATCCAAAGAGTTTGTTAGCACTTCAGGATATTGATTGCTGCATATATATATATATAAATAAATAGATATAAATAGGTGAAGTATATTAATTTGTTAATTCATATTAATTTATTAATTCACTGTACTAAAAAAATTCTATATTTTACACTGTACTTATATATCTGTCTTTGCGATGAGCACCGAAGCTGATCGTTGCAAAGGAGGAAACTTGAAGTACACAAGGGGAGAGGCTCTCAATGATCGCTGAAGGTCCTCAGAGGAACAAAAGCCTTACATTGTGTGGCAAACAGCATTGCCATGGCTTCAAATTTTATTGCCGTCATTTTTGACAAGCAAGTCGCTAGTTTACATCATAATGAGCTGGACATATGCAAACTCTCTGCCCAGATTAAAAATAACCAATAACAGAAATAAAAGAGCTCATCAGGAGGAAGGGAAAACAGTGGGCTTGACTGATCCCTCTTGGGGGTGGATCAATGAGAGGCAACATCCATGACATTTGGGCGGGAAAATGAACAAAGAAACAGACATGCACATACTTACCACAAATATACTGCAATGCCATCTTGTGGCCAAGACATTTAACTACTTTTTCTTTCTATAGTGAATTAGCTTACATTATGAAGCTGGCTGGCTTATTTTATACGACTGTTTTTAAAACCTGAAAGTATATCAGTTAAGGGAAAACAGATCACTGTATCTTTCTGTCTTTTATTTTCTTTCTCTCTGTTTCTTGTTCACTGTCTCTCATATTTCCCCTCACTTCTCCAGCCACCATGTATCTAGATAGGTAGATAGATAGATGCAACTTCAATTTCCAACTGTCAGAAATCACTATTATTGTTAAACACTTAGGGCCTCATTCTATTTTCGGCCGTAGGAGATGCGGGGCCGCAAGGACCGGCCGCAAGCTATTCGGCTATTCTATTCCCCTCCAGCCGGGGATTCTGGCTGGCTTGCGGCCGGCGCCTTGCTATCCCTTGCGGCCGCTCGCGCCGGAGGAAAGCCTTTGATCTAAATTGGCCGCAAGAGTTTCGGCTGCAAGAAAATCCCGGTTGCTATTCAATTGCTCTGGGAACCCTCTCTGCAAGGCTAAAACCGAGCCGCAGCTTACTTGCAGGAAAAAGGTCGCGCTAGCACCAATTAAGCACATTATAAAGCCGAAATAAACCCATCCTGCACTCTGAGGAGACTATAAAGTGATTGTAGGTGTTAGCAAAAATAGCACAACATTCCCCTACACTTAAATCCGTAAATAAATTATTTTTTAATCTATGTCAAAAATCCATGGAAAAAGTCCCGAGGGCTTGGAGCACCTCAGACCCGCCCACGCTGCGGCCGGAAAATAAACAGTTAATGTAAACTCGGATTTGGGCTGATGTGCAAGCTTGAGAGGGGGTTGCTATTAATCCTCATGTCCCCCAATATGATCCCTAGCATTTACAGAGATGTACAGTGCCGTCTCGAATTTATTTTTGCGTTTAAAGTTTTCTGAGCTTACGGCCGTTTGCAAGATATACGGCCGGCCGTAAGGGGAGATCCTTGCGGGGCCGTATAATTGAATTGCAAGGTAACGGGAGCCCTGCAAGGAATCGCAGCCTTGCGGCCGTTTTACGGCCGATAATAGAATGAGGCCCTTACTCTGATGATAAGGAAGTGTATTAAAACATGCGACTTCCCACAGTAGGGCAGAACGCAAATGCATAATTCCAAAACAAAATGGATACCATGCTGCCTATGATTGGTCAAACTGAATATGACTGTTATGCTAATTTTAGTAGAGCTTGGCTGGGGGTGTCAACTTTGAAAGCCAGCTGTTTGCAAATGCAAGAAATTCAGCTGACTTCAAGGTGAGTGTTTAAATGTATATATTGGTAGTTTTTCATGCTAACATTTTTTTCACACACTACTGATTCTCCTCCATTAGATGCATTCATAATCCAGCACATTTAGATATCCCTTTAACTTTTCAAGTCTTAACACTAGCTGGTATTTTGTGTAATACTACAAGATTAACCAGATTAATATTTGCATGGGCTGCCGAGGACAGAATTGTATAGGCTATCTATGCAATGTTTCAGGCTATCTATGCTTGGTAATAAAAGTATATGGCACCGAAAAAATATATACTATATATAATACATTAATATTAAAATTAATAAACATTCAATGTTACTTTAAATTAAAAAGAAAACAAACTTCATGGATCTAATTATGGGTTAATCAGTGATATTACTGAAGAAATGCTGTAGGCTTCGGTTCGTCTCCAATTCCGGTGCTATTCAATTGAACAAGCCCACAACTTACGGACCGAACGCAGAAGCCGTAAACTATGCATTCGTGTGTAGCAGTTCAGGACGGGAACAGGATCAATTAAGCAAGGCCGTAACCACCCATTTCAAAACAGTCAATAGAAAATAAGACCTCCATCATTAAGGAAGTAAAACATGGAGGTTGCATGTCAATCAATTAGGTTCGGCGGTCCAATATGCAAAGGTACTCGCAAACCCTCAAAATACAAAATAATAAAAATGAATGCCAATACTGTTCTAGTCCATATGGGTGGCCTGATATGTATTAACTCATTGATTCCCGAGATCGATATAACCCTGAACACATAAAATAATATGATTTTTTATTGCTGATATGCGAGCTTGAGACTGTTGTGCCATTAATTCTAATGTCTTTCATTACGGTCTCACTTACTTGTTCAAGTAACTTACAATTGCTCAATTGAATCGGGCTCTATGTTTGTAATCCAGTCTGAGAGCAGGGCCCAGTCCTAAATGGATACCCATTTTAGTGAGTCTGCGGCAAACATTTGGTACATTTTGAGCTTAATTTCCATTTCACTAAATCCTTAGCTACAAGTGGAAATACTGTTTACTGAGAAGTTCTGTGGGAAAAAGAGATCTTTAAGCCTGTGTGAGACATGTAAGTGAACTCAGAATGATAGTTTATTTCCATTCTGGATATAAAATGGAGTGTTTATCAATCACTTTTCTACCCACCATAACGTATTTATTGTCTGGTTACATATTTTTTTCACTTATAAATTATTTACAAAATTATTATTTATTTATAACACATTTCATAGACCTTACCTGCTCATTATCGAATATAATAGACTGTATAGCTAGGAAACCTAAGTCCCATTAGTGGTTAACACTATAGATTAAACTAAAGAATACTCAGTGGGAATATTTTAAACAAAATTAATTTATTTATATGTATTGTAGGACAGCATTGAATGTAAAAACATTTAGAACAAAATTAAAAATATACTACAGAGATACCTATTATATAGAGTATTGTAGCCACTTTTCCCAAAAAGTCTTCCTGGTATACTTTTGTATCCAATATGACTTTGACAGGATATTGGTATGGATCTACAATAGTTCAAGGTATAGTGCTCCCGTAGCGCTGAACGACTATGGAGGAAATCTCGCTCCTCATCAGACTTCCTTCATTACAAGTTTATCCTACGCTCCTATCACTATGCCCTCAATCTTGCCAAACAGAGCTACTTCTCATCATTAATATCAAATTTGGCCTCTAACCCGAAACATTTGTTCTCCACTCTTAACACTCTCCTCTGCCCTCCCTCACCTCCCGCCCCTTCCTATCTTACAGCTGAAGATTTTGCTAGATACTTTAAAAGTAAAATTGAAAATATTCATAATGAACTCTCCTCTCAACGCGCCCATATCACACCTTCTCCTCAAAAAACAAACAGCAGTCTGCCTTCACCCTTTCCCAAACCTATAGCCACTATAAACTCCTTTAACCCTGTAACTGAGGATGAAGTTGCTAACCTTCTATCAACCTCTCGTCTCACAACTTGTCCACATGATCCTATTCCATCACAGCTGATCCACCCCTCTCTACCACACTTATCCCAGCTCTCACACATCTATTCAACCTTTCCTTAGACACTGGCAAGTTTCCATCACCTTTGAAACAAGCCACAATTACACCCATTCTTAAGAAACCCACATCTGATCCAGCTTCTCCATCTAATTACCGCCCTATCTCTCTACTTCCCTTGGCTTCTAAACTACTTGAGCGTGTCGTCTACACTCGCCTTACACAATTCATTTCCTCCAACTCCCTCCTTGATCCCTTCCAGTCTGGCTTCCGGCCCAAAACTCTACAGAGACAGCTCTCACAAAAGTTACTAATGACCTGCTCAACGCCAAATCAAAGGGTCATTTCTCTATCCTAATTCTCCTGGATCTCTCTGCTGCCTTTGACACAGTTGATCATCCTCTTCTTATCCAAATTCTCCACTCTCTTGGCAACCGTGACACTGCTCTCTCTTGGTTCACATCTTATCTAGAAAATCGAACATTTAGTGTCTCCTTCTCTGGCACCTCTTCATCTCCTCGCCCTCTAACTGTCGGTGTACCCCAAGGCTCAGTCCTAGGCCCCCTCCTTTTCTCTATCTATACATCCTCCCTTGGTGCCCTTATACAATCTTTTGGATTCCAGTATCATCTATATGCTGATGACACCCAAATCTACATCTCTGCACCTGAACTATCCCCCTCTCTGATAGCTCATGTTACCAATTGCCTCTCGAGCATATCCTCCTGGATGTCTGCCCGTCAACTCAAACTCAACATGTCTAAGACAGAGCTCCTTATCTTTCCACCCTCTACTATAGCTTTCACTCCGCAAATGTCTCTCACTGTTGACAATGCCATCATCACTCCCACCTCTCAGGCCCGCTGGACCCTTCCCTCTCTTTCATTCCCCACATCCAATCACTCACAAAATCTTGTCACTTTCACCTAAAAAACATATCCAAAATACGCCACTACCTCACACAAGAAAAACTAAAATTCTTATCCACGCTCTCATCATATCTCGCCTCGATTACTGCAACACTCTTCTTGCTGGCCTTCCTATCACCGTCTGTCTCCACTCCAATCCATTATTTGAATGCATCCGCTAGACTCATCTACCATACTAAATGATCAGTGTCTGCAGCACCTCTCTGTCAGGCACTCCACTGGCTTCCCATAGCATCTAGAATACAATTCAAAATCATGACCCTAACATATAAAGCCCTCCACAATAGTGCACCCTCCTACATCTCTGCTCTCATCCCAAAATACACTCCCACCCGCCCTCTTCGCTCTGCTAATGACCTTCTTCTCTTCTCCTCTCTCATCACCTCCTCTCATTCCCTGCTTCAAGACTTTTCACGTGCTGCCCCTATTCTTTGGAACTCTTTACCTCGTACCACCAGACTATCTTCCTGCCTCAGATCCTTCAAAATCTCTTTAAAAACACATCTATTCAAAAAAGCCTATCATCTTTAGCCTCTTCATTCACTATGCATCTCTCACTCTCCTGTACCTTACCCATACCCTTTGGGGCATTGTTTATACTTGTACCTAACCCCTGTATTGCGCTGCGGAATATGTTGGCGCGTTATAAATAAAGGATAATAATAATAATAATAATAGAGGGAGCACCACTTTATAATATGATTTCTAACTTTTTGTTGGACAGAGACTGTTTGTGTAGATATCTGATATGTTATCAAAGTGTGGCAGATATGTGCTAATAAACTAATTCCCTTTCATATAGGTACTTAGTATATCTATATGTTCCTTTTTTTTCTACTTGTGATTCAGTCTTGCTTTTTTAAGTTATACAGCACATTAGACACTAAATAAGGGCTGTGAGGCAAAAATTTGTATTTTTGTATTGCCCCATTTACCATTGAGGGTTTGAAGACCGTTCTTGATATTGTAACAGTGTCTTGTTTATTTGTTACAGTCACAGTTTACAATGTTATATTTTTATCTTCAAACAGTTCAACATTCTGTTTGCTTACAGTATACGATTGAAACTGACAATGTTAAATCAGCTTTATGTTTGCATTTATCCTTTGTCCATTAATTATTGTTTTACATATTAGCTCTCTTACTGTGGTTGTTTTAACTTAACTTTTCTATGTTAGATCGCTTTCCTATTTAGCTTTTCTATATTGGGTCACTTTCATATTTAGCACATTAGTTTGTTTCTAATACAGGGAAGGAAAAAAATATTTGATCGCCTGCTGATTTTGATCGTTTGTCCACTGACAAAGAAACGATCAATCTATAATTTTAATGGTAGGTGTATTTTAACAGTGAGAGACAGAATAACAAAAAAACTAAACAAGTAAAACGCATGTCAAAAAAGTTATAAATTGATTTGCAGGTCAATGAAATAAGTATTTGACCACTTCGACTTAGTACTTGGTGGCAAAACTTTGTTGGCAATCACAGAGGTCAGACGTTTCTGGTAGTTGGCCACCAGGTTTGCACACATCTCAGGAGGGATTTTGTCCCACTCCTCTTTGTAGATCCTCTCCAAGTCAGTAAGGTTTTGAGGCTGATGTTTGGCAACTCAAACCTTCAGCTCCCTCCACAGATTTTCTATGGGATTAAGGTCTTCTTATTGAGCCACTCCTTTGTTGCCTTACTCTGTGTTTTGGGTCATTGTCATGCTGGGATACCCATCCACGACCCATTTTCAATGCCCTGGCTGAGGTAAGGAGGTTCTCACCCAAGATTTGTACATGGCCCCATCTATCATCTCTTTGATGTGGTGCAGTTGTCCTGTCCCCTTACCAGAAAAACACCCCCAAAGCATAATGTTTCCACCTCCATTTTGATGGGGGAGACGGTGTTCTTGGGGTCACAGGCAGCATTGCTCCCCCTCCAAACACGGTGAGTTGAGTTCTTGCCTAAGAGCTCAATTTTGGTCTCATCTGACCACAACACTTTCACCCAATTCTCCTCTGAATCATTCAGATGTTCATTGGCAAACTTCAGACGGGCCTGCACATGTGTTTCCTTAGGGGAACCTTGCGAACGCTGCAGGATTTCAGTCCTTCAAGTGTGTTACCAATTGTTTTCTTGGTGACTATGGTCCCAGCTGCCTTGAGATCATTAACAAGATCCACTTGTGTAGTTCTGGGACTATTTCTCACCGTTTATAATGATAATTGAAACTCCACGAGGTGAGATCTTGCATGGAACACCAGACTGACAGTTATTTTGTGTTTCTTCCATTTGCGAATAATCACATCAAGCTGCTTGGCAATGGTCTGATAGCCCATTCCAGCCTTGTGTAGGTCTCCAATCTTATCCCTGACATCCTTGGACAGCTCTTTGGTCTTGGCCATGGTGGAGAGTTTGGAATCTGATTGATTGCTTCTGTGGACAGGTGTCTTTTATACAGGTAACGATCTGAGATTAGGAGCACTCCCTTTAAGAGAGTGCTCCTAATCTCAGCTCATTACCTGTATAAAAGACAAATGGGAGTAAGAAATCTTGCTGATTGATAGGGAATCAAATACTTATTTCCCTCGTTGACCTGCAAATCAATTTATAACTTTTCTGACATGTGTTTTTCTTGGTTGTCTTGTTTGTTTTGTTATTCTGTCTCTCACTGTTTAAATACACCTACCATTAAAATTATAGATTGATCATTTCTTTGTCAGTGGACAAAAGTTCAAAATCAGCAGGGGATCAAATACTTTTTCCCTCACTGTAGATTTTGATCACACTTGCTTTCTCTTTGCACTTTGGCTTTGCTCTTACACTATCTGAATACTCTTATGTATCATTGAAACTAGATGTTTTTATAGTCTGTTATTTTTACTGTTTGTCCATATTGTGATTTGTAACTCCCACCCTAAGCTCTGTGTGTTTGCGTGCGTCCTTCGTTCAGACGCATGCCTATGTTTCGTACACACCCCTTACACGTGTTTCTATGTGGTTTAGATGTCTTTATCAAAGGAGAAGGCGTCTGCATCACTGTAGCCCTCTTTGTAGCTTTATGGTAACCCTGATTACCGAAACTTGTTTGGTCTTTTCGGTATATTCCTAACGAAGGTTCAATTTGATTTATACTTATAGTAAATATGTAAATCTCACATAGTTCATATTGTTTTGCCTTGTGTATTAGCTGTTACTCTTATGTTGATATGTTTATGACCTCAATTTTGTGTTTAACATTTACAACCAAATTAATATTGTGATGACCCAAGGATCTGGGGAACCACGCGCACCCCAATTTCCTCTCTCTAGCCTGTGCCTTTTGCGTTCAATATCTCAGAGCCTAGCAAACAGTTCAGATCTAAGCATCATTTCTGAAGAGGCAGGCACCATCAGACCCTTTTCTTAGGATCTAAGAAGTATACATCATGTACCCTTGATTAGTACAAAAAGACTCCCTTTATGTTTCCTTCAGATGCATTTTACAGATCACAAAACACCATCCCCAGGTCTAAAGCCAAACCCATCTCTAGTTACTATATCTCCTTTTACAGAGGGCCATAAACTAACCTCCCCCTTTATGACTATCTGAGGCCAGGGAGGATGCACGCCTGGCCGGCTCTGAGCACCATATAAATTCTTGTAGAAAACCATACTTAACTGAAGTAGCTTTATATAATATAAGCACAACCTAGGGCCTGCTTCTGTGATGAAGCACATTATAAAATTGAAGTGTCTATATTGACTAACATAATAAATATATCTATCAATATTACTCCATGTTGTATAAAATGATCTCTATATCAGTTTCTAAAATCAGAATCTGAGTGCTGGACATTTATGATGGGGGTATCTTTAAGTCAACAGTGTGTGTTCTGAATGTCATTCACTAATTGTGGTACATATCATACTAATAAAGCCTGCAAGACTTAGAAAAAAGCTTGCATCGAGCACCGAAGTCGCTCATTACGAGGCCCACAATGAGCGCCAAAGGCACTGCAATGAGCACCTTCCGAGCCTCTCACAAGGCTTGCAATACTTAGAAGGCCCGTACGTGACTAGCTTCACAGGGCTGCAATGAGCGACAAAGGCCCGCACAAAAAGGCATGCATTGAGCGCTGAAGGTACTCAATGAGAGGCCTGCAATGAGCACCAAAGACCATAGGCCTTTGGCACTCATTGTGAGGCTCGCAAGACTTAGAAAAAGGCTCTCTTTGAGCACCGAAGGCACTCATTGCAGGGCTCATCGTGAGGCCCATATGTGACTAGCTTGATGCGGCTGTAATGACCCCCAAAGGCCAGTACGTGACTGGTGTAGGCCTTTGACACTCATCGCGAGGCCCGCAAGACATTGAAAAAATTACAGCTTGAACGTCTGCCAGTTTTTTCAAGCCCGTAAGTCAGAAGCCGTAAGGAGGAGCACAAAAGACGCCAAGAGGGGGAGAGGCAATGAGCTTGTAAGTGAGGTTGAAAGCTAATTTGTTATTCAATTGATGTTTCTTTCAGGTCTGAAAACGACTAAGCGAGAAAAAAAATGGCGGCCTTAAAGATGTTATTTTTTTTCAAACCCGTAAATCTGAAGCACATTTTGGGCTTGGGGAAATTGATTAATTTCCCAAGCCCACAACAGGGACAGGTTCCCCCATGCAGTTTTCCTGCATAGCTAGATTGTGTAGACAGCAATGGGCTATGATTATCTTACACACCTTTTCTGGGGCACCAACAGAGGCATGCAGGCAGTGGGTAGCTAGAGCTTTTGCAGCTCCTCTATATATATATATATATGAATGTATGAATATATATATATATATATGTATGTTTATTTACATATTTTTTTTTTTTATGTAGTCTAGAGCCTTTTAGCCCCCATCCTGGCTTATGCTTGCTCAATCTATGCCCATCTGGCCCCTCTTAGTCCCCTCAGGCTAACCAGACCACCTCTCTTATTGTCTGCTTTGGGGGATCGGTGGGGGGTACTGTTTCTTCTTTCCCTTGCAGCTCGTTATTGTGCTCAGACAGGGAATCCCAAATGATGTCATATGTGTGACGTCATTCAGGATTCCCTGCATGAGCACAATGATGCGCTGCAGTGGATAGAAGAAACAGGATCCCCCAGCGGCAGAGCTAGCAAATAGAAGGCCAGGTGCAAAAAAAAAAAACAGGGGCTCCAAATAGATTTCTGTGGTTGGTTCCCCCTGGCTCCCAACATTATTATATATATATTTTCTTTATTTATTTTTTATTTCTGTAGTGTAGGACCCCCATACCCTGTGCACTACCTTCTTTCTCTCTCTCTCCTTTACTCCCGCCTCTCTCTCTCTCTCCCCTTTACTCCCTTCTCTTTCTCCTTTACTCCTCTCTCCTTTGTTCCATTCTCTCTCCCATTTACCCCCTTCTGTCTCTCTCCTTTACTCCCTTCTCTCTCTCTCTCTTTTACTCCCTTCTCTCTCTCACTCTAGGTCTCTCCTTTGCTCTTTTCTCTTTCTCTCCTTTGCTCCCTTCTCTCTCTCCTTTACTCCTCTCTCCTTTACGCCCTTCTCTCTCTGCATATCCTGTGTGCCTGATTGTACCTGTTCTCTCTGTTTTTTAAGGTTTTTTTTAATGGGGGTAAGCAACCTGACAGAAGTATATTTATCTAGTTAATAAAAAATAGTAATAAAAACAATGATGGACATGGACAGATTAACTGCATTGATGCATAGCCTATATTTTTACATACATGAGTATATCTGTGATATGTTTTGGCCCTTGGTTGTCATACCTTTCCTCAAGGACCACAAATCCTTTCCTCATATTCAATACCTAGGAGTAAACATTACTAGTCAAATCCAAGACCTCTATAGTTACGTATAGTTACAAATATTTATAATAGATTAAAATATATATATTCTTTTTAGCTGCTCTTAAAAGAAGTTGACTTTACAAGTGGATTTTAGCCTCAGTTCCTGCAGAGCTCTCTGAGAATATGTAACTAGATTTCTTATGGGAGCCATGTAATTGCAATAGCTCAAACAATACATAGAGCAGGAAATACTTCACACTTAGAGATCCCTAGTAAAGCTTTAAACTTAAGGGTTTGATATGGGGAGCATGTAATAATTATTTTAGGACAGTTATTTTAAGGATCTTTGCTCATAAGATGTCCTATGGGAGTTTTATAATCAAGCCCATAGTTTCTACATTCAGTAATGTGTATTACTAGCTGTCTGAAACCTGTAATTGGAAGGTTGTGTTACTGATGATCTGAGAGTACATGATGATTCTTTTTGGGCAATACAAATTAGCACCATGTGTAAATTGTGTAATATCTCATGCAATCAATCTTAAACTTTTTAATCAATCCATGACAATTTATGATGGTTTTATGATAGTTCTCTGAGACCAACTGTTCTTCATGAGTGTGAGAACGTATTGCATTTTGACTAAAATCAGAACTGTACATAATACTCAAGTTAATGATTATTGATACCATTTTTTTTAATGATCTACATTTAAATGACAAATGTACAAAAGATATATGTTACTATTCAAGTCACGCATTACATATTATGTTATTGAGGCAAAGATACTTGGGAAATATGTACATTATTGGTATATTTTGAGTACTTTTGGTGTGTATTTTTTTAAAAGGAATATTGCCATGTTTTTCTGTGGACTTTACAGCAAATAAAAGCTGTAGAAATATCCACTAACTTTAAGCACTGTTACCCAGTTGAAACTGAAAGGAGTTTGTGTTCTTCAGTTCAGATCTTTGGTTTTATCATTTGCTGTCAGGGCCATATAACCACACCTCATAAAATGTAGGGTGTAAATGGTCATCGTTGTGTGCCTTAGGCTTATAGCTTCTGAAACTGTCTTAAGAGGAAATGCTGTGGGTCAAGTTTATTTTTGCTTGAACCTCTATATTTTTGTCTTCTGTCTCATGGTTCCTACCTAAACTTGAAAATTAGATTTTTATCTACTGGACAAGTGTTATATGATGGAGTCTCTAATTATACTTTTATATGACTAGCAGCCCTATTAAATTCCCCTAATGTGTAAAACCGTAGCCCGTAATTTAGCCAGTAAGACTTATGGCTCTGTCAAGCGAGCTGCTGCCGATTTTTCGGGTTTGGAGTGAAAAAAGCCTACGGGGCGTGGAACATTGAACTTCTCGGCCACAAATCCTTTGTCTCAAGCTGTAACGGCCGTAACGGCTACATTTCCAATCATGCTATTAAATTGCAACAATTTTCTTGCCTTCAACCCTGTAACATACAAATGGAAAGTGATGTTAGGTCTTAGAATTAATAGCACAACATTCTCAAGCTCGCAAATCGGCAAAAAAACAACTTTATTTCATGTTTCATTTCCGTGTTACATTGATCCCGGCAATCAATGTGTTAATACATATAATGTAACTCGCATGTAATAGAATATCATATTTACGTCTTTATTAATATTGCATAATATCTGGAATGTGGGTCCAATCGTAACCTCTATTTTTCTGTGACGCAATAATGACAATCTGTGTTTCCATTGGCTCAATCTAAACCCATAACTACGGGTTTGACTAATTGATCACATTCAAGGCCGCGCATCCGACGGTCGACAAATGGTTTATAAGTTTGCGTCACAAGTCCGTAACTCGCAGCCTGTTCTAATTTAAGAGCTATGTAACTCGGCCAAGTTGCGGGTCTCACGTTGCACTTACTGGCTTCTAATTTAATAGGGCTGTAAGTCATATGTGATTCAAGCTTTTGTATTGTTTTCAAGCAAAACCCACAATGCTTATGACGCAATGTATCGTTATTTGAACTTTTTTGATGAAACATAGTAGCAGGTCATGTCTAAGATAGATACAAATGTCAATCAGCTAAAATAAAAGAAAAAGTCAATTAAATGCAATCTTAAACTACATACATATAGTAGAGGTAATTATGTGGAAACACATAATTTGTATATTCCATTCTCATTTTTCAGTAAAAGCACTAAATATCCACTAACTGGATCCATAAAGTGTGTTTTTATTTATTTTATTGAAGTGAGCTGAACAAAAATAAATGTAATCATTTGCTAAACTCCATCAATTTAAGACCCACTATAATATAATTGGGACCTTTCCTTATAGCTGGCGCACAGAGTGGTGGCCATCTACCACTAGGTGGGTTATGGTTAGGGTTTAGGGTTAGGGGTTAGACTTAGGGTTAGAGTTAGGGCAGGTAATAAGCTTTACACTGACAAGAACTACAATAAATTCTCGGCAGCGCCACCTAGTGGCTGATGTCCTCCACTGGGTGCAGTTAGCTAACAGGAAAGAATATGATTCAATCAGTTCTAGACATTGATCAAAATATTTATAAACTAAATACATACATTCCACTAGAATTAAATCCAAGGCATGTTTTATTAATCACAGGGAATTTGTAAATAGAGAACATTTTATTGCTAGTGGTGGGCAATGAAATAATATCCTATAATCAAGTCCCACATCTACAGACTACTTTTAACTCTTTAGCAACAACAGGGTTAAAGTCACTTTATTTTTATGGGAGAAAGGATTAAGTCTGAATAGTGAGGCTGTTCAGTAAGGTAAAAAAGGAAGATACCTGCTCTGGATGTGTAAACGTAAAAGCAATTTTGGACGGGGATTACAGGGGAAACCTCTGATGGCAAGCTCTTTCCCAAAACTGCTTTAAATATTGTGTAAAACATTTATTTCCCTTAATGATACCAATTTGGAAATTACTTCTATCAAAAAGCAAAAGTATCTGCTAAAATGTGAAATAATTTACAGATTATGTGATAATCAAGTATTCATGCACAGTTAAATTCTCTCTAATAAACAGATAATATTAATATATAAAATCAAAATGTGCTTTATGTGAACAATCTACTACACAGATTAAATTACAATTCTCTAAAAATGCATGTAATCTGTCCCTGACTATTTGTTACAGCATAGAAAAAACATAAATAATACTTATAAGAAAAAGATATTGGGAATACATCATCATAATAACAAAAGGCTTCATTCAAATAGCATGGGAGGAACACTCACTAAAAACAATGATAATTTTAATTTTTCATATCTGGGCTACAGATTAATGTGAGGTATTTTAGGAACTTTTGTCTCACACCAAGTGGAGGATTATTGTGGTCCAGGTAGAGGCTGGACAATGGCCTCAGCCTGAAGGACCTGGAGCAGGTGGATCTTGAAGATTGGTAGTAGTGTAATGAAGAACTCAGAGGTCAGTGCTGACATAATACCTGCAAATCCAAGATATAGGTAAAGGCTGTTGCGGTACATTCAAGTATAAAACAAGGATGGTAATGGGTAGTCAGGTTAGATAAATGTCAGAAGAACAAACAGAAGTTAGTCACCAGAGGGAACCAGCATTGGTTTGCAGCCCATAAATAGGGATCACAGAAGCCCACATCCTGGTTTGGGCTCCACTGGAGGGGCAAAGACAATGAAGCTCATTTTGCCATCTAGATAGATGGCAAGGAGAGGGAGGATACACAATAGATGCGGGGGGGGGGGGGGGGTTGATAACTTTTGGAAAGAAGCACCAACTGCACAAACCATGACAATTGGCATTATGAAAGTATCTATCCAGTGAGAGATATTCTAGCAAATAGCCACATAGGAAAGGATTACATTTAGCAAAAACCCCATATTGCACCGGTAAATATCAACAGCTCTCATCAGGAGATCTTAATTCTATTATCTTATAATGTTCATTAACTTTACCCGGATAAATTAAAAGACTTTGGTAACCTGCTCATTTTTAGGTATGGAAATGACACAAACATTCTCCTTTTTTTAATGTGAGATCACCCACAAAATATATTACCCTTAATGGTAGCCTATACCTGGGGCTTAATTGGAGGCATTTCAACCACTTAAAACATATTTTTTTCTTCATAATACAGAATGTCTCATTTTCTTTCTAAGAATCCCAAATGAATGTTGTTATACAATAACTTTTAGAGAGTTATGTTTATGTTACCCTAAAGGCGCTTAGACACTCACTCAGTCTCACATGTACTAATTACTACTTCTCTCTGCTCCTGTTCCTCTTTTTCCCTTTATTACTTACCATTCTCTGGAATACAGAGCAGATCATGAATAATAATCTGTTCAGTCAAGTGTGCATGTCTTCACACCAGGTATATATATATACAGAAACACATATTTTACATATATATATATATATATATATATATATATATATATATATATATATATATATATTAGTACAAATAAGGAATAGTACATTAGTGATTCTATTTGAATGTCTAAAAATAAGTTGATAAAAACGTATTTCCTGCTCCAATTTCTCAGAAATCCAGTATATGCACTGCAGTCTGGGAAAACTGGGCGGGACATGCAAATGAGGCCACATAATGAACCATCTCTCTGTCAATCTAAATCATTTTAAACATGGCTCCTTTTAAGCATATGCTTACTGTATTTCAACATTTTAGGCATAGCAACAGATGGATTTTTCACAAACCAGGTCACTTAACCACATACAGTACTGTTTCCCAGTTACTGCCGATTCATATATATATATACTAGCGACTTGCCCGTCAAAAAATTACGGCAATAAGATTGTAAGGCAGGTAATGTTGTTTGTGTGCAACATTAATTTATTTGGTGTTCCAAGATTCTTCGGCGCTCATTGCGAGCCTCGCGCTGAGCGCCTTAATTGTTTGTGTGCTATGAGCAGCGTTATGTTTTTTTTTTTGGTATGTCAATGAATAATTAATAAAATAAGAAATGTGTAAGTGTCATGAATGTCTGCAGTGTAAACAGTGTGCTTGCGCGAGCCAAATCCATTAGTGTAGCTGTGTACTTCCTGATTGTGTAAATTAGTGTTCTAAAATGGCGCCTAATGTGTGGTACGCGGCTGTGGCTGATTTTGCGTACTTGTTTTCGGATGTCGTCTGACTTTTTCTGAAAATCTGTAGGTGTTTGGTGGTGTTTTGCGTGTTTAGGGTCCTTTAGCCTCGTTTTCGCTTTGTTCGGCACCCATTTTTTCTCTTGCTTAGGTGATTTTCGGGTGTTTAAACTCTGTAATTTGGACTTAAATTGAGGTGTAACTTCACTTGCAGAGGTCCTGGGTGCCCCCCTTGCTGTGGGTAAGCTTTTTATGTGTTTGTTGTGTGTATTTATTGTGTTTCTAATGTTTTTCGGGTTGCGCTGGTTGCGTCCTTGTTTTCCTATCTTGTACGTCTTTTTTGGAAAATCTGTATGTGTTTGGTGGTGTTTTGCGTCTTTAGAGTCCTGTAGCCTTGTTTTTGTTTTTTTCGGCAGCCATTTTTTCTCTCGCTTAGGGGATTTTCGGGTGACTAATTTTGCTGGGTCCTTAGTTGATATGGTTTAATCAAATAGAAAATGTATTTGGACAAAAAACAAGACCTTAAATGACACAATGCATAAATCTATGGCAATAACATGTTACATGTGTTACAAAAAAATCATAAACATCAATATTTTATGGTCCTTTCCTTTATAAGTACTCCAGCTCACCGCCAGCACAGGCGGCAGCAGTGGCAGTGAACATCCTCTAGATGTTGCTGCCAAGATTTTGCTGCCGATGTCATAGCTTTAGGGTTAGGGTAAGCATTAGGATAAGGGATAGGGTAAGGGTAATGGTTTAAGCATGGAAATTTTGTACAATCTTTGCAGCGCTTACAAACTGTGTACAATTTCAGCGGCACCATCTAGCAGCTCCTTGCTGCAACTGCTGGAATACTCATAATGGAAAGATTTGATTTTATGATGTTATGACCTGGTGGTTATATGACAAAGTACTACTTTATAAAAGAGTAGTAATGTAACTGGAGCTGCCTTCCAGTGCGAGTGGTAGGGTCAAACACATTTAAGGAATTTAATCCTGCCTAGCATAAGGCTATCCTCAGGGTGAATTAAGTCAAACTTTTAGAAACATAGAATGGTCACACCAGATGGCAATTTTGCTTCTTATCTGCTGTGAAATCTATTTTTCTATGTTAAACAAAATATGCACATTAATTATACAGAAGCAATCAATTTTGACAGGCTATTTATTTTCAGCAAGTGTAATAAAACAATACATTTCACGTGTATAACAATTCATATTGCTTAATAAATACATTGACACAATTATTTTTTCCAAAGTGTATTTTTGTTGAATAATACTGCAATTTGTTACAAATAAAATGTTCCAAGGACTTTTTTACGTTTACGTTTTACTGCCTTAACAAGGAAATTACTTTTTAATTAAAACAACAAACCAAAATTAAGAAGAATCACGCACTGAAGGTTTATAAACAAACTAAAAATATATATACTTGCTCTCTTTTAGGCTTGAAAAAAACGTATCTGCCTGTCTGCAAACATTAATTTAAAAAAGTCAAATTTTAACAATCGAAAGCAACCCAAAAATGTTGAATACAGCAAAAGGGTGCACCAAAGGTTTATGAACAAAATTATACAAAAAATAAACTTGTTTTGCTTAAGAAGAAACTCTTTTTGTAACCGCTTTTACAATTCTCCCAGTTCAAACAGAAAAAAACGGCTGCTGTTCTATGACTGTGCCTGAGATTATTTTAACTAATTCCACTTTTAATTTTACTATCCTTCGTAGTCATCCATACTTGCTATGCATAAATATTTTTTGATTTTGTGAATACAGTGCTCTTATATGCATGGGACTGTCTTTAAGGACTTTATAGCATCTTAATGGGGTTGGTATATGTGTGTGAGCATGTATGTTGATGCGACAGTTGTTCAGGAAAGGTAAAAGTTGTTTTACAAATAATTTAATAGTACATTGATAAACAGTTGTATCATTTTTTTAAGTTCAAATAAGAAAAATACGTATGTGAATTAAAAATATTTTTATAAAAAACACTGGAAATGTATTTGCATAAATAGCATTGTGTTTTTATGTCATTCAGTTGTGTCCAACTCTCCCTTACAACACACTTTGCTGAGTCACTTGGTATTTATGGCATAGAAACTGGAGTGGGTTGCCAATTTCTTCGCCAGTGGGCCACAGCATACAGCTCCTGATATTCCTGTGTGATCTTCCATCCGAGTACAGACCCAGCCCAATGCTGCATGGCTTCAGGGTGGTGTGACTTCTTGGTTCCCTGACTGGAATTGAACCCAGGTCACAGCGGTGAAAGCACCAAATCCTAACCACCAGGGAACCCATAAACTATATTACAGTGTAGTTAAAAGGACGTGGAACTCAGTTCTTTTTCATTATTTAACCCTAACTGGGCCTATCTAAACCTAACTGTACCTATTTAATCCTAAATGGGCATATCTAACCCTAACTGTACTTATTTAAACCTAACTGGGCCTATTTAACCCTAACTGTACCTAATAACCCTAACTGGGCCTATCTAACCCTAACTGGGTACATCTAACCGTAACTGGCTCTATTTAACCCTAACTGTACCTATTTAAACCTAACTGGGACTATTTAACCCTAATGGTACCTAATAACCTTAACTGGACCAAATAACCCTAACTGGGCCTATTTAACCCCATAAGCCTTCATCTAACCCCATCACTTATGGGGTTCATACAGACTACCCGTAAGCCTCTCTTTAACCCAGTCAGTCCCATAACGATCTATGAAGAACCTCATGGGACAACCTTAATATTAACCCCGTAAGTGTCATGAGGGTCCTCCAGGACCCTCATGACACTAAGTACAAACACTACACTACACTATTCCCCCAATAAACCACTAAATCTAAACTAACCTACCTCTACCACCAGCTAAGTTACAAAAAAAAAAAAAAAAACATTACAAACCCCTTACTACAAAAAATAAATCAATAAAGGAACATTACAACCCCAGACTACAAAAAAAAAGAATGACACACCTGCAAAGAAAATACACACACATATATATATAACATTACAATACAGCAATATATACATTACAAATATATACTATTAACCCAATAACTACAATACATTTCCCCCTATCTACATTACATAGCCTCCTGACTACAAAATATTACCCCCTATCTATAAAACATTACCCCTATCTATAAAACATTACCCCTATCTATAAAAAAATAACCCTATCTATAACACATAACCCCTATCTATAAAACATTGCCTCTATCTACATAACATAACCCCCTATCTATAATACATTTCCCCTATCTATAATACATTAAAACCTAAATATAACCTAAAATAGAATAAATAAGACCACTTACCTTGCCTAGATGTCCCTTCAGATCGTACCCCTAGGAAAAAAGAAACAATAAATTAGTACAAGATTAAACACTACATAGAATAAATAAACATTTTAAATACAATATTAAACTTACCTTTCTAGCATGTCACCGTTCATCTTCTTGTCTTCTTCGGCTCAGCTCCTGGAAAAAAGAAGCATCATACAAACTCAACATATATAAACAATAAACATTCTTAATTTAAAACCTCCCTGTCCGTGATGTCCCTGTCCTCCACCTCTTCTGGGTGTATCGGGGTGTTTCTCATTCTGATTGGCTGAAGGGAATAGCACCTTCTGATTGGCTGTTGTCACTGTCAATCAAATAGAAGTCAATCAGAAGGTGCAGATGCCTTCAGCCAATCACCCCGCGGTGAGCTCCTTTTAAGTTTTTTTTAGAGCGCAGATTTTTTAAGGGCCCAGCCGGGGCAGAAGAGGAGGAGGACCGGGACATCATTGACAGGTACGTTTTAAATTTAGAATGTTTATTGTTTATTTTTGTTGTGTTTATTTGTGTATGTGTGACTAATGTGATGCTTCTTTTTTCCAGGGGCCTAGCCGGAAAAGACAAGAAGATGGACGAGGACATGCTGGAAACATAAGTTTAATACTGTATTTAGAATGTTTATTTATTCTATGTAGTGTTTAATTCTGTACTCATTTGATGTTTCTTTTTTCCTAGGGGTGCGATCTGAAGGGATATCTACAAAGATAAGTGGTCTTATTTATTCTATTTTAGGTTAGATTTAGGGTTTAATGTATTATAGATAGGGGTAAATGTTATGTAGATAGGGTTAATGTTTAATATATAGGGGGTCATGTTATGTAGATAGGAGTCATGTTTAATAGATAGGGGTAATGTTTTATAGATAGGGGGTTATGTTTTATAGAAAGGGGCTAATGTTATGTAGATAGGGTTAACGTCTTATAGATAGGGGGTAATGTTTTATAGATAGGGGTAATATTTTGTGGTCAGGGGATATGTAATGTAGATAGGGGGAAATGTATTGTAGTTAGGGGATTAAGTGTAATGTATTTATTGATGTACTGTAATGTTATGTATATATGTGTATGTATTTTCTTTGCCGGTGTGTAATTCTTATTTTATTTTTTCTAGTGTGGGGGTTGTAATGTTCTTTTTTAATTTTTTGTAGTGGGGGTGTTGTAATGTTCTGTTTTTATTTTTTGTACTGTTTTTTTTTATTTTTTGTAGCTTAACTTTTTTATTTTGTGTAATTAGTGGGGTGGGGGTTTAATAGGGAGTAGGTAGGTAGGTAGGTAGTGTAGGTGTTAATCGGTTGGGGTAGAGGGGGATTAGTTTAGATTTAGTGGTTTATTGGGGGGACCATCATGGCATTTATGGGGTTAATATTAGCATTCTAACTATCCCATGAGGGTCTTCATTAACCCCTATAGGATTGATTGGGTTAGAGAGGCTTATGGGAGGTCTGTATGGACCCTCATAAGTGAAGGGGTTAGATGGAGGCTTATGGAGGTCTGTATAGACCCCCATGAGTGATGGAGTTACATGGAGATTTATGGGGGTCTGTATGACCCCCATAAGTGATGGGGTTAGATGGAGGCTTATGGGGGTCTGTATAGACCCCCATAAGTGATGGGGTTAGATGGAGGCTTATGGGGGTCTGTATAGCCGCACATAAGTGATGGGTTAAATAGGCCCAGTTAGGGTAAGATACGCCCAGTTAGGGTTAAATAGGTATACATGGGTTAAATAGGCTCAATTAGGTTTAAATAGGTACAGTTAGGGTTATATAGGCCCAGTTTGGGTTAGATAGGCCCAGTTTGGGTTAAATAGGTACAGTTAGAATTAAATAGGCTTAGTTAGGGTTAAATAGGGTTTAGTACGGGTTAATGGGGTATAGTTAGGGTTTAGAGGTTAAACGTTAATAGTGTAGTGCTGAAGGACCCTCATGGCACTTGTAGGATTAACCTAGGGGTAATAGTGTCCTATAGGGGTCTATATAGAACTCTATTGGACTGAGGGGGCTCATTTTAGTCTCATTTGGGTCTATATTGAATTCCATGAGTGATGGGGTTAATTTTAAGTGCCAGAGGGGTACTTATAGTTCCCCCCCCCACGGCTTGGGGGTAACCATTAGTGTGCTGCGGGCCCTTTAAGGACCCGCCGCGGGAAATTCAAACCCTGCAATTCCCCGGGCTTGAATTTTGAATTCAAGCCCGCTGCAGGAAATTTGAAATGAGGGAAGGGGTTAATGTGGGGAGCCTGCAGGGGTCCCTATTGTGACCGCTAGCAGGAAGGGGTTAATGGGGACCCCTGCATTATAGGGTGTGTGCACCCAGCAGGGGTACTGTTCATTATAGGATTAATGTTAGGGCACTGCAGGGGTCTCGATCGAGCCCCTGCATTATAGGGGTGATGTAGGAACACTGTAGGAACACTGCAGGGGTCCCGATCGGGTCCCCTGCAGCCAGCGCGGGGCTTAATTGGAGCAGCCGCAAGGGCTTCACAGCACTTGCGACGGCTCCAGGGTAGACGTAAGCTGCGGCCATTTTGAGCCGTTTTGTGGGGTTGGTGGTTGTTAAATAGGGTCGGGTGGTTCCATGCGGCCGAATCTCTTGCGTCCACGTGGGATCAAAGGCTTTCCCTGCAGTAAGCTGCGGCTGGGGTGGCCGCAAGGGAAAGAAGGGTGCCGGCAGCAAGCTGGTCGGAGCCCTCGGCCGCAAGGGATTAGAATAGGAGAGTAGCTTACGCCCATCCATTGCAGTCACGCTATGTTTTATGAAATATAGCTAAATTCCTTTCACTTTTTATCATTACATTTGGGAAACTTTTGAATTGAGCATTTTATGTTTTTTTTATTAATTAAGTGAAATGTGAAATCACAGCAAACAGTTTGACATAAATGATCCCTTTTTGTGGCAGATATTTTTGTATGGTTTTATTAATAAGAGCAACACATCTTGCTGAAAAGCACTATAATCTTTAGTATGAAAGTTTGTTTTTAGTCGTGTACATTATCACTCGTTTTACATATAAATGTTTTCAATGTTTTGTGGCTCATTAATTAAAAATACTTTATAACAAATGTCTAGTGTGATGTCATCAATAATATCACAAATTATGTAATTTTTCATATGATATGTGATGTAATTTACTTTTTTTTTTACTTATTATAAAGTTTACAAACATTAAAATCCAAATATCAAAACATCAATATTTATACACAATCAAACAAACAAAAAAGAAAAGAGAAAAAAAAAAAGAAAAACACAAGGATATGGAACCGTAACTAAATTTAAACATTTCAGGATATGTCATAAGGAAAGGAGCTATTTTTCAGAATATCAGTACATATTGAAATTCAATTCTTGAAATTCAATTCTAGGGAGGAGAGGAGCAAAAAGGTTTTCCTTTTCTCATAAATGGCTCACTATGTCTTCCAAAGAGACCATTTTGAGCTCGTTTTTTTCGATGGACACTGTGAGTGTGTTGAGTACTCCAATTCTATTTGTTTATTTCTCTCTACAATGGTCACAAGTTCCGTCCATGTCGGTAAGGATTGTTTTTTTCCATTTTCTGGCTAAAAGCCACTTAGCTGCCATTAAATTATTTATAATCACATTACTTTGTGTGTAATTAATTTTACTTGGCAAAATATGGAATAATATAATCCCAGGCATTGTTTCTAGTTGAAAATCGATTATCTTTGATATATGCCTAAAACATAATGTCCAAAATTCTTTAATATTAGAGCAATTCCACCACATATTTTCATAGGTTCCTATTTGGTTTTCACATCTCCAACAGTAACCTTGATTTTTTTGTGGTGCAATTTGTTTTAATTTAATTGGGGTTATATACCATCTCTGCACTAATTTAAAGTATGTTTCTCTTAAGGACGAATTTGTTATACTTTTCTCCGTTTTTAGAAATGCTTTATACCACTGGGTTGTGGGCCAAGTTATCCCTAAATTTTCTTCCCCTTTTTGCATCCTTTGTGTTTTTTCTATTTCTTGATATTGTACTTTTCTTATCAATTTCATTTTAGAGATTTTTCAAATTGAGTCAATTCTCTATTAGGTAATTTTACATACTCTGTATTTATTATTGATATATATAAAATATCATAAAGCAACCATTTTGTAGATGGTATTTGATATTCAGCAGATATTACTTTAAATGTTTTCAGTGTTTGTCCCTGAAATAAGTCCTTGAGAGTTTTTATACCCCATTTCTCCCATGATATATTTAAAAAGGGAGTTAGTTCTAATGACAATTTATATATTGGGATATTTGGAGCTGGAAATTTTACCAATTTTTTGTTTTATTATAATTAAACCACCATTTTATTAAGGTTTTTGGAATCAGTGGTAATTTATTAAGAATCTTATTATCTATCTTCTTATCCCAAAATATATGATGTAGATTAATATTTTTAACTAATTCATTCTCTATAAGTAAATATTTAGGTTTATTTTCTTTTAAGTTGTATTTTGATAAATGTACCAGATTAATAGCATTTGAGTATTGGATAATGTTTGGTGCTGCCAGGCCTCCTCTAGAGAAAGTTCTCGAGATAATTTCTTGTTTAATTCATGATTTTTTATTTCTGTATATAAATTTATCCATTATTTTCTGAAATTGTTTTAAATTTTTAATTGAAATCTTTAGAGGAAGACTTCTCAAAATATATGTTATCTTGGGAAGTATATTCATTTTAATTAGTGAAATTCTACCCAAACAAGTTAAATTCAAATCTCGCCAACTTGCTAATGTAGAAGAGACCTGAAAGAATAACTTATCCATATTCTTATGAACTGTGGTAGTTAAGTTTTGATTAAATATTATACCTAAATGTGTAGTTTGATTTTTTTCTCCAATTATACGGGAATCTCTCTTTTAATTCAAGTTTGTCTTTGTCAGGTATATTAGAGTATAAAACTTCAGTTTTTGTAGTATTTACTTTATAATAAGATAAGTCACCGTATTCTTCAATAATTTGTAGTAATTTCGGTATTAACTTAATTGGATTTGAAACTATAACCAGTAAATCATCAGCAAATATGATAACTTTATTTACAATAGAGCCAGTAACTATACCTTTTATTTGTTTACAACTTCTAATCATTTCAAGTAGTGGTTCTATGATTAAGGCAAATATAAGTGGTGACATAGGGCAACCCTGTCTTGTGCCATTTCCTAGTTTAAATGAATGAGTCTTAAAGTCAGTTCCTGTTATATATGCATTAGCTTCTGTATAAAGTGCTTTTATCACATATGATCCAAACTGTCCAAAACCATATTTATCTAAAACTAAATATATGAAATCCCAATTCACTCTATCAAATGCATTTTCAGCATCAAAAGATAGAGCTATTAATGGAATTTTCTTTTTATTGGCAAAGTCTATTATATTCAAAAAAAATTGAGTATTATCAGTTGATTGTCTAGATTTAATAAAGCCTGTTTGATCTTTATTAATTAACGAATTTAATATTGGATTTAATCGAGCAGCCAATATACTAGCATCAATCTTTATGTCTGTATTGATAAATGATATTGGACGATAATTACGACATTGTGCATGATCTTTATCTGGTTTCAGAATAACAGTTATTGCTGCCTCTAATGTTTCTACTGGAGCTTTTCCATTGATTTTAATTTCTATATACATTTTTTTAAATGTTTCACTATGGAGGAAGACATTTTTTTTATAATATATATTCGCAAAACCATCTGTACCTGGAGATTTCCTGATTTTCAAATATTTTATAGTTTGGTAAATTTCCTCTTCTGTAATATCAGTTTCCAATTCTTTTAGTTGTATTTCTGATATTTTTGGTAGTATTATTTTATTTAAATACTCTTCAATTTGTTTATTTGTAGGCTTCTGGAATCCTTCTGTTTGTTCAAGATTATAAAAGGTTTTATAATATTGGAAGAAGGATTTCCCTATGTCTATCGGATTTCTATGAATTACACCCTTATCATCACTTATCATATTAATTATTTTATTAACATTAGTTCCTTTAATTTGTTTAGCAATTCATTTCCCTGGTTTATTACCTAAATGATATTGCTTTAACTGGTATAACTATACTAAATTATCATTTTTTTCCTGTTGGATCTTTTTAATTGTTAATTGCGTTTTTAGATATTTCCAAAGTAATATTATTTGTTGGTAACACTTTATTTTTTTGTTGCAATTGTGTAAGTTTAATAATTAAGTCTCTATATGAAGATTCTTCATGTTTTGTTCTATGTTTGGACCATGCACAAAGGACACCTCTCACGTATGCCTTGTGCGTGTTCCAAAGCAGTGATTGTGATGATACTGAGTTTTCATTAATCTCAAAAAAAGTTTCTATTCCTATTTTCAATTTTTCCCTATCTGCCAATGCTTTAAAGAAAGTTGAATCTATATTACGTCAATTATTATATTGTATTCTATGACCTTCTTCTACTACCATTGTTATTAATGCATGGTCCAGCCATGTTATTGGGCTAATCTCAATTTTTTTAATTGTATTCAATAAATTCAGATTCACTAAAAAATAATCCAATCTTGTGTAAATGTTATATTTATTAGAGAAGTATGTATATTCTCTATCAAGTAGGTACAATACCCTCCAACCATCATATAATTTATGATCCAATAGAGTTTTTTCAAATGTATTTGCTTTATTTATCATCATTTTATCTGGTTCTGGTTTTATCATTGATCTTCTATCTACAAATGGATCTAGGCAAATATTTAAGTCACCACATATAACCAAATTACCCTTTTTAATATCACTAATATGTTTTATTATTTTATTTAGAAATCTATATTGATTCTTATTAGGAGCATAAATATTCGCTATTGTATAGTTTTGATCATTTATTTTACCTATCCAAATTATCTAGCGACCTTCTATGTCTTTTTCTATGAATTCTTCAACTATTTTATTTCTATTGTTAAAAAATATACATACACCTCTTGACTTAGTTTTATAGTTAGAGAACAATTTTAAATTGTACCTTTTATCTGATAGTTTGGGAATATATTTATCTTTAAGATGAGTCTCCTGTACACATATAACATCAACATTTAATTCAAGGAAAAGATTCATGACCATTGCTCTTTTTGATGGAATATTCAACCCATTCACATTCTGGGATATACATTTAAGTTCCATAATATTCTAAAGGTTTTAATTCATTACCTTGTACTCCTCTCCTCCCTTTGACATCCATACTGTGAAAGTTTTTCATTTTTCCAGCACAAAACGTACAACCTTTCATGATTATCTTGTTTATATCTTTCCTAAACCATTCTTTAAATAAGACAAAAATAAAGGTTCCAGTTATATAAAAAAAATTAAAATAAAAATAAGAATAAATACAAAAAAAACACATAAGTGCATAAATACATTTAAAATAATATTGTGATAGCAAAGTGATTGCATTTGCTATCATTTTTGTAGTTTTAATCTGGTCATCGGCTAAACCATACACATTTTTATTTATTAATGGATTATCGATAATTTTTCTATCTTTCTTATTATTCCCCAAATATTACTGTCATGGATAAATAAGGTGGTCCAATATGTTTTTACAGTTATTGGGGGGGAGGGGAGAAGGAGAACGAAAAGTGAAGGGAGGGAATGTGTTTCTGTAATATAGAAAGTAATTGCTTAATTTTCCTCTCAATTTTCCATTATATCTGAATTGTGTATAAGTGTTTTCTTCTTAAATATCTAAATTGAATATAATTATTTTTTCTGAAATAAGTCTTTAAAAAAAAAAAAAGTCCAAGTGCATATTTATTTTAAAACAATACCTATTTGTTTAATTATAATTATCCATTATATTTTCCCCTCTCTCTCCCTTTTCCTTCCCTTTTCCCCATTTTCCCTTTCTTCTCCCTTTATATTAAATCATGCATAGTGTGTAAGTATTAAACTTATCATATTTTCTTTAACTTCTAACATTTCTTCCCTCTTTTCCATCCATTCTCTTCCCTCTCCCCTCCTCCTTTCCCCCCTTTTTTTTATCAATATGAATTCTTTAACTTATATCGACTCCATTTATTCACTTTTAGGATGAAAATAATGTATGCGTTTCTCGAATGTAATAAGCCTTTATGAACTAGTCGTGGTAGTTAAGCTACACAGGATCATAATAAAGCAAGTTACAAATTATTTTGTAATTTGCCATGAATGTCTTTTTTTAGTTAACTCCAAATTTGAATGAGAAGATGTTTCATAAGGAATTGCCCATTCATCTAGGAGTTTCTGTACTTCTTTTGTTGATGTAATTATAAATCTTTCGTTGTTATGAATAAGTAATTTAGTGGGATAATTCCATCTGTACATAATATTCTGATTCCTCAATATTTTCATTATTTGTCTAAGCTCTTTTCTTTTAATCAGAATCTCAGTTGGGAGATCTGCGAAAATCATAAATTTTTCTTAGGGATTATCAAATATTGTTTTTTTCTTTGCTGCTATCATAATTGCCTCCTTATAGGAGGTTTTTTGAAGCCTTACTATTATATCTCTTGGAGTTTCTTTTGGAATGTATGCTGGAAGAGGGATTCTATATATTTATTAAGTTATTATTTCAGATAATTTCGATTGTAGAATTTCAATAGGTTTCATCTGTAATGGGGAAAGTTCTAATTGTGAAGAGTTAGTTAATTGAGATGTTTCTGATGTTATTTCCTCATCTTTCTCTTTTGGGGACATATGACATATTCTTGTATACTATCACATACTAATCATTCTAAAAGCTTTCCCAATACAGAAGTGAGGCTTACAGGTCTATAATTTCCTGGATTGGTTCTTGTCCCTTTTCATTTTCTATTTTAGCCAGTCTAATAGCCCTTTTGCAAGCCTGGTTGACTTCCTTGTACTCACATAAAGCAGTCTCTGTCCCCCTTTTTTGTATAATTTAAATGCCTGTTTTTTGCGCTGTATCTTGATCTTTAAATCATTGTTAAGCCACATTGGATTTGATCTACTCCTTCTACTTTTATTTCTACATGGTATATGGTGATAAGTATGTATGTTTAGTAAGGATTTGAACATTGTACATTTATGTTCAGTATTTTTACCTATTCATTTTTTGTCCCAGTCTATACTTTGCATCTTTCAGAGCATATTGAATAATGTGAGGAATACTAGTCCCTGTGAGTGTTTTCCACTCTGGTTACACAATTTAAATATACAAAAGGGAAAATATATACAACATCTTTATTGAATGTTTGATTAACAACAACAAAAAATCCTGGATTGGAAAAAGCTAAAATTGAGCTAATGTTGGAACTCACTAGTAACCTATTATTAGTGTCCCACTCCTTATCTGTCCGATCCCAAAATACTCACTCATAGCTAGACCTCCCAAAACAAATTGGAGGGGGTGTTGACCTTAATTTTAAACTGTCAGAAATTACAATACATTTTTCTAACTTCAAGGTAAGTGTTTAAATGTTTATTTTGCTATTTTTTCATGCACTTCTGATCTGATGGCTGAGCTTCGTAAAATTAATGGCTTTGATTTGTATCATACAGCGATACTCACAGCCACACATTAAATTACACATATTAGAAATAGCCCACTGTATGCAGCATACAGTGAAATGTACACATGGTGAGACACAGTGAATTAGACAGAATTGTATATACAATAATAACCATAAAGAATGCTTAATGTTAACAAAAATACAGAAGTTAAACTGATTCATATGATAGCAAAACAAAAAGTAACATGAAAATCTCCATAATCCCCAGAAAAAATATCTTAAAAAATAGTTCTACACGTGTATATTGATAAAAGTTAAGCTTATCTGAGACAACTCAAGTGTCCTCAGGGACTTCTTTTTATGGGGCCCCATACATCAGTACCCCTGTAATCTTCTGATGGCAGCCCTGCTAACTACAGCGCAGTTAATTTATTCTTCTACCGTTTAAATACAATCAGTTCTCTATACTTCTGACATCTCCATAGATGAAGTCTTGTAGTTTGATATATAAGCTTCTAAACACAATGTTTTTTTATCTAAAAAAATGTACAATTTATAAAATCAATTTAATGAAAATATAAAACTAGAGAAGCAGTGCACATACTAAATAATGTGTTAGTAAGACAATTCAATTTCTTTTATAAAGTTACATTTTTCTATTTATGTTTCTGTTATTATGATAAATTGTCTCTGTTATAGAAACAAAGAACACTAAACATAAAACACAAAAGACATAAAACAGGATACTTAACTGTTTTTCATTTCTTGAAATAAAGTTTCCTGTTATATTTTAAATTTGTACAATACATTTATTTAGCAATTTCAGTTTTCATATATCCTTGGAAATTAAATTACAGTTTCATCTCTATTGCATGTTGAATGCATCTGACTTACTTGCAAAAAGTTTAGACCGCCTTTTCATGACTCCTGTAAGAACTCTTGGAAGGCTGTCATGCAGCTAGGGGAGTTTTGAAAAGCAAACTTGCAGAACAGTTAATCCCTTCATCAAAAAAGAATCCTGTAAAACGTATTAATTCACACCCAGTTGGGTCTGTGGGAGCTCTCTAGCTCCAACGTGTGCTTGCAGCCTACTGGCAAAATGTCAGTAGTCTCCATAGCAATGCTAATGTATGGTACCCACAAACTTGAACATACTACATTAGCCTGAACATCCTCCCTTATCCCTATCTATCTATATAAACCCCTTCCCATGTCATGATTCTCCTTTACTACCTGCTACCCCCTATGAGCCAGGTTATTCCACAGGTTTCCCCCAAATAAAGTATAACCACATTGGTCCCTATGGACCCCATGACTCCAAATATTAACCTGTAATCAGGGTAACAGGTAATCTAAATAATAACCATGGTGTCAAAATGGACCACAATGGTACATAGTATTAACAACAATGCTATAAGGGTTTCTATGGACACCCATAGTATACTAAACTGTGACCCCCATGGCACACAAATTTAACCCTTAACCTATCATGGTACCTAATCTTAACCCATATATCATGGGGGTCCCAATGGACCCCCATGATATACTAAGCTATGACCATGGGGCTCCTTATGGATCTCAATCCCCTTTAGAATGTTTATCTATCCCTAATAAAGTGTTCTTCTGGTCAACCATTACAAGTGTGAGAGCTGTACTTTGTTAGTTCAGAGAAATTATTTTATGCCATTTTACCTACAGAATCTCTATACTTTGCCTGAGGTCACTGAGGATAGTCACACCCATTTATTTGACAACCTAGCTGGTTGGAGTTTCAGAGCATGCCTTTCCTGCTGGTCCTTTATCGTGCCAAACTGGTGGCAGTGATGGAATCCACAGTCTGACCATACTGCTCTGTATAAGCCATGGTGGAGTATGATGAGAGGTCATTGCGTGAACCATGCAAGCCAGTCAGAACTCGAGGAATTGAGATGACATGGTCAAGGAATCTTCCAGCTATGGTCCAAGCACTCCGAAAGTTGGATGAGTTTGGTTAGGAGCTAAACCTACCAGAGTGGAAACTCACAGTTCCCCTGCAGCACCTACTTCTCTGTGTGAACACAACTTGAGCAATCATGTGTCCCAGAGATATGATATCAGGCCATATAACCTTGCTTGGTGGATCAGGGACTTCACAGAGGTCGATGGACCCATCTTCACGGTCATTATCCAAGAGTTGTTGAAGAGAATACGTTTTGTGAACAGAGAAGGTAGTTCCACGCTTCACTGGGTAGTGAAAATTACAGTGGATCCAGTGGTATGATAGCTTTAAGACGTTTGAGGAGGCCACTGGGAATATTTACAGGACTTTGAGAAACAATGCAGACTCCATTAAATCAATCAAGAGGAATGGGTTCAAAACTTAGTTGAGCTGTTGAGCAGAGGAGCCATCACTGCCCACCATGCCATCCAGGCAGAAGATTATGAGCAAGTGAAGCGGGTGCTTCTAGCCCAATATCATTACACCTAAGACCTATCGCAGACAATTCTCGGAAATACCAAGGCGGAAGGAGTCAATTTCTCGGAAGTGGTCTCTGAGCTTATTTTGCTCTGTAAGCGTGGTAAGAGTAATAAATAAGATCTGTAGAAGATGCTGCTCAACTGATGGTCATGGAGCAATACCTCCAGCTTTGCCCCTCTACTGGGTCTTGGATCACCACCCTGACTCAGCTGAAGCTGCAGGATGCCTAGCCATCCAATATCAGTTGACTAGAAGAGAGCTTGTGGCCCTCATCCTGGGGCTAACCCTCCGCTAGGCCCCCTGCGAGCCACGAACAATGTACCCTTGCCATCCATTCAGTTGCTCCCCTCCTGTGCACCCTACCAAGCCGTTACTTGTGGTGCAAATACCAAGTTATAGAGGGGTCCCTCGAGGCCTTGTAGCCCCAGCTATGCCCCAGCAAAAGTTAAGAAGGGAGCTTCACTGCTATAGCTGGGTAACATTTATGGGCTTGAGAGATGTGGGTGCGGTGACAGGGATCTGTTGTTGGTGAATAATCTTGGCCAGATGAAATGCATATATGTAAATATTGCTTCCCGCAGTGAGGACCTCAGAGCCACTGGTCCAGAGCAAGAGCAACCATTGGAGTTAGGTCAGGATGCTTCATTAGCTGGGGTCTGAGCTAGAATAGATTCAGAGAAAGAACAGGCAGGGGTCAACAGATATGTGTGGGAAGACTGGCTGTGATATTTGTTAACTGATCCCCATCGGGAAGAACAACCATTGTTAAACAGCTGGTTGTCCCAGAAAAGTTTAGTGCTTGCCTATTGGCAATTGCCCATGACATTTTATTAGTGTTTTATTTTAATAGTGTTTTATTTGTTTTTTTTTGGGGGGGGGTTTACTGTTTTTCTTTTGCTTGTAAGTTGTTTTTATTGTTGGTAATGTAGGTTTTGTTATTTTTTGTAAATAGGGGGTGTTTTTATTTTTTGCAATTTGTGGGTAAGATAGTGTAATTAGAGGGGGTAATATGGTAGGATATGGGTTCATAGGGTAGAGGGGGGTTAATAGGGTAGGGTAGCGGTTAATAGGGTAGAGGGGTGGTTAATATGGTAGTGCTTATACTTAATGTGATGAGGGTCCTGGTGGACCCTCATGGCACTTATAGTGTTAATGTGATAGGTGTTACTATTAGATGCCCCGTGGCAGGGGTTAATTATTAATTATAAGGCCCTACGGGGGTCCCAGTCAGCAAGGGTTAATATAGGAACACTGTGCAGGTCCTGGTGGGAACCCCGCAGCATAGGTGGGTGTTGATATTAGGTGCTGCAGGGATACTTGTAGTACCCCCGCGACGGTTTTAACTGTTTGTGTGCCGCGGGTCATTTAAAGACCCACAGGGAGAAATGTAAATATATAAATGCTGGAGGGCCTAATCAGAAAAAAAGAATGTTGAATAGCAAATTAGTTTATGGACTACCTTATGGGCTCCAGTAAATTACAATTGCTCAATTGAATAGGAGTCTATGTCTATTTGAACAGGATTATAAGTAGGAGTCAACATGGATATATGAGGGATAGGTCATGTCAAACAAATCTAATTAATTTCTATGAGGAGGTTAGCAGGAACTTGGATCAAGGCAACTCAGTGGATGTAGTCTTTTGGGGTTTTGCAAAAGCTTTTGATGCAAACTAGGTGATGCAGGAATTGCAGTAGACATCTGCTCATTGATTGAGAGCTGGCTAAAAGACAGGAAGCAAAGGGTTGTTGTAAATAGAATGTACTCAGATTGGACTAATGTGGTGGTTTCTCATGGCTCAGTATTAGGTCCTCTCCTTTTTAACATATTTATTAATGATTTAGAAGTTGGAATGGAAAGTATTGTCTCCATTTTTGCTGATGACACAAATTTGTGCACGGTACATAAATCAGAAAATTATGTACTTTCCTTCCAAAGGGATTTGCATAAAGTAGAGAATTGGGCGACTAAATGGCAGATGAGATTTCATTTCACTGTGTTGTATTTTTTTTCGAAGTAGCTCACAGGTCCTGGAGTTGGAGGTTTTTCAGTGAGAGTGAGAGAGTAGGTCGATTTGTGAAAGCAGTATATTACAGTTTTGTTTATTTCTATTCATCTAATTATGATTTTACACTTAATCCTTGATTACATATATTTACAGATTACACATAATAGCAATAGACATAAATTAAAGAACACACATAGATACACATAGAGCTAGGTCACTCCATACACACCCACATCCCATCCCCCACACCCCATCCCCCAACAGTTATTAAAACTTACATTTTTTATTTTCCTCATACATATACAGAACAACTTTTTTGATTTATCCTTATATTCCTTTTGGGATTTAAATAGAAAAATAGAAGGAGGAGAGAGGAGGAGAGAGTCGGGGAAGAGGAGATGAGGAGAGGTAAAGAGAAGAGAGAGAAGAGAGAGATGGCCCTGGGGAGCGGTGGAGGAGGAAGTGGTGGAGGAGGTGAAAGTGATGGAGGAGGAGGAGGAAGTGGTGGAGCAGGAGTTGGCAGATGTGGTGGTGGAGGAGCAGAGTGGAGAAGAGGAGGTGGGTGGTGGCAGGGTGGCCCTAGCAACAGGCACACGCAGACCAGGGACAGAGGGGGAGGGGCCTGATCCCAGGGGGGGTTGTAGTTCAGGGGAGGGACAGGCCTCATTGATAGGTCAGGAAGGCAAGGATCCCCATCTACAGTTGAGAGGGCAAGAGGCTAAGGACAAGCACAGGACTCTGAACTACATTCACCAGGAGAATGTGGTCCTCCTTGTTGCCATCCGTGGCTGCCCACATGATCCTTGCGGGGGGAGGGAAGTCAGGCCAGGGCCTAGGACCCAGACATGGAAGGAGGTAGCAGCTGAGGTAACTGCAGTGGGCAATGCACAAAAAGATTTGAGGTCCGTCAAGAACTGTTTTGATGACATCAAGGCCAAGTTGAGGAGGATGATGGCCAAGGAGGACAAGCAAGCTGCAGCACAAAGTGGTGTCCCCAAAGTGACTGTGTGCTATAACGAGTGTCAGAGGGTGGCCAAGGACCTTCTCAGCCAGGTTCCCGCTGCTGGAGCTTTAGGTCTAGTGGCCCAGCAGGACCCAGCCTCCATGTCAGGTGAATATGACATACAAGAACAATCCGCCACATGTACATCACATACACCACACATGTACATGAGGACCAACAGGGACACTGACATGTCAGCTCAATGGAATAACAAGGGATAGCAGGGTGCGTCATTAAATCCATGAAGCTAACAAATCAGTGCAGTGGACCTGAATGAAGCTGTGAGCTATACCATGTAGGGCCACTGTAGGTGGGCAGGTCATAGCAGAGAAATCAGACAAATCACAGTCCGCTAGAAAAGGAACTGGCAACCCACCCCAGTATCTTTTTCATGCAAACCTTGTGGATACAGATAGAGACATAAGAAAGTGTGCTGCAGTCCATAGGGTCAAAGAGAGTCGGACACAACAGAGGGACTAAACAAGTGGGAAATGTTCCCCTGGTACTTGATATATGCCATGTGGTGGTGTAATGTGGCCACTATTTGTTTTCCAAATGTAGATGTGATAAGTGAGATGTATATAAGATCATCTTTGTATTTTTTAGTATCCCCATTAGAGCCTCTGTGAGTGAGAAAGGGTTAATATGTCAGCCATTTGCATGTATTTGTGTTGCAATTTAATGAGGTAGTGTGTCTTTAATAGCTTTCAGCATGTTGCAGCATGGCTTTTCATATTGGCATATGCATGACCATTACAACCTATTAGTAAAATAAAATTATATTTTTTGCAATATTTGATAGGGAGTTGTTGTGCAAGTAATTGTAATGCCTTCCATTGCCTTCCCCACATTTTAAAGTGCATTGATGTGTTCTTATTGTGTTTTGCAGTGTTAAAAACTAGTTTGTAAACCCTTTGCAGGTCCTGTTTGGACATTTACCTTTGACATTTGGCGTTTGCGAACTTGACTGCGGGTGCGGTCTTAAGCGATTTTTGCAATTAAATAGCGATTAGCGATTTTAGAAGTCTATTATTTGAAGTCTTGTGGCCGTGAAAGATAACCATCACAAAGTTTTCAAGGCCGTAACCCGTAACCTGTTCGGAGCCCGCAAAAAAAGCCAATTGAATAGCAAATTAACTTATGGCCTTACTTACGGGCTACAGTAACTTAAGATTGCTCAATTGAATGAGGCCCGCTGTTTCTAAAATTTGAGTTTTCTAAACAATGGTATCCACAATAATCAAAGAGTTTTAAGTCTTCTTTTATCTCATTGCACACAGTCTAATTTATTTTGTACAGTTAAGATGGATTTTAATCTGTTAACATTGAAAGTCCTGAGAAAAGTATTTGAGGGTTAGTAAACAAATATTCATTTAACGCAATGCGTAATGTCTTCCAGATTCTAAAATCCGGCACCTGTGTGGAGATCCCTTTCAAAAAAGTATATTTACCAAAAAACAAAAAAAAATGCAATTGTTGCATCTATTTAATTCCTAATGAATAATTACTCATTAAAAAAATATATTCATAAAAAATACTTGCTGTTATCTTGTTTTGTCTGTTTGGAATGAGATTGTTTCTGGGGAAATTAGTTTACATTTCTTATGACTGTTTTTGAAGTTGTTTCTTCCTTTAAGTGTTTATAGTTTGTACTCTGGTGTTAGCAATTAAGTCCAGATGCTAATTCTCAAGTTTTTTATTTTATTCAATGATGTTGTGAGATTTGACAGGGATTCTGTCACTCAATTATGAGAGCAAAGTTCTAGCAGACTATGGGCCCTATTAAATTGTCAAAATCGCAAGGACTGAAGCCCGTAATGTAGCCTGCAAAAGTTACTGATATTCAATTGGCCACCTCTAGCAACCAGCAATCTATTTGTGAGCTACAGGTTGAAAATTCTTGTGGTTGTCAAAATCTTAACTCTGACCCATCTTAGTATTTGATCTTTTAAACCTGCAATCTTGCAGTTGCTAAAATCGTACTATGCAATTTAATTGCAACAATTCCACAAGCCCGCAATTGCCTTCAAACCCGTAAATGGCAAATGTAGCAAAAACTTCTACGAGTACTAGAGAGGACTCGCAAGGGGGTTAAACACCTGTTCTGAACACTATAAAAGCCAATAAAAACACAATACTGGACTTTAAAATATGGGGGAAGTGAAAGGCATTAGAATTAATTGCACAACAGTCTCAAGCTCGCAAATCTGCAATACATTTTTTTTTATCATTAATTTCCATGTTATATCAATCTCAGAAATCAAGGAGTTAATACATATCAGGCCATGGACTATAACAGTTTCTTTATTCATTTTTTAAATCGCTGGATTGCGAGCCCGATCGCATATCGGACGTCTAAACATGAATTGATTGACTTTTAAATGCCATGTTTTACTGATGTCATGATGACTGTCTCATTTACTATTGGCTCTTTCTAAATCGTTACTTGCAGGTTTGCTTAATTGATCATGATCATGCCCTGAAATGCTACGTACAGTCACATGGTTTACAGATTTGGCTTTTGGCCATGTAATTACGGGCTTGTTCAATTAAATCGCTCTGTAACTGTGCAAATTTCTAACCCACAGACTAACGGCCTGTATGAAGGCAACTGCAGGCTTTGAATTTAATAAGGCCCTATGCGTGTGATGTCCTTTCCCTTCAAGGAAATTATATATATCAGTTTGTCTTACAATTTTGTATGATTTAGAACTTTAAATTTTATAGGAATTCTCAGGAGAGTTTTGGTATAAGTTGTTTCATTTCTTTTGATATGTGGATTTTAATACACTAGTGATCACTTACATGTAGAGGACTCCCATGAGGTTCAGAATAATACTTATTTCACTCTAAGTGATTCTCTTTTATTGATTGTCAGATTTAGAATATGATGGACAAGATTTATGTTGAGGTTTGACAAGTCTGAGAACATTTGTCCACAGCAGAAAAAGGGGAACCGCTGTTACAGGCTAAGTACGTGAATGATGTTTCAGAACACTTTGGCCCCCACTCTATTGAGTTTTCAGGTGATACGGTAGCCCGTAAGTGAGGTCGCAAGTTAATTTGCTATTCAATTGGTGTCTTTTTGCAGGCTCCAAATGGCTTACGAATTACGGCCTTGAAAAAATGGTGACGGTTAAACACAAAACTTACAGCCTCCCGAAGCATTTGATCTTTCACTTTGCTAAAATAGCAAATTGCTATTCAATTGCATAATTTCCCCAAGTCGGCAAATAATTTCACACTCGTAAATGGCGAAAGAAGGTGAAAATGCTACGAGTGCTAGTGAGGACCCTCAAGGGGGTTAAACATCTATTTATAGCTCTGTAAATGCAAATAAAAAATCAATACTGCACTATAAATAACAGGGAAAGAGTTGATAGACATTAGAATTAATTGCACAACAGTCTCAAACTTGCAAATCGGCAGGAAATTACATTTATTTTTATGTTTCATTTTCAGGGCTAAATCGATCTTGGGTATCAATGAGTTAATACATATCAGGCCACCCACAGGGACTAGAACTGTATTTGCATTCATTTTCATAATTCTTTATTTTATGGGTTTGCGAATCTGATCGCATATCGGCCTCCTGAACCTAATTGATTGACATGAAACCTCCATGTTTTACTGCCGTAATAAAGTCGATCGGCTTCTGAGTTACGGCCTTGAAAAAATGGAAATGGTTAAACTCGAACTTACATCCTCCAGAAGTCTTTAATCTTTTACTTTCGCAAGGCTAAAAATCGCAAATTACTATTCAATTGCTCAATTTTCCCAAGCCCGCAAAAATGTTTTCACACCCGTAAATGAAAGAGAAAATCGAACGAGTGCTATAGAGGACCCACAAGGGGGTTAAACACCTATTCGTAGCACTGTAAATGCTAATAAAAAAATCAATACTGCCCTGTAAATAACGGGGAAAGATATATAGGACATTAGAATTAATTGCACAATAGTCTCAAGCTCGCAAATCGTCAGGAAATAAAATGTATTTTAATGTTTAATTTCAGAGCTAAATCAATCTCGGGTATCCATGAGTTAATACATATCAGGCCACCCACATGCACTCGAACAGCATTGGCAATGATTTTCATAATTGTTTATTTTGCGGGTTTGAGAGTCTTATCCCATATTGGACCCCAGATAACTGGATAAGATAACTGGAAGACATGTAACCTCCATGTTTTACTTCCGTAAAAATGACAGTCTAATTTTCTATTGGCTGATTCTAAATGGGAGGTTACGGGCTTGCTTAATTGATCATGTTCCCACCCTGAACTACTATGAACCATCGCATGATTTAGGGTTTCAGGTTTGGGAGCTTGCGAGCTTGAGCAATTGAATAGCATCACAATCGGAGACGAACAGGAGCTCACAACACACCTGCAGACATACGGCCCACAGCGATCGATTTGCGGGCTTGCAATTGAATGTGGCTCTTTGTTTTCTAACCCTGTTACGATACAGTGTTTGCATACAGTGATATAAATTAGGTTATAACTAAAGTATGTTTACATTATAAAAATGTATCTGGTACATAAAGGACCGCTGTAATGCACTTGCAAGTAAATCACATATATAGTTGTGAGCAGGCGAGCTTGCTTAAGCCGTTGCTCACGCTAGCGGGCTCGCATAGCGAGCCCGCGGCCCTCGCGAAGCGAGGGTCGCAGTTGCTGGCAAGGAGCGCCGCAGGCGCTCCTTGCCAGCAACTGCAGCCCTCGCGAAGAGGGCTGCAGCCCTCGCAGCAACTGCAGCCCTCGCGCTCCTTGACAGCATTTGCGGCCTTTGCGAAGAGAGGGAGCTGTGCGTGCACGCCCCTGGAGAGAGGGAACTGTGCGTGCACGCCCCTGGAGAGAGGGAACTGTGCGTGCACGCCCCTGGAGAGAGGGAGCTGTGCATGCACGCTGCTGGAGAGAGGGAGCAGAACTCCATGCCCCATTAGACCCATCAGACTACTTACATTCATTGGAGCACTTCAATTCACCTCCGCCATGTCTCCCCTGCCTGCACATTTTCTGCAGAGGCAGGGAGTTTCAGAATTACGTCACATGCATGCAAAGTCATTCAGGAAGTCCCTGCCTCTGCAGAAAAACGTACAGGCAGGAGATGCATAGTGGTGGATAATTGAACAGCTTCGATGAATGTAAGTAGTCTGATGGGTCTGACTGATAGTGACAGATCTGACTGATCGGGACCATGGAGGCCTGGCCTTGGGGGACATGAAGGCTTAGCCTGGGGGGACATGGCATCATGGGCTGGAGGCCATAAACTAATAAAAAAAAATACATATATACAACAAAATGTGCACTGGGACATTATTTATATATATATATATATATATATATATATATATATATATATATATATATATATACTGTATATATTATAAATATATTATAGATTTTATACACACTTATATTATACAGATTATAAGTATATAATATATTATATGTATTGTGTGTGTGTGTGTGTGTGAGGTGTGTGTGTATATATATATATATAATGATGTATTGTGTGTGTGTGAGGTGTGTGTGTAATGTGCAGTGTGTATACATATATATATATATATAATGATGTATTGTGTATGTCTGTGAGGTGTGTGTGTAATGTGCAGTGTGTATACATATATATATATATATAATGATGTATTGTGTGTGTGTGTGTGAGGTGTGTGTGTAATGTGCAGTGTGTATACATATAATGTATTGTGTGTGTGTGTGAGGTGTGTGTGTAATGTGCAGTGTGTATACATATATATATATATAATGATGTATTGTGTGTGTGTGAGGTGTGTGTGTGTAATGTGCAGTGTGTATACATATATATATATATAATGATGTATTGTGTATGTGTGTGAGGTGTGTGTGTAATGTGCAGTGTGTATACATATATATATATATATATATATATAATGATGTGTTGTGTGTGTGTAATGTGCAGTGTGTATACATATATATATATATATATATATATATATATATATATATATATATAATGTATTGTGTGTGTGTAATGTGCAGTGTGTATACATATATATATATATATATATATATAATGATGTATTGTGTGTGTGAGGTGTGTGTGTAATGTGCAGTGTGTATACATATATATATAATGATGTATTGTGTGTGTGTGTGTAATGTGCAGTGTGTATACATATATATATAATGATGTATTGTGTGTGTGTGTGTAATGTGCAGTGTGTATACATATATATATATATATATATATATATATATATATATATATATATAATGATGTGTTGTGTGTGTGTGAGGTGTGTGTGTAATGTGCAGTGTGTATACATATATATATATATATAATGATGTGTGTAATGTGCAGAGTGTATACATATATATATATATATATATAATGATGTGTTGTGTGTGTGTGAGGTGTGTGTGTAATGTGCAGTGTGTATACATATATATATATATATATAATGATGTGTTGTGTGTGTGTGAGGTGTGTGTGTGTAATGTGCAGTGTGTATACATATATATATATATAATGATGTATTGTGTGTGTGTGTGAGGTGTGTGTGTAATGTGCAGTGTGTATACATATATATATAATGATGTATTGTGTGTGTGTGTGTGTGTAATGTGCAGTGTGTATACATATATATATATATATATATATATATATATATAATGATGTATTGTGTGTAATGTGCAGAGTGTATACATATATATATATATATATATATATATATAATGATGTGTTGTGTGTGTGTAATGTGCAGTGTGTATACATATATATATATATATATATATATATATATATAATGATGTGTTGTGTGTGTGTAATGTGCAGTGTCTATACATATATATATATATATATATATATATATATATATATATATATATATAATGATGTGTTGTGTGTGTGTGAGGTGTGTGTGTGTAATGTGCAGTGTGTATATATATATATATATATATATATATATATATATATATAATGATGTATTGTGTGTGTGTAATGTGCAGTGTGTATACATATATATATATATATATATATATATATAATGATGTATTGTGTGTGTGTGTGTGAGGTGTGTGTGTAATGTGCAGTGTGTATACATATATATATATAATGATGTATTGTGTGTGTGTGAGGTGTGTGTGTAATGTGCAGTGTGTATACATATATATATATATATATAATGATGCAGTGTGTGTGTGTGAAATGTGCAGTGTGTATATATATATATATATATATATATATATATATATAATGATGTATTGTGTGTGTGTGTGTGTGAGGTGTGTGTGTAATGTGCAGTGTGTATATATATATATATATATATAATGATGTATTGTGTGTGTGAGGTGTGTGTGTAATGTGCAGTGTGTATACATATATATATATAATGATGTATTGTGTGTGTGTGTGTGTGTGAGGTGTGTGTGTAATGTGCAGTGTGTATATATATATATATATATAATGATGTATTGTGTGTGTGTGTGTGAGGTGTGTGTGTAATGTGCAGTGTGTATACATATATATATATATATAATGATGTATTGTGTGTGTGTGTGTGAGGTGTGTGTGTAATGTGCAGTGTGTATACATATATATATATATATATATATATATATATATAGTTGTGAGCGTACGAGTTGTTGCTAACGCTGCGGGCTCGCGCAGCGAGCCGAGGCCCTCGCGAAGCGAGGGCACTGCCCGAGGGTCTCAGGTGCTGGCATGGAGCGCCGAAGGCGCTCCATGCCAGCAACTGAGGACCCTCGCGAAGCGAGGGCCTCAGTTGCTGGCATGGAGCGCCGTAGGCGCTCCATGCCAGCACCTGAGGACCTCGCAAAGCGAGGGCCGCAGTTGCTGGCATGGAGCGCCGAAGGCGCTCCTTGCCAGCAACTGCGACCCTCGCAAACTTCACGTCGCAACCCAAACAGTACGACACACACATTACGACACTCGCAAACAACATACGACACACGTTCACACACATTACGGACTCGCAACACTCGGACGCAACTCGCGAACATTACAAAATGTCAAACACAATACATACACACACCACATACATAAAAAACTTACCTACACCAAGAGGGAGCACCCAGCACCTCAAAAATACAACTTACACCTCGATTTTACTTCAAATAAAACAGTTTAGAGACTAAAAAAAAAACGAAGCGAGAGAAAAAATGGCCGCCGAACAAAACGAAAACGAGGCTACAGCACTCTAAACTCGCAAAACACCACAAGAAACTCGCAAAACACCACAAAACACCTACGGATATTCCGATACAAACGTATAACACACATTACTCGCCGTTTCTCGCCAATGCGGAAGTACACGACTACGCTAACGGTTTGGTCTCGCGCACGCACAGTGTTACACTGCACACATTCAGCACGCTTACACAGCAGCTCCACACCACTAATGCTGCAGCAACATCAAAACACATTCACAGCTCTTCCACACAATGCTTTAAAATAGGTAAAGTATATTCATTTATTAATGTATTATATATTTCATTATTACACCAAACAGCATTAGCTACCTTACAATTTCATTGCCGTCATTTTTTGACGGGCAATTCGCTAGTATCATATATTTGTTTGTTGGTCAGGGACTATTAAAAACAGTATGCAGTTTAAAATAAATAAAAGTTCATCTTTTTTTTTAACTTTTGCCCATGTCAGTTTCCCCCCAAGTAGAGATGTTTATCTCCACCTACCTGTGCTTATCAGGAGGCATTACCAACTCTACCTGGCAGCTGGGCAAAGAAACCCCCCCCCCAGAACAGTTACACTTTGGTTCAGACTGAGCAGGCTCCTTGAAGAGAGTGGAGAGGCTATGGTGGCTCATGCACTGTCACTGGGTGAGGTATAGGTGTCAGCTGCAAACAGGTAACAAAACAATTGTTACCTGTGTGTAGATGATGGGGTAGCTAACAATGACAAGCTCAAATATTTCCGAGACCCAGAGAGAGCTGGCCACTCCCCCTGACAAGGTACATGGAGGAGGATAAAGGCAGCTCGGAGTAAAAAGAAAACAGGCAATTTAAAAATTAAGAAAAATATTAACTTTTATTTATATTAAACGTCATACTATTTTAATAGTCTATGCCCTACAAACAATCATATGAGATTTACTTTAAATTCATTACATTGCCAATATACATGACAATACAATTCATATATTGTGATTTTTGTAAAGCTATGTGTGATCTTGCGGTCAAGAGAGTATTATAATATATATATTTTTATAACAATTATTTGTTTGGCATCATCTGATTAATGTCTGGTTAATGTTTTCTTGTACAGAACGAACAATAGTGGCATGCAATGTGGCAAGCAACTTTGATGATACTGCTGTCTGAGCAAGTGGATAATTAAGCAGAAAAATGGCAAATCTATAAGAAAGAAAATAATAAAAAACATTTATTGATATCAGCATTAACTAGATGATGTTATAATTTATAAATATACCCAAGTGTGAACTAAATATAATGTGTATTCCATCTACAGGGTGGTATACTGTAGGGTCAAGCCCCTCTCATCTGTTATGAACTGCAGAAGGGTGTACCACCACTTGCATGTGCTATTGTTGAATGAAAAGTGTACCTGTATTATTAGTGGTATATGTACATTTTGCACACTAAATTAAGGCATCCTTTCAACAAAATTATATATTTTTCATAAATATTTAGTTATTGGAATGTTGTTTCTGTTGTTATCATGTTGATGCTGATGTATCAAACTCTTACACTCTTAATCAGACTCTTACACTGATTATTCTGTACATTGTAGTATTTAGGTACATGGGATCCGTAATTTTACGGTTAAAATTTTCTTCTTTATGCTTCTTCACTGCCTATTAATGGGATATGGGAGGTACCCTGTTTTAATAATAAAAAATATTATTATTCCAGCAGGTCATCTGATAGATGCCTCACTTACGGAAAAGTGGATTAAGATTATACAACAATGCTCTTTGGACTTTATGGGACTCATTCTTGAAACAAAGAAATCTAATCTAGAAACCCTACACATTAAAGTGGATCAATATAACCAAGAAATATGTAAATATAAAGAACTGGAAGAATTTAACATCCACGATAAAAAATGTAATGAAAATATTGAGAAACTAAAAAAGGAATTATCCTTGCGGAAACATGGTAAATTGCAACGGGGTAAACTGGATTTTAATCAAGAAAGGGCATACAAGCTGAAAACTGGAAAATACCTCCCACAACCACTGATATAAGCTCCTTGGATTATTCCGACAGGGAGGATTTGGATCAATCGCAATGGGAAGGATACAGTCGGAATTCACGTTATCCATTCAGAAATAAATCTCAAAATAGGCCTAACTTGAACCAAACTTCTATGGAAGATTTTTTAGGCAGGGGGCACGCCCAAAGGCCAAAGTTCAGAGGGAGATCAAGGCAAGAGAGAAAACAATCCTCCAGATAATGGACCAGATAAACATCACTAACCCATTTATAACTAAAGCCAAGACACCAACTGGGAATAAGCATCCAAAAGGAAAAAAAACAACACTTTACCAAATCTTCCAAAAAAGTCAAAAGCAACCAGACTAAAATCTAGAAATAAACCATAGGGAAGAAAGCTGCAAGAAGAAAAAAATGAAGAAACCCAACAAAAATAACCTATTGACAGAGATATAGCAAGCAAAACAAATGTAGTTAATGCCATAATAATCATATCGGACTTTAAGTTGTCAACTGAACGCATAGCGGTATTGGAAAGAGGGCTTTCATTCATTCCCACGAGTAAGTCTCATTTATTTGCAATGGTAAAAGATCTAAATTTATTCGGGAGGAAACTAGCCTTAAAAATATATTTTTTTGACAAGGAAAAAAAGAGGCTAGAAGCCTTGGGTCTTACTTTGGAGGACCTTAAAACACTGGATTTCCTAAATGATTTTCTGAGAGAAACTGACACGGAAATAAAGAATAATATATTCGATTTGAATAACCCAAGCCGTTTCACCTCAAAGATGAAAGATTACGACAATATAGATGCCTTTATCTGTGTAGTCACTAAAGATCTAGAAAGAATACCCAATGATCCAAAGATTAAAAAGAACATGGAATCCAATTTCTCTCACATAGAATGAAAAGCATTGAAGGAATTACAAATGGCAAAAATGTAAATCAAAGCTGCCGATAAAGGAGGCAATACAGTCCTTCTAAACAAAAATTATTATAAAAAGATGTGCTTGATAATACTACAAGATAAAGATACTTATGAAGTATTGAAAAAGAACCCGACATATGAATATCACAATTAATTGCAAACAATTTTACTTTTTTAACAAGTACTTAAAAGCTCTGTTTAATAATGTTTAATAGTCCCAACAAAGGTCTTTGTCCTGTAACTCATGACTGTAGTGTTTCTGTAATAGTAGTTGTACTTGCCAATCAAAAAATTGTCTCTCTGCAGCATTTCAAATCATGATTGGCTAGTACATCTAGTACCAATAGAAATGTGCATGAGCTTCTGGGACAGACCTTTGTGGGGACTATTTGAAAGGTTCCAGTTAGTAAAAAACAGAACTTTTAAGAACTTACATTTTTATAAATAGGGAATTTTCCATATCCCTTTAATTGAAGCTGACCAATTTTCAAAGATGTATAAAATTCAAAGGCAGGTGCATAGAAACTACTATACTGCACACTGGAGGCTTAATATTTAAAGGGATATGGAGGGTTCTGGATTGCGAGGACCGATTCCACAATATGTCCCTCGCAGCCTGCTTTGAGAGATGACTCTGAAAAATGGCCGATAATAAGCTCAGAGAGAGCTACGTAGTATCACGCAGCCTTAAATCTATGAGGTGAATCTCGCACCTCGGAAGAATCCCACAGACACAAAAAAGTGCCAGCAATGGATCCTAAACCACATACGTGCTGCCTTGGAGCAGCCCGAGACAGCCGTGTGATGCTCCCCCCTGTTCCCTAATCTCATCCTCATGCTGCAGGGACCCCTGCAGCCCCTCCACATTAACCCCTTGCAGCGAGGGTCCCCGATCGTCACAGATCAGGCCACCGCTGCATTTAAAACTTTGAAATTCCCAGCCGCGGTTCCTTTAAGAGCCTGCGGCGCACTATTAGCCAATCCAGGCCGCGGCAGCTGAAATTAACCCCCCTCTATGCTGGGGGGTCCCCATTCAGGAACCCCAAAGTGTCCCCACCTTAACCCCTTGCAGCGGAGGTCCCCGATCGTGGCCCCACTGCATTTAAAACTTTGAAATTCCCTGCTGCAGCTTCTTAAAGGTCCTGCAGCACACTATTTGCCAATCCCGGCACCTAAAATTAAGCCCCCTCTATGCTAGGGGTCCCTGTCGGGACCCCCGAAGTGTCCCCACATTAACCCTTGACTGCAGGGGTCCATAGGGACCCCCGCAGCCGCCCCACATTAACCCCTTGCAGCGGGGGTCCCCGATCAGCACCTATCGTGACCCCGCTGCATTTGAAATAAATAATTTCCGCCTTGCGGGTCCATAAAGGACCGCAAAGGTCCTGAAAGTACCCGTGCTAAAAAATATTAACCCCAGGCTGCACTTGAAATGAAGAATTTCCCCTCGCGGGTCCTTAAAGGACCCCAAAGGCCCTGAAAGGACCCGTGCTAAAAAATATTAACCCCAGGCAACTAAAATTAAAATTAAACCCATAACTCATGGGGGTCAATACTGACCCCCATAAGCCCTTAATTAACCCTGTCACTCATGGGGGTTAATACAGACCCCCATAAGCCTTAATTAACCCTGTCACTCATGGGGGTCAATATAGACCCCCATAAGCCCTTAATTAACCCTGCAGCTAGGGGTTAACGTGGAGACACTTCGGGGGTCCCGGTGGGGCCGCCAGCAGAGAGGGGTGTTTATTTTAGGTGCCTCGGCCGCGATTGGCTAAGAGTGTGCCGCGGGCCCTTTAAGGAGCAACGGCGGGAAATATAAAAGTTTTAAATGCAACGGGGGCCTGATATATGCCGATCGGGGACCCACACTGCAAGGGGTTAATGTTGGGGGGGCTGCTGGAGTCCCTATGGACCCCGGCAGCAAGTGGTTAATGTGGGTCCCTTCAGGGAGGGGGTATTTTAGGTGCCGGGGGGTAGGTGGAGTACCCCCCACGGCAGGGCTTATGTGTGGGACTGCCGCGGAGGTGCCGTTTAGGACCCCTGCAGCAATTGATGATGTGTGGGAGCCTGCGAGATCATCTCGCAAGCTGTCACTCCTCATGTAGATTTTCTCTGTGTTGACAACCCTGCTTCATAGCTTACACAATGCTCGCAGCAGGGCTAATTTATTAGCATGGTAACTTTTATAAATTTGCAGCAGGGTTTAAGTAGAAGCCTCGTATCTACCAGGATGGAATTTAATAAGGCTGATAATATATACATGTATCTATTTACTTTTATGTACTTTATTTTAAGATCTGCCTATACTCTCTGTTTTTACTGCCTAAAATTTAACAAATATTACTAGCTTGGGTCTGGCCTCTGCAACTCATGAATACACAGTGAGGTAAACGTACTAAGACGATACAAGATGAACAGCCATCTACTGTGGCTCATCGCACGTTAGCAATGCTCAGGTCTCTGTGCGATGTATTAAGCTTACTTGGGAAGATTCTTTGTAGCAGTGATGGATTGCACCTTAATAATGAGGGAGCTTGTGTATTGGGTTGATCATGGTATAAAGGCTAGGGGAGTTTTTAAATTAATATAAGGGGTCGGGACTAGATAGAAGTAATCAGGCTAAAAGTTTAGAGGGGTAAGGGATAAATGAACTAATCATGAAGGAAAAGGGGGAGGGTTAGTATAGTCAATAGAGAGGTCATGGTAAGACACTCAAATACTGTGGCAAGTACTTCAAACCCGCAGAGACATAGCAACCCAAAGTCTATGTTGATATTGCAAGAAACTTGCCAGGGAAAATTGTCGAGTTAGAATTATTAATAGTGATGTCGCGAACATAACATTTTCGGTTCGCGAACCGCGAACGCTAATTGCCGCAAATGTTTGCGAACCGGCGAATCTGGCGAACCGCCATAGACTTCAATGGGCAGGTGGATTTTAAAACCCACAGGGACTCTTTCTGGCCACAATAGTGATGGAAAAGTTGTTTTAAGGGGACTAACACCTGGACTGTGGCATGCCGCAGGGGGATCCATGGCAAAACTCCCACGGAAAATTACATAGTTGATGCAGAGTCTGGTTTTAATCCATAAAGGGCATATATTACCTAACATTCCTAAATTATTTGGAATAACGTGCTTTAAAACATCAGGTATGATGTTGTATCGATCAGGTAGTGTAAGGGTTAGGCCCGCTTCACAGTGACAGACCAAACTCCCCGTTTAACACACCTCAAACAACCTCAAACAGTCCATTTGCACAACCGCAAACTCCCCATTTGCACAAGGTTGGATACCAAGCTAGCCATGTCCCGTTCCTTGTCTTCACTGATGACATTGAAGGTCTCTTCCTCCACCCAGCCACGTACAACACCAAGGGTCCCCGAAAGGTGACAACAAGCCCCCTGAGACGCCTGCTGTGTTTGGTCTTCCACCTCCTCAAAGCCACCTTCCACCTCTGACTCTTCTTCAGACTCCTCTCACTGCGTTGCCTCTCTCTGCATTATTATAAGGTGTGTTAAGTAGTACTACCCTTATCAGTTTAATACCTGTTACGTCACCTATCAGGGGGCGTGTATAAGGCCTGGATTTTTGGAACCGGGAGATGGAAAAAGATGCTTGGTTGGTCCTCCCACTTCAATTTTGGGGCACAGTGCGTGCAATCTAAGGTGCCACCAGATATTAGTGGTGTGTTTGTAAGTACTACTCTTATCAGTTTAATACCTGTTACGTCACTTATCAGGGGGCGTGTATAAGGCCTGGATTTTTGGAACCGGGAAATGGAAAAAATACTTGATTGGTCGTATCACTTCAATTTTGGGGCACGGCGCGTGCAATCTAAGGTGCCACCAGATAGGAGTGGCGTGTTTGTAAGTACTACTCTTATCAGTTTAATACCTGTTACGTCACTTATCAGGGGGCGTGTATAAGGCCTGGATTTTTGGAACTGGGAGATGGAAAAAGATGCTTGGTTGGTCCTCCCACTTAAATATTGCGGCACGGCAAATGCAATCAAAGGTGCCACCAGATAGGAGTGGCGTGTTTGTAAGTACTACTCTTATCAGTTTAATACCTGTTACAGCACCTATCAGGGGGCGTGTATAAGGCCTGGATTTTTGGAACTGGGAGATGGAAAAAGATGCTTGGTTGGCCCTCCCACTTCAATTTTTGGGGCACGGCGCGTGCAATCAAAGGTGCCACCAGTTAGGAGTGGTGTGTTTGTAAGTACTACTCTTATCAGTTTAATACCTGTTACAGCACCTATCAGGGGGCGTGTATAAGGCCTGGATTTTTGGAACCGGGAGATGGAAAAAGATGCTTGGTTGGTCCTCCCACTTCAATTTTGGGGCACGGCACGTGCAATCTAAGGTGCCACCAGATATTAGTGGTGTGTTTGTAAGTACTACTCTTATCAGTTTAATACCTGTTACGTCACTTATCAGGGGGCGTGTATAAGGCCTGGATTTTTGGAACCGGGAGATGGAAAAAATACTTGGTTGGTCGTATCACTTCAATTTTGGGGCAAGGCGTGTGCAATCTAAGGTGCCACCAGATAGGAGTGGCGTGTTTGTAAGTACTACTCTTATCAGTTTAATACCTGTTACGTCACTTATCAGGGGGCGTGTATAAGGCCTGGATTTTTGGAACCGGGAGATGGAAAAAGATGCTTGGTTGGTCCTCCCACTTAAATATTGCGGCACGGCACATGCAATCAAAGGTGCCACCAGATAGGAGTGGCGTGTTTGTAAGTACTACTCTTATCAGTTTAATACCTGTCACGTCACTTATCAGGGGGCGTGTATAAGGCCTGGATTTTTGGAACCGGGAGATGGAAAAAGATGCTTGGTTGGCCCTCCCACTTCAATTTTTGGGGCACGGCGCGTGCAATCAAAGGTGCCACCAGTTAGGAGTGGCGTGTTTGTAAGTACTACTCTTATCAGTTTAATACCTGTTACAGCACCTATCAGGGGGCGTGTATAAGGCCTGGATTTTTGGAACCAGGAGATGGAAAAAGATGCTGGGTCGGTCCTCCTACTGTCACAGGGCCCGGGGGGGGGGGGGCGCCCCCTCGTCGGGCTACCTGGTTGATCCTGCCTCAAAGATTAAGACATGCACGTTTAAATACACACAGCCGGTACAGTGAAACTGCGAATTGTTCATTTAATCAGTTATAGACTGGTTCCTTTGATCGCTCCATCTGTTACTTTGATAACTGTCGGAATTAGAGAGCTGATACATGCCGACGAGCGCTGACTCCCCGGGATGCGTGCACTTATGAAAAATTAGGTATTGTTGCAGCCGCTGCTGTTGCAGCGACCAGAAAAATGTACATTTGTTTCCCAGGCAGAAACTGCCCTAAAACATTGCATCTTGATCCCTAGTTGGTGGCCGATAAGTCACGCAAGTCATGCGGCATTCAAAGAAAAAATACTGCAGCTTGTGGACCATTTTTAGCTCAAGGCAGCTCATCTCATCAGCCCTTTTGTAGTCTAATGTATCGCCCAGTGTCAGTCCATTCGGGATCCATCCCTCAATCATCTTTATAAAGGTGAGGTAATCTAGACTTTTTTGACCTAGGCGACTTCTCTTTTGAGTGACAATACCTCCTGCTGCACTGAAGGTCCTTTCTGACAGGACACTGGAAGCGGGGCAGGCCAGAAGTTCTATGGCAAATTGGGATAGCTCAGGCCACAGGTCAAGCCTGCACACCAGTAGTCAAGGGGTTCATCGCTCTTCAGTGTATATCGATATCTGCAGTTAAAGCGAGGTAGTCTGCCACCTGTCGGTCGAGTCCTTCTCTGAGGGTGGATCCCGAAGGGCTGTGGCGATGCGTAGGACTGAAAAGCTCTGCATGTCCTCCATCAACAACACGTCTTTTAAACGTCCTGTCCTTGCCGGTGTGGTCGTGGGAGGAGGAGGATTACTTTCACCTCTTCCACTGTTAGATTCCCGTTGTGCTGTGACATCACCCTTATATGCAGTGTAAAGCATGCTTTTTAATTTCATTTGGAACTGCTGCATCCTTTCTGCCTAATTCGGTAACATTTCAGGTACTTTCTGCATATACCGGGGGTCTAGTAGCGTGGACACCCAGTACAGATCGTTCTCCTTCAGCCTTTTTATACGAGGGTCCCGCGACAGGCACGACAGCATGAAAGACCCCATTTGCACAAGGTTGGATGCCGAGCTACCCATGTCCCGTCCCTCGTCCTCAGTGATCTCACGGAAGGTATGTTCTTCCCCCCAGCCACGTAAAACACCACGGGTACCAGATAGGTGACAACGAGCACCCTGGGAGGGCTGTTGTGATTGGTCTTCCTTCCTCCTCTCAAAGCCACATTCCTCCTCTGACTCCTCTTCCTCACAATCCTCCTCCAGCGTTGCCGCAGGTCCAGCAAGCGATGCTGATAAGGCTGTTTCTGGTGGTGATTGTGACCACAACTCTTCCACTTCTTCATCACGCTCATCTACGGCCTGATCCAACACTCTTCGCAGGGCACGCTCCAGTAAGAAAACAAATGGTATGATGTCGCTGATGGTGCCTTCTGTGCGACTGACAAGGTTTGTCACCTCCTCAAAAGGATGCATGAGCCTACAGGCATTGCGCATAAGAGTCCAGTACTGTGGCAAAAAAAATCCCAGCTTCTCAGAGGCTGTCCTAGCACCCCGGTCATACAAATACTCGTTAACGGCTTTCTCTTGTTGGAGCAGGCGGTCGAACATTAGGAGAATTCCAACGTGTAATGCTGTCACAAATCAAGCGCCTCACTGGCATGTTGTTTTGCCGCTGGATATCTGAAAAGTGCGCCATGGCCGTGTAGGAACGCCTGAAATGGCCACACACCTTTCTGGCCTGCTTCAGGACGTCCTGTAAGCCTGGGTACTTGTGCACAAAGCGTTGTACGATCAGATTACACACATGTGCCCATGCACGGCACATGTGTCAACTTGCCCAAATTCAATGCCGCCAAAAAATTTCTTCCATTGTCACAAACCACTTTGCCAATCTTCAGTTGGTACTGAGTCAGCCATTGACCCACCTGTGCGTTCAGGGTGGACAGGAGTGCTGGCCCGGTGTGACTCTCTGCTTTCAGGCAAGTCAACCCCAAGACGGCGTGACACTGCCATATCCGGGATGTGGAATAGTATCTGGGGAGCTGGGGGGGTGCCGTTGATGTGGAGCAAGACGCAGCAGCAGAAGAGGACTCAGCTGAGGAGGTTATGGAAGAGGATGGAGTAGGAGGAGTAGAGGAGGTGGCAGCAGGCCTGTGTGCAAGTCGTGGCAGTGTCACCAACTCCTCTGCAGAGCCACTCATTCCATGCTTGGCAGGCGTCAGCAGGTTTACCCAATGCGCAGTGTAGGTATTATACCTGTCCTGACCATGCTTTGCAGACCAGGTATCAGTGGTCAGATGGACCCTTGCCCCAACACTGTGTTCCAGACATGCCATTACTTCCTTTTGCACAATCGAGTACAGGTTGGGGATTTCCTTTTGTGAAAATAAATTTCGTCCGGGTACCTTCCACTGCGGTGTCCTAATAGCTACAAATTTTTTGAAAGCCTCAGACTCCACCAGCTTGTATGGTAAAAGCTGGCGGGCTAAGAGTTCAGACAAGCCAGCTGTCAGATGCCGGGCAAGGGGGTGACTTTGTGACATTGGCTTCTTACTCTCAAACATGCCCTTGACAGACACCTGACTGTGGGGAGATGAGCAGGAACAGCTAGAGGCGAGAGACGGAGTGGTGGATGGTTGAGAGGGGGCAAGGAGGACAGCAGTGGTTGACGTGGATGAAGATGCTGGACCAGGAGGAGGATGGCGGCTTTGAGTTTGTCTGCTGCTTGTACCCAGGTGTTGATCCCATTGGCGTTTGTGATGTGACATCATGTGCCTTCGCAAAGCAGTTGTACCTAGGTGGGTGTTGGACTTCCCACGACTCAGTTTCTTTTGGCACAGGTTGCAAATGGCATCGCTGTTGTCACAGGCAGACACACAAATAAAGTGCCACACTGCTGAGCTCTGCAGTGACAGCGTTCTGGTGGTGGCAACAGCATGCGTTGATTGGCGTGCTGTCTGGCTGACCCCGGGTGCCGATGCATGCTGTCTGACTGTGCCACTAGCTCCTTGCGATGACCTCCCTCTGCTTCCAATTCGTCTCCTCCTCCTCTCTTTCTCCCCATCGGAACTTTCCCCCTGTTCTTCTTCTCTTCTAGAGGGCACCCTCGTGACACCCACGGACGCATCGTCATCATCATCACCCGCTTCACTTGTTTCTGACAACTCAACAAAGAAAGCAGCAGCGGGTACATCATCATCACTTCGTACATACATGTGTGTAATGCTGCCTGACTGAGACATATCCCTGTTATCTACATCCTCTGGCAATAATGGTTGTGCATCACTCATTTCTTAAAACTGATGTGTAAATAACTCTTCTGACTGATCAATTGAAGCGGCTGTGGTACAAGTGTTGGTGGTGGCGGCAGGCGGGCGAGTGGTAACTTGAGAGGTGCCCGAAGCTAAGCTGGAAGAGGATGGTGCGTCAATGTTCCGAGAGGAAGCTGTAGAAGATTGGGTGTCCTGTGTTAGCCAGTCAACTATGTCCTCATAAGTTTTTGAGTTCTGGGTAACTGGCCTCTGAACACTGGGCATTATTGTAGGGCCAAAGGGAATCACAGCACCACGACCACGACGGCTCGTGCGGATTGGCCTGCCTCTGCCTGTCATTTTTTTTGCGATTAGTGGTACTATGTGTGCAAGCTAGTGTGACAACAGATATGAGTGGCACTGTGCACTTGCAGAAGTTGGCAGTGTAGACTCTGTAGGCCTGACACACACGCTTGCAGACAAGTAAATGCTATTCAATGTATTACAGTCAAAATTGTATTCTTTGTTTAAATGTGGACTACTGACTGTAACACCAGATAGGAGTGGTGGCACTGACTGGGCAAGTGGGCACAGTATATACTGTGAGCCTAAGACACACACGCTGGCAGGCAGGCAAATGAAATTAGAAAAAAGTGTTGCTTTTTTTTAAATGTAGACTGCTGGTACACCACCAGAATGGATTGGTTGCACTGGGCACAGTATAAGCTGTGAGCCTGAGAGACACACACAGACTAGCGGTCAGGCAAATGAACTTAGATTTAACAAAATACAATTTGGGGTTTTTTAAATGTCGACTGCTGGTACACCACCTGATTGGATTGGTTGCACTGGGCACAGTATCAGTTGTAAACCTGACACACACACTGGCTAGTAGGCAGGCAAATGAACTTAGATTAGACAAAATAAAAGTTTTGGTTTTTAAAAGTAGATTGCTGGTACACCACCAGATTGGATTGATTGCACTGGGCACAGTATCAGTTGTGAGCCTGAGACACACACAGACTAGCGGTCAGGCAAATGAACTTAGATTTAACAAAATACAATTTGGGGGGTTTTAAAGGTAGACTGCTGGTACACCACCAGATTGGATTGATTGCACTGGGCACAGTATAAGTTTTGAGCCTAACACACACACTGGCTAGTAGGCAGGCAAATTAACTTAGATTAAATAAAATAAAAGTTTTGTTTTTTAAAAGTAGACTGCTGGTACACCACCAGATTGGATTGGTTGCACTGGGCACAGTATCAGTTGTGAGCCTGAGAAACACACAGAATAGCGGTCAGGCAAATGAACTTAGATTTAACAAAATACAATTTGTTTTTTTTTAAATGTACACTGCGGGTACACCACCTGATTGGATTGGTTGCACTGGGCACAGTATCAGTTGTGAGCCTGAGACACGCACAGACTAGCTGTCAGGCAAATAAACTTAGATTAGACAAAATAAAAGTCTTGGTTTTTAAAAGTAGACTGCTGGTACACCACCAGATTGGATTGGTTGCACTGGGCACAGTATCAGTTGTGAGCCTTACACACACACTGGCTAGTAGGCAGGCAAATGAACTTAGATTAAATAAAATAAAAGTTTTGTTTTTTAAAAGTAGACTGCTGGTACACCACCAGATTGGATTGGTTGCACTGGGCACAGTATCAGTTGTGAGCCTGAGAAACACACAGAATAGCGGTCAGGCAAATGAACTTAGATTTAACAAAATACAATTTGTTTTTTTTTAAATGTACACTGCGGGTACACCACCTGATTGGATTGGTTGCACTGGGCACAGTATCAGTTGTGAGCCTGAGACACGCACAGACTAGCTGTCATGCAAATAAACTTAAATTAGACAAAATAAAAGTCTTGGTTTTTAAAAGTAGACTGCTGGTACACCACCAGATTGGATTGGTTGCACTGGGCACAGTATCAGTTGTGAGCCTTGCACACACACTGGCTAGTAGGCAGGCAAATTAACTTAGATTAGACAAAATAAAAGTCTTGGTTTTTAAAAGTAGACTGCTGGTACACCACCAGATTGGATTGATTGCACTGGGCACAGTATCAGTTGTGAGCCTGAGAAACACACAGAATAGCAGTCAGGCAAATGAACTTAGATTTAACAAAATACAATTTTGGGTTTTTTAAATGTACACTGCTGGTACACCACCTGATTGGATTGGTTGCACTGGGCACAGTATCAGTTGTGAGCCTGAGACACGCACAGACTAGCTGTCAGGCAAATGAACTTAGATTTAACAAAATAACATTTTGGATTGTTTAAAGGTATACTGCTGGTACACCACCTGGTTGGATTGGTTGCACTGGGCACAGTATCAGTTGTGAGCCTGACACACACACTGGCTAGTAGGCAGGCAAATGAACTTAGATTAGACAAAATAAAAGTTTTGTTTTTTAAAAGTAGACTGCTGGTAAACCACCAGATTGGATTGATTGCACTGGGAACAGTATCAGTTGTGAGCCTGAGAAACACACAGAATAGCGGTCAGGCAAATGAACTTAGATTTAACAAAATACAATTTTGTTTTTTTTAAAGTAGACTGCTGGTACATCACCTGATTGGATTGGTTGCACTGAGCACAGTATCAGTTGTTAGCCTGAGAAACACACAGAATAGCGGTCAGGCAAATGAACCTAGATTTAACAAAATACAATTTTGGGTTTTTTAAATGTCGACTGCTAGTACACCACCTGATTGGATTGGTTGCACTGGGCACAGTATCAGTTGTAAACCTGACACACACACTGGCTAGTAGGCAGGCAAACTAACTTAGATTAGACAGAAAAAAACAAAAAAACAGACTGATGTTATAGCCCTAAAAAGGGCTTTTTGGGGTGCTGTCCTTGCAGCAGAGATCAAAAGAGTCCTTCAGGACTGTATTGGACACTGTGTACAGTAGCCTAGCTATGGTTTTTCCTATTGAATTAGTATCACCTACACTCAGCCTCCTCTCAGTAAGACTGCAAGTTAGTTATGATTCCAAAATGGCTGCTGTCCATGAGGTTGAAGGGTCTGGAAGGCAGGGTATGATGCTGATGGGCTGGAATGTGTCTGCTGACTGTGAGGTGCAGCGTCAAAGTTTGTTTAATGATAAAGTATAGGGGGCGGATCGAACATTGCATATGTTCGCAGTTCGCCGCAAACGCGAACATGCTATGTTCGCCGGGAACAGTCCGCCGGAGAACTATTCGCGACATCTCTAATTATTAACAGTAAATTGGATTTTATATACTTGAAACGTGATGGGATGATTCTTATGACAGAACAGTTAATTTGAAAGTTTACAAACTATTTAGAAAAGATAGGGCAAAGGTAGATGAGGAAGAGGAATGTGTCTGTATGTTAAGCCTGAATTTAAAGCTTATAGCCAGATAAGGTATTTATGGTGAAACTAGTGATACTGTTGTGGTTATGGCCGGATTACCCATTAGGCCAACTAGGCAGCCACCTAGGGGCACTTTCCTGTCAGGGGTGACACTTTTTAAAAAAAAATGGTTTATGGCTTAAAAAAATTAAATGTTGCAGTTCATAGATTGGCTACTAGGGGGTAACCACCTAGAACAAGACAATTAAAACAGGAAACGGAACTTACACGTACAGAAAAGGCAAAAATGGGTCTGTGCATACCTTGCGTACTTACTCACAGGGGCTCCTCCACTTCACTGCCTAGGGGCTCCAAAAAGGTAGATACGGCCCTGGTTGTGGAATAAAATAAATAGTGTAGGAACAAGCCCTAAAAAACTATTGGTAGGAATATGCTATTAACCCCCCAAATATAAGTGACAGTGAGGAATAGAAAATATTGCTACATATTGGAAAAGCATGGTCTAAGTTCTAATAATGGGAGATTTTAACTATCCTGAAATAAAGTGGACAAATGAGACAGCAGTTCATCTTAAGAGAGCAGGTTCTTCAGTACACTCAGAGATACTACTAGAAATGTTGCTATATGGGATTTAATCATCATAAATATTATTGCTATAATATCAAATGTTGAAATAGGGGAACCCTTGGGGTACACGGACCATAACACAGTGTCAAAAAACAAAGTTATAAGGGGCCAATAAAAACTCTTAATATTAAAAGGGTGATTTTTTAATGATCTAAGAGCAGCAATACAATGTATAGACTGGGAGAAAGAGCTGAGAGGTAAAAATACTGAAGGTAAATGGACAACATTTATAGCTTTTACTAAATAAATAAATATACATACATATCACCATATAGCATGTGGAAATAAAAGTAGAACGAATAAATAACCCATATGGTTAACAATGACTTAAAAATCAAGATAAGGTGTCAAAAGCAAGCATTTAAACTATGCAAAAAAGAGCTTTTCTTGTGTACAAGGTATATAACAACTTTTGCAAAAAAGCTATTAGATTGGCTAAAATAGACTAACCTGGAAAAGTTTTTTAAATATATTAATGGGAAGAAAGTCTAGAAAATATCGGAACCTTAAAACAAGAAACTGTCAAACTTGATAAATAGTGCTTGGGAAAAGGCAGATGTGCTATGTAAATTCTGTATACACAATAGAGGTACCAATCATGCAACAAAATGAGGATATATTATTATTTATTATTATCTTTATTTATATCGCGCCAACATATTCCGTAGCGTGTTATAGGGGTTGAGTACATGGCAAAAAACAAACTTAACACCTTGTAAAGAATGGAGGGCCCTGTTTTTGAGTTTAGAATCAAATGTACATAGTGCTCGTTTCCAAGGCACTGACACAAAATTGTGAAAACTCACAAACTTACAATCTAAGGGTTTAGGTGTGATACAAGAGGGTGACAAATGCAAGATGGCAGTGTGAGAGCAATTGGTTCAGTCAAGTGGAGGGGTCTGTGTGTACTGTAGATTGTGGGTGTAAGTGTTATTAAGCTTTGGAGTGTTATTAAGCTTTGGAGTGTGCAGTTGTACATTAGTAATTACATTTTTAGTAAATGTTTTTATTTTTTAAAGGTTTTGAGAAGGAAGATAGTCTAATGGAGCGGGCAAGGAGTTCCAAATAGTAGGGGCAGCACGAGAAAAGTCTTGAAGACAGGAGTGAGAGGAGGTGATGAGAGAGGAGAAAAGAAAAAGGTCGTTAGCAGAACAAAAGGGGCGGTTGGGAGAGTATTTTGGAGCAAGAGCAGAGATATAGAGGGTGCACTGTTGTTGAGGGTCTTATATGTTAGGGTCATGATTTTAAATTTGATTCGGGAAGCTATGGGAAGCCAGTGGAGTGATTGACAGAGAGGAGCTGCAGACACTGATTGTTTGGTATGGAAGATGAGTCTAGCGGATTGGAGGGGAGACAGACGAGAGATTGGTAGGCCAGAAAGGAGTGAATTGCAGTAGAGTCGAGTCGAGATATGATGAGAGAGTGTATTACAATTTTTGCTGTGTCTTCTGTAAGATAATGACGAATTTTGGAGATGTTTTTTAGGTGAAACTGACAAGATGTTGTTATTGATTGGATGTGAGGAATAAAAGAGAGGGCGGGATCCAGTAGAACCCCAAGACAATGGTCTTGGGAGGTGGGAGTGATAATGGTGTTGTCAACAGTGAGAGATATTTGAGGAGTGGAAGCTGTAGTAGAGGGTGTAGAGATTAGGAGTTCAGTTTTAGACATGTTGAGTTTGAGTTGAGGAGCGGACTTCCAGGAGAGGCAGTTGGAAACTTGCCTTCACCAAATAATTGGTGGCTGATAAAATAAATGTTAATAAAGCACCAAATCCTGATGGATACATCCAAGGGTACTGAGGGAACTGGTTTCCATAATATCGAAAGCATTATGTCTAAGTTTTCAAGATTCACTCTCCACAGGTGCAGTACCAGATGAAGGGAGAAAAGCAGATGTGATACCTATATTTAAGAAGGAAGCAAGAGCAATTCCAGGGAACTATATACATGTAAGTCTTAATTATGTAGTGGGGAAGAGTTCATAAGACAAACTGTAGTTTATAATTTGGTTCTATAAAGAGATATGCAAAAACGTGGACAAAGGCAACTCAATAGATGTAGTGTTTCTGGATTCTGAAAACACTTTTGACACAGTGTCATGTGAGATGTTGTGCAAAGTAAGGGAAACAGGAATCTGCTCATCGATTGAGAGCTTGCTAAAAGACAGGAAACAAAGGGCTGTTGTAAAAGGAACATACTCAGATTAAGATTAGACTAATCGAGTAGAAACTCAGGGTTCAGTGCAAGGTCCTATCATTCTTAACATATTTATTAATGAACTAGAAGTAGGACTGAAAAGTAATGTCTGTGCAAGGTAGTTAAATCACAAAATGATGTACTTTCACTCTAAATGGACTTACATAAATTAGAAGAATGGGCAATTAAATGTCAGATAAGATTTAACACACATTTTATATATATATATATATATATATATATATATATATATATATATAGTAAATAAAAAGTACATCTGTGTTCATATTTGAATGTCTAAAGCAAGTAAAAAAACCTGCTTCCAGCTCAGAGTTATTACACTGCATTCTGGGAAGTTGAGCTGGGACACACAAACATGCCCACAAATGCCTCGCTCTTCATTCCATAGCCATCATCAAACATGGCTTCCTTTAAGCTTATGCATGCTGTATTACACAGCTTTAATGCAAAGCCAAGGTTGGAATAAACACAGGCGGAGTATCCAATCCATGCACAGCTGTTTCAAGCTTACTGGCTATCATCAGCATGGAGCGGGATCTCAGCCTGTGTTGTGGAAATTATGAGAAGGTAGTTCACCACAACAATCATTTATAATATGGTGGGCAAAAGAGCGATAGAAGCCCTATATATATATACCTTGCTGCATGTCCTGGGAGTAGAGTTGAATTGCACCACTCAGGGCCACAGTTTTTTTTCTCTTTAAACTTTATCCCCCCCATCGATTTTTTTGGGCTCCTATGCCTATGAGTATCATAGAAAGAAAGGGATTTAGGAGTGCTCCTGGACAACCACCTACCTAACAGTGCTCAGTGCCAAACAGAACATCTGCAAAGGCAAATTAAATATTAGCATGCAGGGTAAAGAAGCAAGGGAGCAAATATAATTCTGCACTATATAAATCCATAGTACTCCAGCATATTGAATATGGAGTACAATTTTGGGCACCACTTCATGAAAAACCCATTTTAGAGCTGGAAAGAGTACAGAGAAGGGCAACAAAATGCTGGGAAGAAAAACTATGATGACATACTAACGAAATTAAACATGATTACCATACATAAATAAATCCAGGGACAATGTAATTTTTTGTCAGGAGAGATTTTTGTACCAAGAGGTTTTCAGAGGTTGGAAGAAACAAAGATTTCCCCTTAAAGAAAGAAAAAGATTCTTCGGTAGGGCAGTTAGAGACCATGGGAGGTTATGAAAGTTGAGTCGATATATAACTTTGAAAAGCGATTAAAGGGCATTCAGGGCTATCTTGGATAACTAGAGAAGTACTGATTCAAGGAGAGAAGAAGGTTTTTTTTCTCCTTATGCGACAATTGTCAATGTTTTAATATTTTTTTTTTTTCGTTTCCTTTGGATCAATTAACAATGAATCCACATATTACAAGGATCAGAGGAGATCTAAAAGGTTTAACTTGATAAACTTACCTATTAAATTCCCCCAATGTGAAAACCTGTAGCCCGTAACGGAGCTTGCTAGACTTACGGCTATTAAATTGGCCTCGTACAGCTACCCATAAACAATCTGCGGGTTACATGCGAAAAAAATCTATGGGCTGTCGAACTTGGAACTCTGTTGCCGCAAAGCCTTCGATCTGTCAAGCCCGTAAATGTTTTTGTTCAACCTCGATTACTAAGTTACAATGTTCTTAAGAAAATAAAGTACATTATAATAAATAGATGCATAGGTATATTATATACCTTGTCAAATTCTGAAACCCTCCATGTCCCATTAATCCCTTGCAATGGTGTCAAAGCAGTTCTCCATAGGCTGCTGTGTGGGAAATTTAACAGATCAGCATCAGCAAAGCACTTAATCTTAATCAAGTGACTGAATTTACCACATACGTATGAAACATAAATGCAATCAGTCAAGTTATATTTCTGGTACTCCTTACACAGTCCAGTGAGGGCTTCATGTATTCTATGTATAAATTAATTATTAACTTGCAAAAATCTCACTCACTGCTTCACACAAAAGCTCTTATGTTGTGTTTTCTATGTAATTAAGATTCCCACATTGCAGAAATACATTATATTAAACAAAATTAGCTGCACCTTTGTTAATTTGTACTTGAAAAAAGCAATTTGAGATTACATTGTGCTTCACCATAAGAGCTTTTTTTTTAAATAACTAAATAAATCATTTGTACGGAATGACAAATAAGCAGTCTGAATGTATTTATGCAACTTGATCATGAACCTATATTTATTCACAATGTATTGACCTAAGCATACGTGACATGGTATGTTATAACCCTTAAACAGGAACCCATAAATCCCAATAATACAGCATAAGATGGCCGCCCAACCTTACCACCTCTATGTGCTTCATCAGAGTACTCAATTCCTCTTGCATCCTGGTGTCGCTGACCGCTGAACCTGCTGATGCTTTCTGTGGACCAATTCTTGCTGTGTCATGCACCTGCAAGAAATACCATCTCCTCAGTCACAAAATGTAGAAATAGGACAGTTCCCATCACTGCTGTTATTTCCCCTCCGTCATTGCTCTTCTGGTCCTCCATCCTCCTGGTAACCCTCCAATTCTAGATGAATGCTATCAACCTCCATGCTGTCCCTTCCTGCCTCTATCTGCCCTCTCAGCTCCATTAATTGCTTCTTTGAATTCCTCCTCTGCGGTCTCTTCTCCTCTTGCAGCCCTTTGTTGCTCCCCCTTCTTGCCACCCCTTTCTCCTTTCTTTTAATGACACCCATCCTTCTGCTTTTAGCCTGTTCTTGCTGCCTCTTGTGTCCTGACCTCGCTTTTTTTGATGTGTCCTTCTGTCTTTGCTTAAGAAGTTATCTCTTCACTACACAGTGCAGCAGCAAGATTCAAACAAGATAACACTTTGACATGGTAGTATGCTTTTGTCTAGGCTCATGAGTACCAGGCCCAGGGTAGCACATTTTTAGGACCAGCAAGCTGCCTGATACTGCTGTTGTAGTGAAATGGATGTATACGTGTAAATGCACAGATCTGTCTGTAAGTACCTGACACTATAAGTACCTCTAAGTTTATACAGTATATACGATTATGGTTGGAATACTAAAAGGTATAAGGCAAAGTAGTAACTGGGGACTGACAATGGAGGGGTGAAAAAATCTGGATGGACCTAGGGCCCTATTAAATTTCAAGCCTTCGTATAACCCGTAAGTCTGCAGGCTTTACATTTGCAGGAGTTACAGAGCAATTAAAATTGAACAAGGCCGCTACAAAAGGGCCGATGCCACAAGCCCTTAAACCCTTCCCGCACCCGCAAGCTTTTAGGGGGCTGGAATAGATGCTTTCTACAGTTACAATTCAATCCCGTAATTATGGAGTGCGAAACAGGCCTCAGAGCCAATAAAAGTGGGATCACAGAAAATGATTGACAGGGAGAGATAATAAAGCTGTGTTCCACACGCCCATGTGTTGACTGTGTTGTATATTCTTCCGAAGTAGCACGCAGGTCCCGGAGTTGGTGGTTGGATTTAGAGAGAGAGAGGAAGTAGGCGTGATTGGAGAGCAGTATCTTACACTTCGATTATTAGTATTACTATTTTACACATACTTTTTGATTACACATATATACTGATTACACTTAATACCAATACATATAGAGTAAAAAACACACATAGATACACATAGAGCCAGGTCACCACATACACAAACCCACCCTATATCCCCCACCCTATACCCCAGCATTTAGCAATTTTCACATAAAACATATATGTATTTTACATCACAAATATATACACAAATACTTTTTTCATTTATCCTTATATTATTTTCGGGATTGATATGGAGGAGGAGAGCGGAGGGGAGAGGAGAGGTGTGGAGGAGAAGAGGAATGAGACATGGCCATGGAGAGTATTAGAGAGGAGGCGTCGGAGGTGATGGGGGTGAAAGATTGTGTAGGAGAGGGGGCAGAGGAGATGGAGGAGGAGGCGGAGGAGAAGTAGGAAGATGAGATGGAGGAGGGGGAGGTGGGCAAGCAGGTGCCCATATGGATAGGCAGGGGCCTGATCCCAGGGGGGGTGGTAGCGGGGATGAGGGACAGGCCCCAGGGACAGGATCCCCACCCACAGTCGGGGGAAAGCAAGAGTCTGGGGTCAGATGCAGGGACCCAAATTACTCCCCCCAGTAGATGGTGGTACACCTGCGTGCCATCTGTGAGCGGCCCGCTATTCTTTCACGGGGTTGGGAAGTTAGGCCTGGTCCTAGGGCCCGGGAATGGAAGGCGGTAGCATCCACAGTAACAGCAGTGAACACAATGGAAAGGGATGTGAGGTCTGTGAAGCACCAGTTTTATGACGTCAGGGTCCTGGTGAGGAGGAAGATGGCTAAGGTGATGGCCGCAGTTTCATCAAAAAGTGGTGGCCCCAAAGTGACCATCACCTACAATAAGTGGGAGAGGAACATCAAGGACTGAGCAGGTGCCCACCTCTGGAGCTTCATTCCTGGTGTCCCAGCAGGATCCAGCCTCCACATCAGGTGAATATACACCAACATGCCACCACATGTACTTCACACACACACTACACATGTACAGGATGAACAATAAGGACACTGACATGTCAGCTCCATGGAATTAACAAGGGATAAATGGATCAGTCATGGATCATTAAATCCATGAGGCTGACAAATCATTGTAACATTAATCAGTGGGTGTGCCCACTGCAGCGTATGCAGTCACAGACCGCAGCCGGAATCAAGAGAGCATTATGTGCCAAGAACAATCAAGATCAAGAACCCAAAAAACATCACATCTAGCAAATGATAGCTACTCGGAATTGCACTCACTCAAAGGGACAGTTACCTCACTATAAGTGATATTCATTGTGTGAAAGAGCACAAGATTCTATGTTACAGTGATCTATTTTTTTATTGTAATTTCAATAAGAACAGTTAAACATATGCAGTCTAAAGTTTGTCTACATACACAATGCTGATTAACAGCCTCAACACATATTTCACATATTATGGTTTAACTACTTACAGGAATGTAACCAGCCCGCAGTTAACAACTCAATTAACATATAATATTCTGTTCTGTCACACAATGAAGAGCACTGATAATGGCAATGTAAATGATTCATTCAGATTCAAGCCTAGATGTCAGATAGTTAGGAAGGAACTAATGATGTTAATGATGTTGAAGAAAATATTGGTTTATATTCCTTCCTAAGTATCTGACATCTAGGCTTGAACCTGAATGAATCACTTATAGGGCAACTGACCTCATTATCAAGTTGTAAGTGCTATGCACATTACTGGTTACTTCAATTAAATGGTGTGATTTCTGATAGTCTTTTTTTTCATCAGATTCCGGTTGCAGTGGTGTAGTAAACACATGTGCCCCTGGTAGGTGCTATGTATCATGCTTATGGTAGACTATGATATTACCCCCTTTATAAACCCCTTTTTTCCTCAAAAGACTCTTCCAGGATACGCCCACACCACACCCATGATATTAATGCATAGTCTTGTGCTCTGTGTATGAAATAAAGCTTTGTTATACCATTCGCACCATGTCAGTGTGTTTTCAATGGTTTGGGTTGTGGGACATTCACATACATTACATTTGTGCCACATTTCTCTATCAGTCAACTAATGAGCCCTAGTTAGTGAGTGATAGATCAATACATATAATACTAATCATGCAAATAATATAATAATACTGGTAGCTTGCCGGTCATAAATTACATAATAAAAACTGTCTGCATATATATCCTTCTCTTTCTCCCTCCCCCTCTCTAGCTCTCTCCTTCCCTCCTGCTCTCTATCTCTCCCCTCTATCTCTTTCCCTCTCTCCTCTTTGTTACTGATGGGGGCGAGTTGGCTGTTGCTCCACGTACCTCTGCACAGACTCCACGTGTGTTTGAGGCCCTTCCTGATGGGTAGATTAGCGTGGTGTATGTTCCCTGTTACTTGATATATGTCATGAGGTCGTGTAATTTGCCCACTATTAATGAGTGAGGTGTATATACAATTATCTTTATATTTTAGGGTCCACATAAGAGCCTGTGTGAGTGACAAAGGGATGATATGGCAGGCATTTTCATGTTTTTGTTTTGCAATTTAATCAGGTAGTGTGTCTTTCATTGCTTTATGCATGTTGCAGCATGGCTTTTCATATTGGAATATGCATGACCATTCCAACATATGATAAAATATAAAACATTTTAAATGCCAATTTTATAATTTGTGTATTGTGCAATTAATTGTATTGCCTTTCATTGCTTTCCTCATATTTTAATGTCCAGTGGTGTGTTTTTATTGTCTTTTACAGTGTTAAGGACTTGTCTGTAAACCCTTTTCAGGTCCTATTTGGAGCCCGTAGTATTTTTGTCATATACAGGTTTGAACGAAAGTACGTGTTAGAGGAATTGTAGCAATTTAATTGCTATCTGCAATTTTAACGTTTGTAACATTTACGGGCTTGGAAGACCAAAGGCTTAGCTGGGTCGGAGTTCTGATTTTGACAGCCCATAGTGATTTTCAGCCTTTAACCCACAGATCGTTTGCAGGTAGCTACAAGAGGCCAATTTAATAGCTGTAACTTTTGCTGGCTCTTTTAAGGGCTTCTACAACTACAAATTGGCGAATTTAATAGGGACCTAGTCCAGCATAAAATATAAGCTTGCTCTGCCAACATAGCAACGCAGTTTGCAAAAGACTAGAGGAACTCTAAAGGGAAAACTGGCTACTTTCAGAGTAAAGTGTCTAATAAAATAGCAAATTTAAACATGTGAATCTGTACTACTTGGAAGTCATGTAGGCATGATAAGGATAGTTGGCCTTTACTATTGTCAGATGAAAAGTAAACTTATTCTATTACTATTTTTTGTGGTCGGATCACTCTCTCCTGAGTATCTGAGGTGTGGCCGGAAGGCACACTACGCCCTGGTAGGCCTGCTAAGAAGGCAAATAGAAGTATGTAAGAGAGGGGGAGTTAGGGTGTCTGGATGGCTGTGCGAGAGGTGAGTAGTGGGCAGACTATTTAAAAGGGAGGAGGAGATGGCAACTTTCCTGGCTATTTGTGGTAAGATCCCTCTCTCCTGAGATGCTGAGGTGTGGCTGAAAGCTACGCCCTGGTATGCCTGCTAACATGGCCAAAATAAATCTAAATTAGTGTGACAGATTTTTGAAGGCTTCTCTGATTTCAGATTTGTGATCTGGGAAGTAGCAATTATAAGACAGGTATTTCCAGCAGTCCATGGCCTTTATAGTATGGATGGATGTGTTATTTTTGGAGGCTGAGGAAGCAGCTCTGATTCTGAATGAATGGCCGGAGTAATGTAGAGGGTTGAGGCCTAGTCTTGTGAGTAGGGACCTGATGTGATGAATAATAGTGCTAGTTGACAATGGCTGTGAAGAAATGGAAAGAAAAGGGTGGAAAGAGTGCTTGTCTTGAATTGAGGTGTAGTGGAGCAGAGTATAGTAACAGGGCATGTGTCGTAGTAGCAAAATAGGGCATTGTGTCAGGATAGGAACTGGTTTTAGTTGACTTGAGTCAGAGAGCGTGAAGAAATCTTCCGAGAAAGTAATGTCCTGCTTAGTGAGGTAAGTGGCTATGTGTGAGAGATGGTAAACTCACTAGGGTGTAAGAAACCATAGAAGGCAAGGGAAGCTGCGGCTTTGATGGTTAAGGAAGTATGAGGACGGAATGGGTTAGTTGATAACATAGAGATGAGTTGTTTAAAGATGGACCTGGTGATGGGAAGACTGTGGGAGACGGAGGATGTGCAGCCTTTAAGAAATCTTTGAGAAACAGTTTGATTGAAGGTGAGAAAATATTTGTTGCTGATATGGGTTTGTGAAATTAAACATTGAACTACAGTGAGGTGAGCTTTAATAGTGAATACATATAAATGCAAGTAATGGTGACAGTGAGGCAAAAGCTAAATAGATAGGTTGGTCAATAGTTCCAGTGACGTGGTAAATAGATAAGAATTGATTGAAAAATGTCTAGGCTCGTTGATATGTTAATTAGGTTTTCGAAGTGGGTTTGTCTATCATAGCTTATTTCTCTTGGAGGAGCAGTGCCTGGAGTCCTGGTGAATAATCCACTGGATCGAAATTAGTATCATGAGAAGCTGTGAGTGAGCAATATGAAAGCAAAGTTTCTGAGGAGGGACATGGTATAAGGTTTGGGAGACTGTTGTTGCTTAAATATATTGAATGCAGGTGATGAGTCAAACAGGGAAGAAGAAGGGGGATTGCATCTCCAGATGGGAAAGGAAGGTGAAGGAAAAGGTTTTGATAAGTACCTTTGTTGTGGATCTCGTTAGAGAGGAGTAGCCTAACTACCCCAGGCTTAAGAGAGAAACAGTGGGGTTTAGTGAAGGTGGAAAAGAAGAGGGTGTGCAATTGTGACAAAAAAACAGAGTTATGTAGGGGTGATTGACAGTGCTGACAGACGGGAGACTTGATCCCTGGAAAGTGTCCGCAAAAAAGGTTGTGATCGAGTGTTGCCCAGTGAATTAAGGAACTGAATTGACTGAAAGGGGCAGCAGCCTTACTGGCAAGGAGTTATGGTAGTTTTAATATGCATAGCCGCCATAGCGGTATACAAGATCCACAATGAGATGGAGATAAGGATCAAGTTGTGTCTTCAATGGAAATAAATGGAGCAAACAACATTACAGTAAATTCCGAATGAGAGAACAAACTCTGTAACAGTCAGTTTGAGGCTCAACCTTGTATCTTTGGTTTTTATGGTCACCGAGATATCAACCTGAGTTATGGTCTTAGGCTCGGAGTAAGACCAGATTCCCTTCCTTGCCCTCTAAAATGCCTCCTCAGGTGAGCTGGGATATAGTGGGCTGTCAGTATTACTTTTGGCATCTGAGACTGTTCACCTTGGTTAGAGGCTGCCGGTAGGACAGGGGCAACTGCTGAGGAAAGCCCAGAGTTCTTGAGATGCGAAACTCAGTCTCGGAGTGAATGAATGCGATATCTGAAATCATGCCTTGTACGTGGATGGTGGGGCCTCCTGTAGGAAGCAATAAAGATCAATTTTCCTTGCAGAAGCCTGGAAGGAGAGATTGCTAATTTCAGGATTTGGAAGGCATCAGGGAAAGGAACACAGGGAGGTAAGCTAGAGGTCAGGAAAGAGTGGGCTGAGGATAAAGGCCAAAAGAAGACCCAAGGAGAAAAAGAAAAAAGGGGGAGGGAAAGTGGGAGAAGGTGGAAAAGAGGAAAAGGGGCAGATATACAAAAGAAGGGGGGAAAAGACTGCAGAGGGAAGGATGGGAGGGATCAGAGAATATAGCGGAAAGGGAGAGAGAGAGAGGCCACAGGGAAGGGTAGAGGGGCTGGACAAAACTGGCAGAGCTGGAGAAATGGCGGGGAATCATCATGGAGTTAGAAAGAGATTGAAAGAGACTGGATGCGACTGTCAGGAAAGGATAGTGGGGAAATTGGCCAGAGGAACAAGCCACAGGACAGAGAGAGGCCTGGGGCCAGTGACAGAAGGGAGGGGGGTAGAGGGGGTGGAGCAACACCACAAAGGAAGATACTGGAGAACCAGCCACAAGAGAGAGAGAGGGAAAAGAGACCAGACAAGACCAGTGGGAAAGGGGGGAGAGGCCGGGGAACTGGTCACAGAAGTGAGAAAAGGGCCAAGTGAGACTGGCAGTGAGAGAGGGGTTGAAAAGGGGCTGAGCAAGACTGGCAAGGAGACAGAGAAGCCAAGGCAAAAGAGAGTGAAGTCGGGTGGATCCTGGGGAGGATAGGAGGGCGGAGAAGGGTAGGTGAGGCCAGCAGATGCAGAAGAGAAAGGGAAAGGAAGGAAGGGAAAGAGGCTGGAGGAACTGGGGAAAGGAAGGGGGGGCCAAGCGAGACTGAATGGGAAGGCAGAGACAGGCCGGGGGACAGGCAGCAAGGGGGAATGAAAACAGAACAGAAGAGCTGGCAACAAAAGAGAGAGAGAGGAGCCATGAGAGGAGGAAACAGAAGGAGAGGGAGAGGCCAGGAACCGGGGCAAAAGAGGAGGGAGAGACCGGGGGACAACAGCGTGGAGAGACAGCAAGAGGCCAGGGTGAACAGGCAACAGATAAGAGAGAAAAACATGGGGACAGACAACAGGCCAGAAGCAAAGAAGCAGGGGATTAGGAACGGGACTGACAGAGACAGGGTGGGAGAAAAGAAAAAAAGGGCACATTTTAAACACTATAAAAGTTTTTTTTTTGTATCGAACAATAGTACGTAAAAAACGGTTTAAACTTTAAAATAACAGGAAATGCAGACAGCATACTTTAGTCTGTATTTCTGGCAGTGGTCAAGCCCCAAATAACAGTTAAACTTCTGAATACATTTTTAGTCTTTGTGACCTTTTTTGAAAACAGGGGGACAGACAGCAGGCCAGAAGCAAAGAAGCAGGAGATTAGGGAGGGGACCGACAGAGACTCAGCAGGAGAAAAGGAATAATTGCGCGCAGAGGGACCGGAGAACAAGAGAGCGGCAAACGGTCTGGAAGGCTGCACAAGAAGTGAATGGTGGGCAGGCTATTTAAAGGGCAAGAGAGAACTCCTCCCACAATTTCAGGTAACCTGCCTAGCTATATATATATATATATATATATATATATATATATATATATATATATATTGCCTGACATTTCAGGGTTGGACTCTACGTGTAGGGGGGGGGGGGGGGGGTCACATGTTACAAGAAATAACTCCTGTGTAATCTCAATATGAGCTAAAACTCAAGAGGCTGCACTCTGAGTGGCTATCATTCCTTAGAAGATACTTCCTAGACTTGCCTATTCTAAGGAATATGTCTCACTCCATTTTTACTTAATTGAAGCAGAAAGCACATTCTCTCATCTGAAAAATGTTATTTTTTTTTTAAATAGCAGCGGGGAGAGGAGATAAAATAGTAAAATAATTTGGACATCTGCAGAGAGGTTGTTAGTAGAACAAGTTGAATAATTCCAGCAGCTGATTTAACATGTATTATAAGCAGCACTACACCTGCCGTACTGGCTGCTACTGCTCTTATTTTCTTCCGAATATTGGAAATGGGTTATGGCAGACTAGGGCTGAATTGGGCTCTGATAGTTAAAATGTGTCATAGTCACCTTTGTCACAGGCAATGTCACCTCCATAGTATTATGGGGAGATGTTGAAAATAAATAAAATAGAAAAGCCTGTATGTCTGTTTTGAACAAATTTATTTATAATAAGGTTTGTGCATTAGTCAAGCAATTCATTTCACAGCAAGAGTTATTAAGAGTTCTGCGCAGACACCACAGGGGATAATTGAGGGTTTCATCAATAGGTGTCTGTGAGTTCATATTGAGCTTTTTTTAAATGAACAAAAATCCTCTAGATCTATTGAAGACTGCCCTAGAGTTTATTAAAGCATCAATAATATATCAGAACCGTATAATGCTCCAGTCTTTTAAACAGTGAGATGGAGACTTAATTCCGTACACATCTGTCTGTGGGTGCTTAAATGAGCAAATCACTTTCTGTGGGTGAATGGGGCATGTCTGTCATACAAATGATTACTAATGCATGATTCATGGCTGCCACCCAGCTTGTCATTATTCATATTGGATATCAGCGAAAGAGACAATATTTGGGGTCAGTGGATACAAAAGAGATTTTATTTTTACTGGTGATAAAAAAAATTACTTGAAAATAAAAGTGTAAGTTTAGACAAGTAGTGTTTGTATTTCAGCATTGGACTATCACAAACAAACATGGAGTCAGTGTACATGACCCAAGCATGGCCCATATAGTGTGTTTAAACAATAGTTAGACACAGACAACATGTTAGAGTCAAAAAGGCCATAGAGTTTCTTAATAAACACAATGACATAATAAATAATTGAGGGCAGGGGCATGGGCAGGGCCTACTGTGATTGAACAGCCTACCATGGTAGAGTAGGGATTCACCAACTTCACCACTGGCCCGGCGACTCCCCTTACCATCTGCCACTGAGTAACCACAGGATACCTCATGCAGTCCAACCCCCACAAATGCCATCCCCGGATACACTACCTCATTAAGAGGTACAATCAGATTCTACGCTCTAAAGCTCATGGTGTTGCAGAGAAATTACACCTAACTTCCTAAAAAATCTAGACAAAAGTATGTTTTCTTTAGGACAAGCCTTATCCAACTTTTTCAGGGGTTTTGCCTCCCTCTAAAATGTATGTTTCATCATCTCCAATAAAATAACATCTGCATGAACCAGCCGTTTGATGGGTGTGATCATTACTACCATGGATCAATACAAAGGCAGGAGGCCTGAAGCGAGTGGCGTAACTCACCTAGGGGCTATCTCATATCCCGGAATCCAAACCATTGCCCTCCAACTGATCTCCGAGGCATGCCGAGCCGTAGGTTATACAATAAATATATGAAATTGCTGTACATGATCTGGAAAAGCACACCAAGAACCATTAGTGTGTAGATGAATGTGGTCTCACATATCACCTAAAACGCAGTGATTTCCATCTTCCAATTCTCTGAACTGCATCCTCTGAAATGCCCATTCAAGCTTCAGAGGCTGTTCCAATACAAAGTAAATGGGTAACGAACTCTGATTCTGAAACCCCCAAACACTGCAGGCAAATTACCAACAGTTTGGAGAATTAGAAGCATGAGAGAGCCAACCCTCTTTCATGCACAAGAAAAGGTCCAGACAGAGCTGGTCATTGGTCCAAGAAACCTTTACTCGAGCAATGGGCAGAAATCAGTACCTACAATGTATAATACAATTACTTTCCATTTTTCAACCGGGTCAGTATTGGACCTTTGCAGCCATATAGTCACATGATCTCCATAATATCTCCACATTCTAGCACCAGGGGCCACCCACACCTTATCTGTTTGCCAAAATTAACTCTCCAAAAGGTACCAAAAAAGGCAAGTGAGAACACTATACTTAACAGCAAGGCTTCATAGTCACCATACAGAGCTCCTTCAAAACCGTTGACAACCTCAGCATTTTGTCTGGCCATACCACGTGTTAAACCTTGCACCACTTGCTTAATGAAGAATTCCTTCATCAGGTTAATAACCTTAAGCACCACCATTGAGGGAGAAAATCTCTGTTCCTTGAACCGCAATAAAAACCCACAAGAAGATTACCATCCTCTTGTCATTTGTGTCAACACCACCTGCCAGACGAGCCAAACCCTCCCTTTGTATGAAAGCCAAGTAGACGGAGCCAGAAAGTGCTTCACCAACAACACTATTTCTCTGCTCAAAGTTCCCACAGATCTTCTGAAAAAGAATTTGCCATCCACCCTCGCTCCCAGTGCAAGAGATCTGAAGCACTCCCACTGAAAAAGAGACAAGGCGTCAGCAATACCAGTTCAGTAGAAAGTATCCTGGGGTGAATGAGCATGCTTCCATTGAATGAAGACTGAAAAGCTAACAATAAACTCACATCTTCGTTCATAGGAGTTGTCACCCTAACAAAGTGATGAGGAAGACAAATACCAACTGTCGCCAATGCCAAAGTTCTACAAAAAAATTAAGCGGCAAGAGGCTTAATGCAGATTCCGCATGAAACTTAGCATTGTCAGTTTCCAAGTTTTCAGTCTTGTAAGGTGCTCTTGTTGTGGCATACTGGAGAAGAGATATGCATTTTCTGCTTATGTTTGCAAAAGCATTACTGTGTTTACCTGATTACAAATCATTTGGATGGATTTTAGATATTTTGTGCAATACAAAATGTTTCACACAGTGATGAGAGAGACAGAGAGAACACAGAGCGCATGGAGAGAGGGCACAAAAGAAAGACAGAGGGCAGAGAGAGAGTGGTCACAGAGAAAAACAGAGAGCAGAGAGAGAGAGAGAGAGAGAGAATGCACACACAAAGAGAGGGTGCACAGAGAGAGACAGAGTGCACACAGAGAGAGACAGCACAGAGAGAGAGACAGAACATACAATTGAACATAACACATGATACTGTCATTTATGGCGGGCAAGCTACTAGTATCAGTATATTTTTGTGATATCTAGCTTTTTGAATCATATACTGTGATCTAGTTATTGTTTGCAAGGACAGGTCTAAAATGTACATTGTGAAACTAAAACAATGGTGGCATTCAACATTGAAGACCTCCTGCTGAATGATTATTTTAGCTAAAGTACACTCTCTGCATTTCTTGACAGGATTTACCTAATATTTTTTTCATGCCAAAACAACTTTTTAGTGGGAGATGTCACCGTATTATGAGCTGTCAGTTCATGCTGTGAGCTGTCTGTCTGTTTGGATCTTCTCTGAAATGTGTGAGAGTTGACACCAAGAAAAATAATTTATCATCCATATCTTTAAACATTTGGTCTTCTGAGTATCACTTCCCTTGCAAAATTTACAAACTCTAGGCTTCCCCTATTACCTTTCCACTAGATAGTTTGACGGTTCTATACCATAGGTCCACTCTCACAATTCCCATTACAAACCCTCACCATCCATGCTTTAGAAATATTGGCTTAAAACAGAGCAAAGAATGAAGACCAAAGAGTTTGTGCTGAAAGGAAAATAACTGGGGTCGGGACATGGGAATAAAGGATGATGAAGCATGTGAGGAAGAGATATAGGTCATTATTAGACAATACAATGGAGATAACAGGAGCACTACTGATGGCATAGGAATAGGTATGAGCTTGAGTGGAAAATAGAGATAGAAAGTCAGAAAGCAGAAGGGGAGAGGTCTGAACTATATGAGGCAGGACATAATTGAGTGAACTGGTGTTTTGATTATGTCATAGAAGGTTTAAATGATGGACAAGTGACATAATGGTGATGGGCAAGCTGATTTATTGCTTGTGTGGCTCTGTGAGAAATGTCAAATATTGGATTGTGGTGTTGCTTAATAACCAATTTCTCTTTGAAATGTTTATATTTTTGTGGGTGAAAGGGATTCAAACAGTTATATTATACACGCAACCATTTCCTAGAATCTCCTAAGACAAGAAGCTGCAATAAAACCGAGACATAACACACCTATGCCCTGCCCATCCTGTGTCATGGCTTTGCCTTTCTTGACAGCAAAGTCTGCTGCTATGTTCTACACTGCTATCTGCAGACAATGATTTGTGCTGAGTTTTGGCTGCTCCAGCTTAACTGGTATAGCAATGAATCTATTCTGATTAGCAGCAGCTCTGATCTGCAATTGATTTAAATAGACCTAACCCCTATTGTTCGTGGGATAAGGCTTTGTCTTATAAATTACAATTAACCCCAAAATGTGGTAAAGATACAGAATAAGCCTTACTGACTGATGATGCGGTTTAGTCTGCACTTTCAGAACTTGCAAGATAATAAAATCATACAGTGCCCTGTACAGCCAGAAAGGTCTAAGGATAATAAAGTAAATGTACTCTGTACTGAGTACTCGCAATCTTGGAAATAGGCTCTCATAAATAATTATGATAATGAGGAGGCAATTTGGATTAGGTGGCAATAACAGTATGTTGGTATAATGAATCACATGAGCGAGATGCATTTATGGTCAGAAAAGACCAAGCAGTGGAAGGATGGTGGAGTTGCTCAGTACAAAAAAATATTAAGGGACATGGAACACAAATTTATATTTTAAGCATTTAAAAGGACACATTTTAAACACTATAAAAGTTGTTTTTTTTTTTGCATCAAGCAATAGTAAGTAAAACCTGGTTTAAACTTTAAAATAACAGGAAATGCAGACAGCATACTTTAGTCTGAATATCTGGCAGTGGGCAAGCCCCAAAGAGCAGTTAAACTTCTGAATACATTTTTAGGCTCTGTAACACTCTTTGACACATTGTCAAATATGCTCTTTCTGGTGAAACAAATAAAAGTAAATATCTCCATGTCCCTTTAAAACCACTCTAATACAGAATACTGAAGATTATGTAGAAACTATTTGAGTGCTTTTGGAAACTGGAGAGAAGCATGCTATTATGATTGGTACTATATATATATATATATATATATATATATATATATATATATATATATATATATATATATATTGCAAAAGATGAGGGTATAGATGGAGTATTAGTGGAGGAATAGGTAAAATGGCAATGAAGATTGCGGAAGATTATAATATTACAGATGTGATCTAGAAGATTTCTCTTGGTGGATAAGGCCCTCAAGTACAAATTTTCAAGATTTCTTGTAATACAATAACATAAATGATTAAGGAGTCTACTGGCAAGAAAGCTATATTAGATGTAATGCTCACAATGTTGATATTTTGTCAAATGTACCTCTAGATGAGAACTGATGATCATGTGGTCCCCAGTCTGTATGGTTTAGTATACAAATGAAGGAATGTTTTTAGATTTTTTTAGGGAATACATTTTGAAAGGATAGCAGGAAGAATGCGAACATCTGAAGCAAATCATTTTAAATGCAGTATCATAGCATATTAGGAATGTTCAGAGAGTTAGGAAATCAGTTACTCTAGAGAATTGGAAATCATTAGTAAAACAAAAAACTCTAGTTTAAAAAATATACAGATTCAGAGATCAATAGAGATAGATAGAAAACAAATCAGGACGCCTTAGCAGATTCATAGGCGTATCAAGGCCAAAGCAAAAGATAACATTGCACGATCATGACAAAACTTTAGTTAAGTAAGTTGATGAAAAGAGAACTTGAGGAGAGTGTTTGTAGTTATATAGAGGAAGACAAGGAGATAGCAATCTTTTGCAGCTGACATTGGGAAAGGTAAACCCTATTCAAGAGGAGATACAATAACTGATAAAGTAATTAACATGGGTCTATTTATAGAAGATTACGTTTTATTGGTTTTATTAAAGTTAAAATGAATAAACCAGTAGTGTGATATATGTAGAACGGTGTCAAACGAGTTTGATATTTGCTTGCAGCATCATTAGCTCAACTTTTTAATTAGTCAGTAGTTCCACATGACTAGAACATTTTTAATACAATACCATTTCCCAGAGAGGGTAGTATGAAATACTCTAATAAATACAGACCCAGTGAGTTTGATATTAGTAGTGTGCAAATTAATGGAAAAATACATTTGAATGAAGGGATTGTTAAAAATCTAAATCCAATAATTTGGAACATCTAAGGCAGCAAGTATATAATGCAGTAAGGTCATGTCAGAGAAATCTAGTTGTTTTTGATCATGCAACTAAACTGATCAGGCCTGAGCAGTAGGGATGGCATATCTAGATTTTTCTAAAGAATATGATACTGTTCCACACAATATGTTTTTAAATTGCATGGGTTGGGATTGAATTCACTGGAGGATGTGTTAATAGCACATTGTGTGAAAGATGGGAATCATAGTGCAGGGTTAGATTTGTGTAACAGTGAAAATATTACAGGAGGTGTAAATCAAATGTGTGAAGTAATGTCAAACATGTGGGATCTAAAGTTCAGTAGTGAAAATAATGCAAAATTATGCACTTAAGACACAATTTCTCAGAAGCAGAATTTATAGTTCATGGTAAATTGATGACTTCAGCAGAAGAGGAAAGGGGCTTTGGAGTAATTATACTGGATGATGTAAAAGACGGCAAGCAATGAAGCAAAGCTGCAGGTACAACCAGTGGGATGCTTGGTTGTACTTATACTACCTCCTAAATCGTTTCCAGAGATTTTATTAAACACTGTGTTCATGTCTGGAAACCACAGCTCCGAAAAATATGTTACTAAATGCGAAGTAATTCAAATAATACTTAGAACCTTGTCAAATAACTGTAGCGCTCTAAATTCTCATGATTACAACAAACTTTTGTTGTAAACACTCTGGCAAGCTTCTATTTGTCTTTGATGTAATGTCTGATTTTCTGGCTTTGGATTTGAATCTGGTGAAGTTTAATGGGTTGGTGCCTGGATCCTGACTGACCTGACTGTCCAGTACTGCCGTAATCTCCCACGTGAGCTCATGACTAGTCATACCTGCTACCTGCTTTTTGTTCATTTACTAGATTTTGATTATCAGTACATCTTTTGAACCGTGACCACTGTTTTGGGCTTGCCACACTGACAATCTAAACCGAGCAATGCACACAAGGGTGAAAGGCATCTGTACAGTCTATTAGTCATGTACAGAAAATATGAAATATAAATTGGGTGATAATATAAACATTAAAAATTGCGTACAGCATAAACAGGCACTTTATTCATGAACATCTTTATTCTACTATGAACTCTTATCAAGCCTCTGTCGAGGGCCTTTCATTGTTCAGCCGAGAAAAACGATCAGTGTTTTTTATAACCACACTTCAAAACTAGCATTTAAAGCAATCACCAGCCTTTATTGAGCTGATGGAAAAACAACTTTCACAAGGGAATTGGCTTTGACAGCTCCTGCCCCTTATTTCCTAACAATCAAGAATTTAATTTTATTTTTAAGCCATTGAGAAGTCTGGCAACTCTGTAATAATTGTGTGCTTAGGAAGCAGCTTCTATGCTGCTCTGCGAGCTTGTTACCATTAGAAGAAACAAACAAACAGACCCCCAGCATACCAAGAGCCTCAGCAGAGGGAGGCAGATCTTCTCCTGAGACCACCAGCTTTCAGACGGATAACAATCAATTTACAAATGAGTTTTTAATTACTCTTTCCAGTAATTAGCATTTCTCAGTTTTAGTCTGGCGTCTTTCCAGCACCCCAGGGAAAGGGACAGGAATTGTATAAGGTGGTAAGGCACTTTGAAGGAGCCTGGGATTTGTGGCAGGGTGACATTACCGTGAAAAACTGACAAACTCCCAAGAAGAAAATAATTGTGTATATTTAATGTTCTTGCAGTGTGTATGAGTGGTTAAGGCTCTAATTGATCATTAATGAATAAATTAACTCTGCTGCTAAAATTATATTTCCTTTCTTCAGTGCAAATAAATTACAAAAGGGTGTTTTAAAATGCAATGCAAATCCATATTTTAGTGTATTTTTGCCTAGGGAAATAAGGGCCAGGCCTAGGGAAGCACATTTGTCAGGGTATATCAGGCTGCATACTGTATGTGCATATATGCAGTGACACTCCTATCTATAAAACATACACATTCTGATGTAGTGTACATATACAATGTGTATAACATAATGTATGTGGTAACTTAGGATGGGGATATAGCAAGGGGAAAGCAGAAGGAGCAACAGATGAGTGGGGGGAGCACTAATCATAGGCTGCTTAAATTCTAAAACTGGATCCAAAATATAGTGATTAGATCAACAAAGATGCCAAAGGGCTAATGCAATGTTTTACAGTGGACTTCTGGTCCTTTAGGCAGCAAGTTGTTTAATTATAATCCTTAAAAACCACCATCAAGTCTAGCCTCAATTAATGACATCCTATTTTATTCGATTTAAGGGTGCTAAAACTCAACTGCAGCACTTTACTGTCATAATTCCATTAAGGTCCAAAGCAAGAATGTCACATATTACAGTCCAAATATGCTCCAAGTCTTTTATGTGTTATGCATATCACATGACCATAGTGCTCAAAGGAATGCTTGGCACCTTGAGTAATACTTCCCAACGTCTTGATAGATTTCACACAATGTGACTGGGTCATAATTGCATAGGGACCAAACTGTAGAAAATTCCCCTAAAGGAGCTCAGGAAACTGCAGTCAGACAGATGACCAGGTCTTAAAGAAAGAGACCACAGATAAAAGAACAGACAAAGCTGGAGAGGAAACGGTTGTCTGGTTTTGAGTCATATCACACAGCTGTCTGGGAATGCCAGAGGAACACAGTGTGCTGTGAGAGTCGAGCTTGCCTCTTTGCATTACATGTCAAACTCAAAGAATAATGAAGAAAAACGTATTATGGGCCCATAGCCAAAACAACTCTAAAAAGAGCTTGAAATGACTGATTGTTGAGACTGAGGGTAAAGCTTTCAATCTGAAAATCAAACAAATACCAGTTTACTTTGTTTGTTGGCCGTGTTTGTAAGCTGCCAGGCCTAGAGAAAGAGACATATCACACAGTAAGACTACTGCACTTATAATGAATCCCTGCACTTGCTAACTTAAAGGCTGAACTACTTGAAAACCTTCAGATAAATGGATTTACTTGTTAAAGAAGGTTTATAAGCTCTAATTTCTATACTGTTCCGCGAAGCCCATTTATCAAAGTTGTGCTCACTTTGATAAATATGCTCCACAGCATAACATTGGAGGTTTTATTGATTTGACTTTTTGATAAACAACCTCCAGAGTCATTCATTTCTTTGAAATAAGGTACTGAAACATATCAGACATGACAGTGAGCAGCTTTCTTCTTTCTAAACAATTTGACTATGTAAGTAATGGAGGATGTACTCAACAGTTTTATTGGTGGAGTGGGGGGGGTCCTTTTTTCATGCAAGAAACTATCAAATGTTTCTTTTTATCATTAATATTGTTAGAAATGGTGAAACCTGTAACATTCTATGTATATATTTAATATGACGTCAGAGAGGTAGTTCCTAAACTGTATTTTAACAAGCAATATAATTAAAGGGATACTAATTTATCTTTCATATCAATTGTATGGTTAAAAACATATTTTAAAAGTGATGAAAAAGTTAAACATACATATCTGTAATAACTATGTTTGGACAACTTTTGCAAATGCCTGGACATCTCACTGGGAGGATTTAATTTGGACAATGTCAACTGCAGTCAGTAACTTTAGAGCTTAGAAATGTATAGTTTTTCCTAGAGAAGACAAACACAAGTCAGTCAGTAACAGCTGAAGTTGTTCTGATTGACTCACCTCTTAACGGCTGAAAAATTATCAAGGGTCGAATCCTGGATCAGCCCTATCAGTTAACAGGAACACTTCAAGCTGCTTGGGTCCACGGGTCAGCTGAAGTTCAGTAATCCTAGACTATGGAAGTTGGACAAGGATAAGAATATGGTCTGCCTTTGCAATTCCCCAATGAACAACTAGAAATACTAGAAACTCAGCTGGGTAACTTACTAACAAGAATCAAACAATAACACTGTCATAAGTGAAAAGGGAGTATTAGGTACAGCAATTAACTAATCCCTATGCTTTCCCTTAGCAGCCTTAAGTGGATAGCGAGACAGGATCAAAGATGATCTCTTACATGGTGAGATCCCCAATCCTCCTTCCAGGATAGTACATCAACATTTTACACCTTTCCACCAGGGCAGTATCCCTTAAACTCTACCCCATAGCGGTAGGGCTGCAACTACTTTAGTGCCCAGACCATGGCTAAACTCTCCTTTTTAATGGCTGCATAGTCTACCAAGTAGTTTCTTGCTGCGGTAGGCAACTGAATGTTCAATACCCTCTTAGTCTACCTTGCTCAGCACAACTCCTAGTCTATAAGTGGAGCCATACTTTTGTACCAGGAAGGATCAGCAGTAATCCAAGGCAGTCAACATAAGGTGAAAGGTTAAGGCTGCTTTCAGACCATGGAAGGTACCATCACAAGCCCATATACACTGGATCGAGGCATCTTCTTCCCGGACAGATCAGTGTCAGGGTTTTCCGATGGAGCTGTAGTGGGGAACATATTTGTGTTAATATCAAGCATTAGCCAGGAAAGCCATTACCTGCTTTTTAGTCTGGGGAATGTGCCACTTCACTATTCCCTTTAGCTGGTTCTTGGCTTATGTTCCCACTACCCACACAGTGCACAAGATCCTGGGACTCTGCTCTAGCAGTGTGGATAGTTAACCCAGCTTGCTACAGCTTGCCATAAATGACTTAGTTGATATTCCCAGGAGGCACTAGAGATAGCTATATAATCTAAGTATGCCTTGGCAAACATTGTGCACCCCTACAGCAGCTGATTCAGTAGCCTTTGGAGAGTGAAAGGGACATTTTTCATCCCAAAAGGCATAACAGTTAGCTAATATAGCCCGAATGGGGTGACAAAGGCTAACTTCTGCCAGGCAGAGACTACCAGTATCCTTTTGTTAGATCAAGGGTTGTGATGTGGATGTCCAAGCCTATCTAGTAGCTCATCCATTATGGGAATAGGATAGGCATTTGGGCCCTCCTGTCAATTAGTTACAGAACTGGGTAGACCCCAGGGGAGCTCAGGGGATGCTAGAGGGGCTCGATGATCACTAGCTGTAGCATCTCAGCTAGTTCTTTTTGTATTCTAACCCATATTGCCCCTGGGACTCAGAAGGAGAGCTACTTTAGGGGGAAGAGTTGGTAGTTAGCACATCATGTTCAATCAAATTAGTTCTCCCTGGTAAGGCCGTGATCAATTGGGGACACTGGGCTAGCAGAGCCCGGAACTGCTGCTGGGGCAAGGCTAGGTCGGGGTAGTCTGGGCCACTGGCCAGAGTTGAACTTGGCATAGTAAAGTCTAATAGATTGGACAAAAGCCTTCCTAGGGTCACTGTTGGTCGGAGAACAGAAAGCCATAACAGGGGTTTCCTTGCTGTAGTATGCTGTCAACATATTCACATTTATAACCTTCTGTATATTTAGTTGTGAATCTACCTCTACAATATAAGTGGTATCATGTAGCTTGTGAATGAGAGTACGGGTCCCAAACCTTGAAGCCTGCAGCTTGTTCTGGGGTTTGGAGACTAAACTAAAACACACTTACTCTCGACAAACCTCTGATCTCTTGCCTGCCTGTCATACCACAGCTTCTGCCACTGCTGGGTTGCTCTGAGGTGATCTTTCACTAAGGGTTTCCAGCTTGTGTCTGAAATCCATCACCTAGTGCATCATGGACGTCTCTTCCCTGTCAAAGTCCCCCTCCCAGAGCTCCCAGATTAAATCTAACTCTCCCTTACTTTCCTGCCATACAGTAGGTCAAATGGTTAAAAACCAGTGGACTCCTCTGTGCACAAAGAGAAGGTGGGGAAGCAGCTTCTCCCAATCTCTCTCTTGGTCCACAATTGCCAGTAGCATAGTTTTCAGGGTTTCTTTAAATATTAAATATTTCACATAGCCCATTCATTTGAGGGTGATAAGGGACTGAACAGAGATGTTTAATGCCACAGTGTTGCCACAACTGCTTAGACATAAACTCCCCGCTCAGATAAGATCTGCTTTTTAAAGCCCACCCTTGTAAAAATAGTAACCAGCACATCTACATGGTTTCTGCTGGGATATGTGACAGGGTGAAAATCTTGGGATACCTAGTGGCATAGTCAACTACACTTTAAATTTATAATGTCCCTGAAACGCAACCTCGGGTCTGAACCTCTGACATGAGTCACAGGTGTCACAATGCTTGGTAACAACCTGTGCCAATCAAGGCCAGTAAAAAGTCAGTCAGTGCTGAGTCTGCTTGGTTCAGAGGTGCCCGGCTTGGGCAATATTGTGGGTTAATCCTAACAAAAGCCCTGTACAGTTTAGCTAGGTCATTCAAGAGAGGATTATATGTTATTCTTGGATCCATGGTTGGAAACCCTGATCTGACCATGTGGTGACCTTTAGGCGGGCGAAACTCCTTTATTATAACAGCTCAGAAAGTCAGGGGTCAATCTACTTCATCCCCATTCTCAGTTTCCCCAGTTCCCCCGCCCAGAGTGTGCTATAATGTGGTGTGTTTTCAGCTGGTAGCGGTACAGCTGCTCAGGTAGTACAGAAGAGAATCCCTCTGAGACGTGGGAAAATGTGTGGGTTAACTGCAGTTAACTCTCCTTAACTTCTGTAGTTTCCCTTGACAGGGAACTTACGAGGCATGATCAAAGAGCTATCAGTTACACTACTTAACCCCACTTAACTGCGGTCTGCCACAACAAGGCTTAATTGGATAACTAGCTGACTTGTTAACTTTATTCCATGGCTATTATTATTACTACTAGGGAATTGCCTGTCAAAAATGACGGCAATAAAATGTAAAGCCTGGCAATGCTGTTTGCCACACAATGCAAGGTTCTGCCCCCTCTGAGCTCCTCCGGCGCTCATTGCGAGCCCCACGCTGAGTGCCTTTGGTGCTCATTGCATGTCTCGCAATGAGCACCTCCCGTCTACTTTACTGGCCTTATCGCCAGGCAAGCAATGATCAGCTTTGCCTCTCATTGCAGACCTGCAACTTTGCTTGGGAATGCCATGTGTCTCTTTCCACCATCTCTCCCCTGAAGGTTGTGGAGTAGCCATCACAGTCTCCTGACTTTAATATCATAGAGCCACTCTGAGGAAATCTCAAACGTGCAGTTCATGCAAGACCACCAACGACATGACCTGGAGGCATTTTGACAAGACGAATGGGCAGCTATACCACCTACAAGAATTAGGGGCCTCATAGACAACTATTACAAAAGACTGAAAGCTGTCATTGATCCTGAAGGGGGCAATACACAGTATTAAAAACTAAGAGTATGCAAACTTTTGAACAGGGTAATTTCATTGTTTTCTTTGTTGCCATGTTTTGTTTTACGATTGTGCCATTCTGTTATAACCTACAGTTGAATATGAATCCTATAAGAAATAAAGGCAATGTGTTTTGCCTGCTCACTCATGTTTTATTTAAAAATGGTACATATATTACCAATTTACCAAGGGTATGCAAACTTTTGAGCACAACTGTAGAAGATCGCAAATGACTCTAATTTTTGCTGCCATTTTGTTTTCTCTAAATGTTTAGATTTATTCTATTGACTCAAGCTCGCAATTTACGTTTTTAAGCCTAAACTCATAAACCCTGCCTTATTAAGTAGGATTTCAAGAGGCTTGGTCATGTGATCTGACAATGTTTAAGTAAGCCTATAATTTACTTAGCCACAGCCAATTGTAAATGAGACCGTCATCATGCAATCGGAGGCTACAAAATAATTAGTGCTAATAAGTAATATTTGCCATGTGGGCTTGCAATAAAGCAATCTAGCACTCTAGCATCAATCAATATTATTCTGAAATAACAGTTAAAAATAATATTTTTAATTGCATATTTGTAGGTTTGAAACTGTTCTGCAATGAATTTGAATATTTGAGCTGTGCTAAAACCAATGGGGTTCTAAGGCCAAATTTGCGTCTTTTGCTGGCCCGTAGTGATTGTGGGTGGGTAACTCGTAATCTGATTGTGAGCAGCTAATAGAATATGAAGCTATATTAAGAAGGATCTTAACAAACAACACATTCTCATCACATTTTGTCTGTTTTACCAGGTTTTTTCAATATACTGTATGTTGTATCTTTTTTCAAAGAGATGGCAAAAATTATTTTAGCCTTGCAGCCCTATCGAATTCCCCCAAAGTGAAGACCCGTAGCCCGTAGCGGAGCCCAATAGACTTACGGCTATTAAATTGTCCTTATACAGCTACCCGCAAACAATATGTGGGTTACAGGAGCAAAAACCATACGGGTTGTCGAAATCAGAACTCTTTTGCAGCAAAGCCTTTGATTTGTCAAGCCCATAAATGTTACGTTCGCAAATCGCTACTAAATTGCTACAAATCCACTGGCGTTCAAACTCGTAAACTGCAAAAGGAGCCAAAAAGCCTACAGGTACTAGAGAGGACCCGCAAGGGCGTTAAAGTCCTATCCGTACGACTGTAAATGCAGTTATCAACACACTACTATATTTCAAATCTGCTATATAAAATACTTTTTTTTTTAAATCTTTAATTTCCATGTTATATCGATCCTGGCAATCAATGTGTTAATACATATAATGGAACTTGCAGGGACTAGAATATAATATTTACTGATTTATTAATATTGCATTATTTCTGGAATGCGGGTTAGATCATAACTCGTAAATTCAAACCCATAAGGGATTGAAATATAACCTTCATTTTTCAGTGATTTAATTAATGATGACGATCTCTTTTACTATTGGCTCTGTCTAAACCGGTAACTACGTTTTTGACTAATTGATCATGTTCACGAACGCACATGCAACATGCGCAAGAATGGTTTACGGATTTGGACGTTGGCCACGTCTGTTGCAGGCTTGGCTAATTTAATAGCTCTGTAACCTCGCTGAATTTCAAGCCTGCAGGCTTTGAGGGTGTACCGCTGCCGCTACTGGTGTGTAATTTAATATGGCCAATGGCCTACTACTTACAGATACTTATAGTGCCCCTTAAAAAAATATATCCAATTGTATGCAGTCTCACATTGAATTGATATTTACTGCTCTGCCGAGGCAGATAAGCTCATAGATGAGGGTTTATCAAATGGCAGTGCAAGAGTAGAGGGCCGTATATCATTTCATGTTACAGAAAATAATTTTATTTTTGTATATTTTGAACTTTATAAAAACATTTTGGCCATTATCAATTCTTTGTTTTTTCAAAAGAGAATTATACATGCCACTTTTGTGTCTTCTTGTACAATGCTGCACAATTACAGTGCTGCACAATTTAGTTTATATGCCCTTCCACTAGCATTCCAAGATTTATGATATGCTGTAATGTAACATAAATCCCATTTTCTTGGAAACCAAATGAGTACTAATTATAAAACACAGGCTATTGACTGTATTTTAATTAGGTATTTCAGTGCATGTAATTCATGTGTACAATACTTTTGGTAATTAAGGGCAAAATCTATACCATCCGGCTAAGTGAGCCATAAAACATGTCTCTGAAGTTATATACTATTTGGTTAATATTTATATTTCACGTAAGAAATTAACAACACATTTTCAATTCACATAACTTCAATATATTTTGCATTCCAATATGTTATCAAATAGTTTATCGTCTTTTGCATATTTAAAAAAAGTTCCTGTTTTTGATTTTTCAGTTGTCGTCCTTGAGCATTTAATAAAAGAAATACATTTCAAAATTTATTTATACGTTATTTCAAATGTGATTTCCACTTACTATGCATTTACATGTACAAAATGTTACATATTACACCATGGCAAACTCAGGAAATTGAGGAAAAGATTATAAAACCAACAAGAGTCCTTGTATAGATGATAGCAGAATGGTGGTAAGCAGTTCCAGTGTCTTGGTCAGAAGGTGGCAGCAGGAGGAATGGCAAGGGTGGCAATGCAGGATTATAAAAGTAAGATCACTATGGATGATCACCAAAGCAAAAAGCATGGTCAAGGAAATCCATCACTAGATCTTTGACAAGGTCACTTAGATTAAGCCAGGAGTGGCTATATATAGGAAAATTTTATCTAGATAAAGGCACCTTTCGTAATTTGGATTCCATTGTAAAATATCTCAATTTATATACTTTTTTATGTGAGTATATTTCATAGACTTATAGCTCACTCTTGCTCTGCTATATATATATATATATTTGTGGTTGTGTCCCTCTCTCGCCCCGCCCCTTCAGAGGCTGGGCTCTGCAGCTCGCCCCAACCCTTCCTGGGGCAAGCTTTGCAGCGCTATAAGCATTTCCTGATGGGATCTCACAGTCAGTCCATTTCTGGGTTCATGCATGCAGGATGCTTTTCACCTCTCTCACTGTTATAGGTTCTAATCTACTTTGCTACATATCTATGAGCCTATTACTGCCTTTTTTGGCCCTTTTCCTATTGTCCCAAAGGGCATCCCCATTGCTGTAGAGCTATGGTTCCTCATGGTAAGTACATTATGCTTTCTTATCATATACAGCTCCAAATCCACTAAATTGTCTTCATCAGTATCATCAGTATCTGAGGTCATGCTTTGGCCTTTTAAGCTGTATTTTGTGGATTTCAGGCTAAATCTACTAACCTTTGACCTTTCAATAGCTTTCTATGAGTTCAAATCATCCTACTCTCTACAACTTCTAAACCGGCCTTTGTAAACCTACACCGGCCTTTATAGGCCTAACTCATTCATGCATCCAAATCAGCCTTCGCAGGCCTCGTTTTTCATTACATTTTCATAAACCTCTCCTCTTTCTCCTCTAATTCACTTGGCCCTTGGCCCTTTTAGCAGGCCATGTAGGGTGTAGCCAAAGGCCACATCTCAGCTACATGAGGTAAGGGGGCCTCATTCACCAAACACACTTCCATTTCACGCTTCCTACATGTCATAAATCAGCCTCCGCTAGACACTACCACTGGTTAGTTCCCAAGCACACCCTTTGGCCGCTCATCACCGTAGGAGAGAGACCCTCCCATAACTATCAGGTAATTTCATTACCTGAATATATATATATATATATATATATATATATATATAGAGCTTTTCAGGACAGACTACTAAAAACATTACCCCCCATCAATAGCCCTGATTGTAAAATGTGTATATATATATATATATATATATATATATATATATATATTTATTTATATATATATATATATATATATATATATATACAGTATAGATTATAAATCAAATACTATGAACATAATAATTTCCATTTTCCATACTACTATTAAATGTGAAACTTGCTTGAGTGTATCCTGACAGAAGCTAAATTATGAAACCTACGTTTTTCGCATCTTCATTACATGTTTAGCATTTCATCCATCTCAAAAAAAAAATCACTATCATACTTATTGTTATTCTTATTGTCCACACCGTGTAGTTGCTTCATGAGTTACAGTTTATCTTGTTAGCTATTCATTTTTTTAATTATATTTTTAAAATATTTGAAATGAAGAGATTTGTTGGTGGTTAACCTAATAAATACAAAATACTAAATGTAAATGTGATGTTAAACAATGAACCGAGTAAACCATTTTCTTCGAATTAAATGCATATATGCCATTTTTCCTCCCTCTTCCTCGATCGTCCTCTTCTCTCATTTTGCTTGTCTCTAGGCTCCTTCATTTACCTTCCATCTTATCATTTCAAACTCATCCATGACTATTTCTCTCGTTCACCTTTTTATATTCTCTCATAAAACACCATAAAAACATTTTAGTGGGAACTGTCAAATGTTAACATTTTCTGTAACTGCACAAAAATATTATATACTAGCGACTTGCCCGTCAAAAAATGACGGCAATGTTATGTATATGTTTGTCAAGTTGTTTAGTTATTAACATATATTTTTGACACTTGTAAGTATTTTAATATGAACGTGTATTTTTGTAAAATGTTGATGTAATGGTTTTTTAAAATGTAATTAGTATCTGAAGAATTGTTAACTTGAATATACATTGAATGAATACGAAAGCCAAAAGTAAAAAGCCTTTTTTAAACGTTGCAAATTTTAAGATGAAGTTTAAAATATATGTAAGCAATAACCATGAAAGTATATATTTTTAAACTTGAACTTTATTTTTTATGTAAGTTTAGAAGTTGACAAAACATTGGTATAATTTTGAACATTATAAACATGAACATAGTGAATACATTTTGTAAAGTAATTTTTTATTAAAAGTATTAACATTTGAATGTAAAAACAATTGACATTTAAATTAATCAGTATTAAAATTCAATTTCTATCACAATAATTGTTAACTTGAATATACATTGAATGTAGAGGAAGGCATACAGTCAAACTCTTCTTAAAACGTACGTAATTAAACTAATTTATTACTGAGCACATAAATTGGCGATAAACATTAATGTAGGTAGTAATCTTAAGATAACAGACAATATTTACATTGTGACTTAAAAGGTGCTTGACCTCTTAACATCCACTTTGTAATATGTTGAATGAAATAACTTGAAAATATATTTTTTAAACTTGTAACATTAGAAACATTAACATAGTGACTTAACATTTTAACATATTTTTTACTAACAATGCAAGGCAAGTATTTTGTGAGGCGAATCATTCATAAACATGACTTCCATTAATTATGACTGAATTAAACAACCAATTGTTATGTATTTTGCAATGCTTTTAAAAAATCTTGGCATCTTTAATTAGTATCCTTCAAAGTTATAGTACTTCATAGTAGACAATGTTTTTAGTAAAAATACGTCCATCTTCTAATAAATCACCTTGACTTTCATTGTTTTCAATGTAAACTTTAATAGCCTGTGGATTTTTGCACCTTGACAACGCAACGTACAATTGACCATGTGCAAAAACTGGTTCTTCCAAGAAAATACCCACAGATTTGAAAGTTTGACCTTGTGATTTATTAATGGTCATGGCAAATGCCATAATAATGGGAAATTGTCTTCTTTGAAGTATAAAAGGGAGACTACTTTCACTTGGTGCTAAATCTATTCTTGGTATGAAAACTCTCTCTCCTCTATGGGTCCCAGTTAAAATTTCAGCATCTATAAAATGGTCCTTTAATTGTTGAACAATTAATCTTGTGCCATTGCATAGGCCTTTTTTGGGATTCATATTTCGCAGTAACATGATAATTGCACCTTTCTTTAGCTGCAAAATATGTGGTGGCATTCCAGAAGGAGTTAAAGAGTTTATGAATTCAGTCGAAAAGTTAGCCTGACTTTCATTGTCATCAGCAAGTACAGAATCAGCACTGTGATAATTTCTTTGTGGTGCATAAATTTTTTTTAAGATTTTATTATTGAGGATTAATGCATCTTTATTTTTACACGTCAGTATGACTTGGTTGGCAAGCTCGGAATATTCTTCGTTATTTATGCTCCCTTCAAATATAGCCGATATAATATCTTGTTGACAAATCATATGAGGTGGGATCTCTACAGTGTCGTCAGGTAAATGTAGTATTTTTTCTGTTCTGCCTTCTCCAATTTTAATAAGCCAATCATTGAAATCAGTTTGGCCTTCTGATCTCATATTTTGTTGCAGTTGAAGATGGGTAAAATGTTTCCATACTGTACTTGACTTTATACATGTTTCGATAATGTCAGTTCGATTGCCATGTACAACAACAGGTAATGTTTGTCTAAAATCGCCACCCAACAACATTACCTTTCCACCAAATGGAAAAATATTATCCATGACTTCACGAAGCAAACGGTCAATACATTGGAGGGCATAGCATGACATCATTGTGGCCTCATCTATTATAATTAATTTACATTTCTTCAATTTCTTTGCTTGTAAGGATGTCATGCGAATATCTGACACAGAATTTTCTAAAATAGGCACTGGCAGTTTAAATCCACTATGAACAGTTCTTCCACCTTCTAATAAAAGTGCAGCAATTCCAGTAGTGGCAAACGCCATTGCTATTTTTCCTTGTGCTCGTACTGAACTCATTAATAAATTGTACAAATATGTTTTTCCTGATCCGCCAGGTCCATCAAGATAGAAATAACGCTCTGTCACCATGTCATCATCTATAGCATTTTTAATGGCATGAAATGCTTGCAATTGTAGTGTATTTAAAGTTGCAAGTCTTTCTTCTGTTCTTTCTGCTTGTAGTTGAATGTCATAGTCTTCAAAGTTAATGTCATCTATAAGACCTGGATCAGGCAAATTAAAACTTGCACAACTTAATCCATGAGTTAAAAAGACTTCTTGGATTTCCATTAAGGCTTTTAAGTGTGCAATGGGTTCATTGTATCGTCGCATAAAGTCTTCAGCCATATTACTTTTAAAAGTCTCCCACAAAGCTAATGCATTTGGAGCATTTGAGAAGATACAAATAAAAGCAAATTGTTCTCTCATCTGTCGCGGCATTTGACATTGTGCTGCTTCTTCTAAGCATCTTTCCCACTCTGTATCATCAGCGAGTAAGTTTCTATGTCTTGCAGCTAAATGGAAGGATTCATATACAATGTCATTAACAGTTCTTAAGTGTTCAAAACTTTGTGCTCCAGGAACATTTAAAAGTAATATCCGTAAGCAAAAACGTTCAACATCTCTTGGACTGACTGTGTAAATTCTTGGAATAATTTTATTGCCTCTGGTTTTTCTTGGTCTCCATAATCCATTCACAAAAACATAGTGATATGGAATTTCAATATATAAGTATTGTGTTGCTTCAGCATCAGTGGAATTTAATGCAAACCATGCAGTTAGTGTAGTGTGACGATCTTCACTTTGGGCCAATGCATTCATTTCATTTCCAGCATGGAAATAGACTAAATGTCGTTGTGGCAAATGTACTGCTAACCTATATACTGCATGTGATCTATCATGCATTTCAAATTTTAAAAGCCGCCACATAGCTTCTGGCGCACTGACATAGCGAGCATCTACATGAGATGCAAGTTCATCATGTACTAACTCACTACTTTCAGGGTTGTCTGCACTTTTGACGACTACAGTAGCTGCATCGTAACCTTTGTAAATATATTTATAGACATATTTAATTGATTTGATGGAAGTGCAGGCTTCTACGTTGATGTGGGCGTTGTACTTCATGAGTAAATGTGGATTGTAGGGTACTACATATCTATTGTCCACTTTTTTCCCACGAATAATGGCACTATCTCCTTCTCTTCTTTTATAAAGTGGATATCCATCACAATTGGCATAGGTTTTGTCTCTATAATCTTTGGGAAATTCTTTGGAACATTTATTATTTTCCATACATGGTGATTGTGGATTAAGGTCACCACAGGGTCCATGAATCATGCGATGAGTAACAATCTCATATAGTCTACCATATAGTTCTGGATCTGGTAGTTCAGCAACAATGACTGCATCCACTTTGTCTGAAGTATCTAATTTATCTTTTTCTTGAAGTATTATTAGAAGATGTGCATGTGGAAGGCCTCTTTTTTGAAATTCAATGGTATATACATAAGCAAGACATTTGCCAAATAACTGATTTATAGTGAAGTCACGTATTAATTCATTTAATTTAATCTTAAAAACTCTGGCTACTAAATCTGGTCGATCTGAAGCAGTTTGTCCAAGAAGTAGATTTAGTGTAATTTCTGGCCATTGTGGATTACATGTAAATGTCACAAATAAATCGGGTTTGCCAAATTTTGTCACAATAGCCATAGCATCATTGTATCTTTCTCTCATATTCCGAGGAGATCCTTGAAAGGAAGATGGTAAAATGATGGCTTTGCCAGCTGTCATGTCTCTGCTTGTAGCCACGTCAGCAACATAGTCCATGAGTCCAGAATATTGTTCTACACGGAGTTTATCTTGTTGATATTTGATAAAGTTTAAATTATTTGCCTCAACTTGCAAATATGAATCAATAATCCATTGTTGTGTTAGTTTCCCACCACATAAAATTGGATTAAATACATTGCGAATGGCAATTTGAGCTACTTTAAATTCAAGCATAGAAACATTATTTCGGATTCTGCCTTTAGCATTTGGGTAACTGGGAAGAGTTAATTTTGGTTGCCAACCTGCTTCTCCGTGTGGGAAAAAGATGGGATATGTCATTGGATCTAAATTTGGACTTAAGATACTCATATTAATAAACGGTTGGTCCTCATTTCTAGGATATATTCGTATGTCTCTTTGAAATGGTGGTTCTCCTTCATCATTGTGAAACACCATTGCAACCTCATTTGTTGTTGGCAAGTTATAACGACGTTTATCAGTATGTCTGTCTCTTTTAAGCACCATATTAACCTTCGGCATTGGTAATTGATGTGTTTGTGAATGAAGTAGTTGTTCATTTTCTACTTCTGCCAATTTTTTATAAGCTTTACTGTAGGGATTGTTGTCCATAATATTATTTAGCTCTATGAAAACAGTGGGTAAGCATTTTTTATTTTCTTCCATCTGCATACGTTGGTCAACAGCTTCCATTGTATCTAGGACATATAGTTGAGCGAATTTTCTTTTATTTCCTTCCTCTGGATGTAAATGGGAAGTGCGATGATAAATTTGTCCTTGGACTTTAAAACAGTAAGGACCATGTCCTGGTACATTAGCAGCCAATGTTGCCCCCATAGATGCAAATGATATGGCACTATTGTAGGATCTTATGTTTGTCTTAAAATTTTTGTAATTTGGAAAAGTAGGTTCAGTCAGAATATTTAGTAAATAGGTTGGAAATTGTTTCCTTTGTGGAAGTTTGAACTTTCCTTTTTGACAACAACTAATAAATTGTCCATCTCGGGGTCTCTCCTGTTTAAAATAATAAGCCTCACAAAATTGACATTGAGTAGTCATGTCCCCACAACTATGAACCTCTACTGCTAAAGACTTCATTAAAGGACAATTTGCAATGCATATTGGATGTTGACTTTGATATTCATCAGATGAAAAGTCATGAAATGTTTCAACAACAGGTTCTAAATGTTTAGTTTTTTTCGTACATTTTCTTGGTATATGTTGGACTTGTTCGGTTGAAATGTCCTGTAAGTTTTTAGTAAGAGTTTGTAAATGCTTTTTTTTGGTAGTTTTTTTTTTTGGTCTGTCTTGACTGGTATGTTGTAAAATGTCATCTGATGTTTTAGGAACAGTTTGTAAATGCTTTATTATTTTTTTATTTATTTTGGTTGTATGTTTCATTTTTGCAGCGGATATTCTTTTATTTGCAAGTCTTTTGCGTTCTTTTTCTCTTCTAATTTCTTTCTCCTCCGGTGTCTGCTGGGCGGCCCATCTCTCTTGTCTTTCTCTAGTTTGACGTCTTTTCTTCTCTTCTTTGGTCTCGTTATCAGCCATATTAATCTGTAAACGGAAACAAATAAATGTAATTGTGTATATTGAAATTTGTAATTCCTGTTAAAGATGATTGTGCACAATTGTTGAAATAAAAGGCAAATCATGAATGTATCATTGATATTTAGTTAAATTTATAATTCCTGTCTTCAGTGGCTCAGAATTTTTCCAATGGAATACTGCTGTAAATAAGCATGTAACATATTTATTTAAAATAATGGTTGTATTTATTAAAAACTTTGTTTGTGGATAGATATTTACCACTGCAAAACTTCTTTGGTGAAAAAAAAAGTGATGTGGTTATTGAGCTATGTATTGCATAGTAGCAATTTAAATAAAATAAGTGAGATAGTAAATTAATTAATTTATTTTTCTGTTGAGACGGATGCAACTGAAACCAGTTTCTTTAGTGTTATTCTTTAGTAGTTATTCTAGTTTACCTTGGTTGAAGTGTGATTTAAATCCGAATGTTTGTTGCTCCTCGTTTCAAAATCGTTGTCCAATGGTGTGGTCCTCTGTCGGAAGTCCTCGTCCGATGGTGTGGTCCTGTCGCGATAGCCCCTGTCCGATATTGTGGTCCTGTGGCGATATTCCTCGTCCGATGTTGTTGTCCGTTGGTGAAAGTCCTCGTCCGATGGTGTGGTCCTGTGTTGAAATTCCTCGTCTGCTGGTCTGGTCCGAGTCCTCGTCCGATGGTCCGGTCCGGTCCTGTGGAAAAAGTCCTCGTCCGATTGTCTTCACGCAGTATCTGTTGTAATGTAAAATAGAAAATGTTGTTTGAGTGAAATGTCTTTTAAATAAGTAAAAAATGTATTAATTTTGCTGTATTGTATCAGTTATATTTATTTTTTGTAAAAAAATTTTTTTTTAACTTTCTGTACAATCCCAAGACTTTTGTTATTCTTATTTAAGGTTCTTAGTAAGGCTTGTGGGTTGTGATATATTACATAAGAATATGAATTTATTTTGCTATGTGTTTATGTTAGTTTTTGTACAATCCTGTTTTGTGCGCACCACTTGTGGTATACTTATTTAACCTTTATTTGGATGGTTATAGTTAGTGAAACATGAAATAATATAATTAATGTAGTTTGCTATGTGTTTGTGTTAGTTATTGACAATCCTGTTTGGTGCACATCACTTGTGCAAAACTAATTTCTTCTTGATTGTACAGGTTATAATTTGTTAAACATTAAAGAAGAATGTTAATATAGTTTGCTATGAGTTTGTGTGCTTTTTTATACAATGCTATTAGGTGCACAACACTTTTGTTATTCTTATTTTTGGTTATTTGTAAGGCTTATAGGTTGTTAAACATTTAGTCCCTCATTCAATTGCGATTTTGCCAATTGAATACGGCTCTAAATAAGCACATAATATATATTTTTTAAAGAAGTTTTTAGGTAGTGAAAACCGTGCTTTTGGATAGATGCTTAATAACTAAAAACTTCTTTAAAAAATATATGTGATGTGCTTATTTAGACCCCTATTCAATTGGCAAAATTGCAATTGAATGAGGGCCTTAATAAGAAATTCTGTTTTGTGTGTAGCAGTTTGTGTGTCATTGAATTGCGATTTGGCTAATTGAATTGTGCTGTAAATGAGCACATAGCATATTAGCATATTAGTTAAAATAATTTTGTAGTCCTTGAAAAACTGTATTTTTGATATTTTTTTATTAACTAAAACCTTAGTTTTAAGCTATTGTTATGTTGTTATTTAGAGCCCTATTCAATTGGGCAAATTGCAATTGAATGAGGGCCTTTGTGTGTACCATATGTTGCATAGTTTGGCCCTCATGCAATTGCATTTTTTACAATATAATAGTACTGTAAGGCCGTAATTGAATTGCAATGTAGAAATTTGAATAGGGTTCTAAATAAGCACATCACATATATTTGTTAAAATAGCCATATTTAATTTACCAAAATAGCAATTGAATAAGGGCCTTTGGTTACTGCATTTGTTATATTGTGAGCTACTTATTCAATTGTGTTTTGGCCAATGGAATAGAGCTCAATATCATCACAGAGCATTGTATTTAGTGAACTTGTATCCAAAAGGAACGTGTTCACAAAAGAAAAATTTCCTAAAAACTATGCTCTGTGCTTATATAGAGCCCTATTGAAATGGGCAAATCACATTTGAGTGAGGCCCTTGGGCATTAAAGACATATAGGTCCTCATTGAATTGCAATTTTGCCAATTGAAGAGGGCTCTATATAATTACATAACATATTTATTGAGCAAAGTTTTTAGTTATTGAAAACCTTGATTGTGGTTAGAAGTTCATTAACTAAAAAGTTCTGTTTCCAAAATATGTTATGTGCTTATATAGAGCCCTATTGAAATGGGCAAATCACATTTGAGTGAGGCCCTTGGCCATTAAAGATATATAGGTCCTCATTGAATTGCAATTTTGCCAATTGAAGAGGGCTCTATATAATCACATAACATATTTATTGAGCAAAGTTTTTAGTTATTGAAAACCTTGATTGTGGTTAGAATTTCAGTAACTAAAAAGTTCTGTATAAAAAAAATGTTATGTGCTTATATAGAGCCCTATTCAAATGAGGAAGTTGCAATTGAATAAGGCTCATGGTTATTTCTTGTTTATACTTAATACTTTACCTTGATAGAAGTTTTGAATGACAGACGGTCCCCTCCTGCCAATCTTAATCCGCCGGTCTTCTTTTAGTGTCTGTTTGAAAAAGAAAGTGAAATAGTTATTTGTATATTTATAATTTGTCATCTAGCAAAGCATGTCCTTTTGAGCATGTAATGTGTTCTTGTATCTTACCTCTTCAAATTTGTTGGTGTTCTTTAAAAGGGATTGTGCTTCACAGTGCACGGTGCAAATTGTTGAGAGACGCTGTTGATGCAGAGTCTGTTTGAATATGAAACGAAATAGAAAGATTCAGCTTTATCTGATGTATTGAATTGCAGTAAATTAATTCAATTAACCTTAATTTTTGTTGGGGGCTACACACAAATCTCACATACATGAAGCACATTACATAGTTTAATGTAATTATTTTGTGTACGTGTGACATATCAGTATACATGAGTCAAATTTAAATGGTTAAATTAACATTATATTTATTTTTTCCAACACACATAAATGTGTGTGTGTGAGATGTAACTATAGATGATACACATATATGTGCATGTGACATATCAGTATACATGACATATAATGTCATTAAAATGTAGTTGTTTACTGATTTTGTTGTAAGCTAATTTTGTTGCATTGGTAATACACATAAATGTGCGTGTCACATGTCACTATACATTATAGACATATATGTCGGTGTCAGATGTCACTATGAAGGGGCAATACACAGAAATGTGCGTGTCACATGTCACTATACATTATAGACATATATGTGCGTGTCACATGTCACTATACATTATACACATATACGTGTGTGTCACATGTCACTATGAAGGGGCAATACACAGAAATGTGTGTGTCAAATGTCACTATACATTATAGACATATATGTGCGTGTCACATGTAACTATACATTATAGACATATATGTGCGTGTCAGATGTCACTATACATAAAGCTCTGTTTAATTTTGTTTGGGAGCCTATACACATAAATGTGCCATACATGATGACTACATAAATCCTAGTTGATTTTTTTATTTGTTTGACCTGACCTGTTAATAAAATTTATATATTATTATTAATATATTATAGCTTACCTGTCAGTTGTAATTTGCACAATGTAAAGTAGTAAATTAGTAAAGAATTGTCTTCTCAAGTAAAAGCAGCAGTTATCTCAGAAGTCACTCCGTTGATCACCTGAGGAGAAATGTATTTTTTAGTTGGAAATAGGCAGTATTTATAAACTTGTAGAAAGTTCTGGAAAGTGAGACCGTTAGAACGCAATACGCATGCGCTATTTGCGTTCCAGCTTACAATTTGCGTTCCATCCGCCATTTTAGGCGTATTACTGTTCAAAATGGTGTTTAATATGATTGTGATACGTTCCGCATAGTATGTGTTTCATTATTGCGAGTAAGTGTAGTGTAGTTAGGTCTGAAGCCTCGTTTTCGTTTTGTTCGTCGGCCATTTTTTCTCTCGCTTAGCGATGGTATTAGTGTCTAAAGTGTTTATTTTGATTTAAATGTAGGTGTAACTTGTTTTTTTTGAGGTGCTGGCTGGTTCCTCTTGCTGTAGGTAAGCTTTTTATGTGTTTGTTGTGTGTCTTTGTTAAGTTTTAAATGTTTGTATGTCGGCGTGTTGCGTCCGATGTTTGCGAACTCGTAATGTGTGGTAACGTGTCTCGTATGGTGTTTGCGTGTGTAGCATGGTGTTTGCGTGTGTAGCCTCGTTTTCGTTTTATTCGTCGGCCATTTTTTTTGTCGCTTAACAAAGTATTTAGTGTCGAAACTCTTTTATTTTGAGTGCAATTAAGTTCTAAGTTGCATTTTTGAGGTCCTGGGTGCTTCCTGTTTGTGTAGGTAAGGTTTTTATGTATGTGCTGTGTGTATGTATTGTGTTTGTAATTTTGTAATGTTCGCGAGTTGCGTCCGAGTGTTGCGAGGCCGTAATGTGTGTGAACGTGTGTCGTATGTTGTTTGCGAGTGTCGTAATGTGTTTCAACGTGTGTCGTATGTTGTTTGCGAGTGTCGTAATGTGTTTGGACGTAAACTTTTTTTTCAAGGGTCGCATTTGCTGCAACTGAAGACCTCGCTTTGCGAGGTCCTCAGGTGCTGGCATGGAGCGCCTGCGGCGCTCCAAGCCAGCAACTGAGGCCCTCGCTTCGCGAGGGTCCTCAGTTGCTGGCAAGGAGCGCCTTCGGCGCTCCATGCCAGCAACTGAGAACCTGGCACAGTGCCCTCGCTACGCGAGGCCCGCGACTCGCTACGCGAGCCCGCAGCGTTAGCAACAACTCGTACGCTCACAACTATATATGTGATAGGTTATATGCTGTTAAGAAGAATCTGTCCTGGATGACATACAGTGAAAGCATCCCTTTCATATTACACCTACTATTTACTTATTAATACAAGTATTTGTTTCATTACAAATGAAGGGGATCATACAGAATGTGTTAATTAACACTAGCAGTATTGACGAACTGCACACATAAACATTACATTCAAGTCCTGCATTACATATAGGGCTAATCCCTAAATATAGGGTTAAGTCAAATGCTTGATAACAATAACAGGTTTAAACGTTACGAATGCTCCATCATATAACAACAATCATTTTCACAAGTATAATGAAAGCTTATTTGGATTACTAAAATAGTGCAATGTAATCCTAGAGAAAGGCAAATTGCTAATGTGATCTACCATCAGCCACACCAGACTTTCCTCTAGAGTTATATTGCTATAACATTTCTCTATGTGATTTAAATAATTTGTTATGGAACTAGAAGTCTACGTTCTGCAGAATAAATAATGTATTTTGAATTGAATGCATTATGTCATATAATAAATATTAGTGAAAACTGCATTAACCCAATGATAAACAAACATGGTAGTGGTTCTATCAGATATTTATTTTATTATATTTAATAAACAACAACAAAAAAAAGAGATGCTCAATCAGAGAGAGGACGTACACCTGGGGTTTGCTGTTTTTCCTTTTCATGGTAAAATTGCCTGGTACTTCGGGGCTGGATCACTCTAGTGAGTGAGACCAAACTGATATACTACAGGATATTTCTCTTTGTGAAGGGTACAAGTGAGCTAAAGCTTGCAGAGAGGATCATCATGTCAGTAAAACAATCTATTACAGTTAGTTCATTCTCTGATTGAACAACTCTATGTTTGTTGTTGCTTATGCAAATGAAGACACAAAATAATGCACAGTGACAATTATTATTTTTGCTTGAAGTCAGATACTGGATACCCCAGTGTTAAGGAACAAAAAAGAAAAAAGAACACTTATACAGCTATTATCCACCAAAATATGTCTTTATTCAAACATCTAGGAAAATATAGACTTGAAGTGATTCCTAAAACATAACTTTTAGTATATTGTCTTAAAATTATACAAAAAACCTAAACAGCACAGAATATAGAAAAAATAACAACTGTGAAGTATAAATATGAGTAATATCAAAGAAAAACCAAAGAGGTTAATCATGGTCTTCCATGGCCATTAAGCCACAGCAACACCACCCTCTGTCAACTCTCCTTGGTTTCTTATAAATAGCCTTATACTACAAGATATACAGATAGATTACCAATTCACATATTACATCTTAACTTATATATCAGATTATTATTACAGCATTCATTTCACATATGGTGGGCTAAGAGTGATAGAAGCCCTCCACCGTACATGTACGGTGTGCACATACTATGTACGGTGGAGGGCTTCTATCACTCTTAGCCCATCATATGTGAAACGATTGCTGTAGTGAACTTGTTGTTGTTGTTTAGTCATTCAGTCGCGTCCAACTCTCCGTGACTCTATGGACCACAGCATGCCAGGTGCATCTCTCAGTCATTGCCCCTTTGAACTCCTTCAAGTTCATGTTCATTGCTTCACTGACCTCATCTATCCATCTCTGGCTTTGCCGTCCTCTTCCTCATGTGCCATAGATCTTTCCCAGCATCAGAGTATTTTCTAGGGAATCCTGCCGTCAAAATATTTCAGCCTCATGATCATACCTTCTAGTGAACAATTTGTCTTGATTTCCTGAAGTATTGATTTATTGGATCTTCTTGCAGTCCAAGGGACTCTAAGCAGTCTTCTCCAACACCACAAGTCAATGGTATCAATTCTATGGCACTCAGACTTCTTTATGGTCCAGCTCTCACATCCGTATGTTAATACTGGGAATACCATAGTTCGAACTATGCAGACCTTTGTTGATAGCTTAATAACTTTGCTTTTCACTAGCTTGTCCAAGCTTGCCATAACTTTCCTCCCCAGAAGTAAACATCTTTTAATTTCATGACTACAGTCACCATCTGCAGAGATCTTGGATCCAAGGAAAATAAAATCTGTCACTGCCTCTACTTCTTCCTCGTCTATTTGCTAGGAAATTAGATTGCCGCTTGCCATGATCTTTGTCTTTTTAACGTTGAGCAGCAGGCCAACTATTGCACTCTCTTCTTTTACCCTCATAAATAAGTCCTTTAGTTCCTCCTCACTTTCAGCCATCAGAGTAGTATCAGAAGTATCATCGACGTATCTTAGGTTGTTGATATTCCTTCCAGCAATATTGATTCCAGCTTTGGATTCATCCAGTACAGCCTTACGCATGATGTACTCGGCATATAAGTTGAATAAATAAGGTGACAATATACAACCTTGTTGCACTCCTTTTCCGATCTTGAACCATTCTGTTGTCCCATGTTCGGTTCTGACCGTGGCTTCTTGGTCAACATACAGATTCTTTAGGAGGAGGATGAGATGATCTGGTACTCCCATCTCTTTAAGGACATGCCACATTTTGTTGTGATCCACACAGTCAAAGGCTTTAGAATAGTCTATGGAGCAGAAGTAAATGTTTTTTTGGAACTCTCTTGCTTTCTCAATTATCCAGCGGACATTGTCAATTCGATCTCTTGTGCCACTTCCTCTGCGGAACTTGGCTTGCACATCCCGTAGTTCCTAGTCCATATATTGTTGGAGTTGAAATGAGTGTAATTGTTCGATAATTTAAACACTCTTTGGCACTGCCGTTTTTTTAGGATTGGGATGTAGACTGACCTTTTTCAGTCTATTGGCCATTGTTAAGTTTTCCAAATGTGTTGGCATAAGGCAAGCAACACTTTCACAGCATCATCCTGTAGAATTTTGAATATTTGAATTTGGATTCCATCACCTCCTGCAGCCTTATTATCAGTAAGACATCCTAGGGCCCATCTCACTTGGCTCTCCAAGATGTCTGGCTCCAGCTCATTGGACAAACTATTGAGGTAATCACTGCTGTTAAGGTCCTTCCTATATAGATATTCAGTGTATTCCTGCCACCTCTTGTTTATCTGATTTTCTTCTGTTAAGTCCCTACCATTTTTGTATTTTATCATGAACTACTCTCTACAAAAATCCATCACACAAACCAGGCACTCACCAAGCACTGATCATCGGCAGTAACCGTGAAAAAGTTCTGTATGTGGGTAAGTGACCTGATTTGTATCTAATCCATCCATTGCTATGCCTATGCCGAAAACCATGTGTTATGAACAGAAGGGCCCACTGGACTGTTTCGAGTTAATCAGTTATATGTGCGTTTAGAATGTGCTAGCGACTTGCTTAACAGTTATATCCTAGGTGTAATGCATACATGTAGTTATATCGTGGATGTAATAAGTGCATATAGTACTGTCATTGATTTACAGTAAAATACTATATCTTTATTAGAAGTATGATAGTAGGCTGTTCATTGATAATAAAGTTAATGCAGTCACTTATGTGACAAAGATTTAAAGATTCAAAAGATTTTTTATGGCCCTGCGATCAGCCACGTGTAAAGGCTCTGGCTTTAGTCATGAAGGGGGGAGCTAGTTTTATCGGAGAGAAAATGTGTAATGAGAACAAGAAAGCCAGACCCCTCTAAACATCTGGAAATCATGTGGGTGAGGGGGGATAGCAAGCTATTTGCCCAGGAGGATGGGCTAGAACTGGGAGGAAGTCTTTGGTGTTTTGTGTCATCTGAAAATGTGTTTTGAAAAATAAAGAAGTGCCAGTCTGATTTTGGACACACTAAACAAAGGTGATGTCGGAGTCTGCTTGTACTAATCAAAGGTACATGGTGTGTGATTCTTAGATCCTAAGAAAAGGGGTCTGATGGTGCCTGTCTCTTCAGAAATGATGCTGTCATCTGAAGTGTCTGCTGGTGTCGAGATCTGAACAAAAAGTTGCGACCCATAGAGTCAGAGAATTGGGGTGAGCATAGTCCCCCCTAATCTGGCGGGCATGACACCATGTATAAAATGGTTAAGGATCACAGAGTGAGCGTGCATTGTGGTCTCATTTGCATGTCCCCGCCAAGTTTTCCCACCGTGCAGTGCATCAACTGTATTTCTGAGAAATTTGCGCAGGAAATAGGTTTAACAACTTATTTTTTAGACATTCAAATGGAATTACTAATGTACTATCCATAAATTATTATTAGATATATTCACTTAATAATCCATGCAAAAACCTTCATACATTATAAGTCTGTGTGCTATTTAGAAATAGTACTTTCTCCTCTTCCTTTTATATATATATATATATATATATATATATATATATATATATATATATTTATATATGTATATATATATATTGCATCCAATAGTAATAATCAGACCTTATTTTAGCTTCAATAACATATACTAGGGAGTCTGGAGGACTTATCCAGTTATTTTGTGGAACATAAAAATGTATTTCTAAAAGACACTAACTACTATCAGATGCTCTCTCTGATATGTAACTGTAGTTATTAAGCATCTGGTCTAGTGTCTGATTCCTATTCTGGGAAACAGTGTGTGACTTCACAGTAGTGCGATGCACATGCCGATGTTGGCCTAACGTGCGTTTCACACCTTGGTTCAACAGATTCCTACATAAGCAGCAGAGGAGGGGATTTTTATTAGGTAAGTACTTATATATATGTTAACAGTCTCTCCTCTTAACCTTACAGGTCCTGGATCCTTTCCAAAGATTCATCAACACAGGTTGTGCTACATCACAATGGTTCATTCCAAAGAACGGACTACTGTCGACAACCTTATACCTCCTCATAATAAAGCTTAATCAAACTGCGTCTGTCATTCTTTTATTACTGATTATCCACTTTACACACACAAAATAACTCATACTGCATATCAGCAATCATCTGTATATATTACATCCATGACCCAATTGGAAATATGAACATATTTATCCTTAAAGGTCTTTAGACATACTTATTTTCAAATGTGGAAATGACATTGGTACTTTACAGATCGGTTCTAAAAAAATAAAATACAGTAAAACCATATTGCTATAATCCCCATCAGAAATCCATCATGCACTGTCTCTTGTCTATAAACTCCTAGAGTACAGTAATAGTAAAGAGAGTTTTCAAATCTGTACACATAAATTAAAATCTAGCATATAATTAATAACCTCCTCAAGTTGTAGTTAACGATGCACATAATTTGTGATATACCTCTGTGAACATAAACATATACAAAATAAAATTTCACCTGCATCTCTGTGCTTAATTCTGTACGATAAAAATACATTCCATCATGCCTCTATAAACAATACACAAAATAGTGCCTCTGTGCTAATTTCAATATACCAAAGATACACTTACATTGTAGTATACCTTTATAAATAATTAAGTGTACAGTGCCTCTATGTTGATTTTATATAACAAAATTATAATTAAATGTCTATGAATACATTGTAACTAGTCATAATATGACTAAATCCCACTAAGTAACAGAAAAATAAATAAACAATCATAAAGTATCGACATTGAATATTAACCCTTTGATTTTGCTCCACAAAACAATGTGTTATCCCCTCCAAACTTAAATAGTAAGTAAAAAGAAATAAACCAATATACATCCCAATTCTTAAAGATGTGCCAAAAAATGCATCATTGTTTCAGAGAGCAATAAAACCTTATAAAAAATAGACGTACAGGGCCCAATCTCCACTATCCATTAAATGAGATAAAGCAATATATGTCCTAAATCTCAGTGATGTGTTGAAAAGTGCATCAATATTTCAAATTGCAGTTAGGACCTAATAATAAAAAAAAAAAGTATTTATAAAATCTATTCTTCTCCATTCTTTTAGGTTAGATCAGAGGTGATATCCATGTCAAAGATAATAAATGCTTACTCCATGGCTTTGGAATAATTCAAAATATCCAAACAAATATTCTTTAAGTTATAACACCCATAATATAAGGTGAATTCCAAAAATTTACCAATTTAAAATTGCACCTAATCATCAGAACCTACCCAGGAGGATTGTGTTAAAATTAAAAAAATTTCCAAGTGGACATCCACCTAGATGTAATTTTAGAATTGTGCCCATCTCAAATGTCTTATAAAAGACTGAAATGGCGACATTTTAATTCAAGCCTTTTGGGATTAATGTATTTTGCAGGGTAATCCACCTAGTATCCACTTTCAACAGATGAATTTCTAACTTTAATTCCTAGATGTAAAAGATAACGACTTGCTACTGAGGTCAAAGTTTCACCAGCCTCTTTGTGGCAATTTCGAATTTTGGCAAGGTTTTCACCTAGGCGTTCCATTAGTAGTTCCTCAGTAGCAAGGCATTATTTTTTACATCATAGATCAGAGCCTATTATTAAGTGTTGGGTGATACAATGAGTCACTATATTAATTAGGAGAGGCAATTTGAAAATGAAACTATTGTAGGAAATGGAATTATTGAAGGTGGGGAGTAGGTGGGTTACCCAGGCTAATAAACTACAGGATATATTTCTCCCTTTAAAGGGCACAAGTAAGCTAAACAAGGCTTCTCTCAGATTGGATTACTATGTCTTTAGAACCAACCTATTAAGGTATATATTCATATTTGACCTAGACACATGCTCTGTAAGAATATAATGCATTATATAGGGAATGGTGTGACAAATTAGGAAGAGTCAACTTGGCATATTTGAGATTTCAAAATGCTTATAGTTGCCTAAGAGTTTAGAACAAAAAATATTTTTTAATGTTCTGCCTTTACCGGCATTTTTGACAACAATTTGTCCTGATACTGGTGTTAACATCACCCCAGACTTCCATGCTATTTCAATTTGATGTTGATCCTCAACAGGTCAGAGACCAAAATAATAAAATTCCTTTGTGTGACTGAATGGGATTACCCTCCTTGTTGGTGAGCCGTGAGATCCATGGACTGCGGATTTGTTAATGGATGTTGGTTTATCTGGTGAAAGAGTAACTTGCCACAATTCCCAACAGTCTGAAAGCTACCATTTATAGCCCTCAATCACTGCAAAACAATCCACTCAATGCCTGGCACTTACCAACAGTCTGTTTCTCTATGCCAAGCCATCACAACCCAATATATAAATGCTTGGAAAACTCAAGGACTCAAAGAGGCTGCTGATGCCTGTATTTACATTCCCTTGCTTACTTTCAGTATTAAAATGCATAAAATGATCTCCAACAAGGCATTCCAGTTACTGAACTGGAAGCTCGTGTGATATACCAACAGACTACCTATCAGTGGATTTCAAAGTTTGTCATTTGGTATTATTGTATCTTGTTTGATCCATTGGACTGTGATTTATTCCTTTGGTATATCTTGTAAAGTGAGAAAGTGACTGTGGTCTATCTGTGTTTCTAGCTATTTATCTTTGGGAGAGTATCTAAGATATGAACATTTTGTTTGTTTATCTGTGCTTTTTTGAGTTGTGAATGAGTCTTATGAGATGAGATGTGTCTTTGGCTTGTTAGTTAATGGCGTGATGTCTGTTTCAGAGTAGTAGTCTTTATCGAAGATTTGGCTTGAGTTTCACGGATCTCTCTTGTATTTTGGGGTTTGTGGATCTGAGATTTTGTATTTGCATCTTTATGCTTGATTGTTTTTCAGGCTTGCAGCTTTAAAATCTCAGTTTGAAGAGATTTCATTTATATTAGTGGTTGCTGTTCAAGAGGTACAATGTATCTAACACACTGATAAAAATGGAAATGGGCAATATTCTTTAGAGCTTATAAATTATAATCATAGATATAGTACAACCCCTGAGCCATTAGTATACACTCCTCTCAACATTGGAAAAGGCAAACAAGGTACATTTCTTTTAGAGCGTGGGAGGGGATGGGGCTTTACATATTTATTGGAATATTTAAAAAATAAATCCCTACATTGTAGGGATATTTTATATATAAAAAAAGTGCTTCTAAAAAAATAGCCACAATTATTTTGTGGCTTTATCAGGTGTGTTTACTAAGCATTAGTGCCAACTAAGGAGTTAAGACCATAACTGTGTTCATAAAAGTATTGCAATGTCAATCTCCCCGTGTCTGTTAGAGAGGTCTGGCACACACACGCTCTAGATTCTTATTATATATTTCATAAAAAAGCAAAAACACCACAAACAAAGCCTTTTATATAGCAAGCATTTAGTAGTGCTGGGCAGGAGCTCACAATAAGGCATGTGACAGTCATTTGCCAATTATCTCCTGACAGCTGTAAAAGCTGTTAAGATAATTATAGTTAGCTTTTCTACTACTTAACTACTTCCTGGGTTTTATATATTTGACAAAGAGAATGAATCTGTTGACCATCAAACACTCCATGCACAAAAGATGATACATGACATACTGAAAACATTTAATATACTCAGGTGTCAAACATGTTCCTTATGTGAGATAAAGATGTAGCAGGAATTATTTTTAAAAGGACATTCCGGGTATTTATACAGAAGATTCAGAACCAATCTTTACATTTGCAGAAGAATGTACTAATATAGTTTCATCTACTTACTGAATACAAAAGCCTCCTCCTGCACACTCTTGGTATGATCTTTGTTATTGCTAATAACAAAGACAGGGACATGATCTTTATGCTTACTCTAATATACCTTAGATCCAGTAGTGGAGCTAGAGAATGCAGGGCCCTGCAGAAAAAAAATTGGGATGTAAAAAATGTTTGGCGCTGGGCAACCCAGGAGCAAATCACTCAGTGCTTCTGCCTGTGCAAAACTCCTCTGCCTGCAGCACAGTTCCAGGGCCCACAGCCTCCACCCTCCTGCGACATCCACTACGCATATATATGTACACACACGTATATACTCGAGTATAAGCCGACCCGAGTATAAGCCGAGGCACCCATTTTGCCACAAAATACTGGATAAAATGACTGACTCGAGTATAACCCGAGGGTGGGAAATATGCTGCCTCCTGTGTCCCCCTCTCTCTCTGTGTCTATTCTCCCCTCTCCCTTCCCTGTGTCTCTTCTCCCCTCTCCCTTCCCTGTGTCTCTTCTCCCCTCTCCCTTCCCTGTGTCTCTTCCCCCCTCCCTTATCACCCTCCTCAACCTCCCTCCTCATCCTCCCTCCTCATCCTCAACCACCCTCCTCATCCTCCCTCCTCCTCCTCAGCCTCCCTCCTCATCCTCAACCTCCTTCCTAATCCTCAACCTCCCTCCTCATCCTCAACCTCCCTCCTCATCCTCCCTCCTCATCCTCAACCTCCCTCCTCATCCTCATCCTCCCTCCTCAACCCCCCCCATCCTCAAACCCCCATCCTCATCCTCTATCCTTAAGCCCCCATCCTCAACCCCCCTCCTCAACCTCAACCCCCCATCCTCAACCTCAACCCCCCATCCTCAACCTCAACCCCCCATAATCAACCTCAACCCCCCATCCTCATCCTCAACCTCCCTCCTCAACCCCCATCCTCAACCCCTTCCTCAACCTCCCTCCTCAACTCCCCCATCCTCAACCCCCTTCTCAAGCCCCCTCCTCAACCCCCCTCCTCAACCCCCATCCTCAACCCCCATCCTCAGCCCCCTTACTCATCCTTCGTCCTCACCCCCATCCTCATCCTAAACCCCCTCCTCAACCCCAACCGCCCTCCTCAACCCCCCAATCCTCATCCTCTCTCCTCAACCCCCCATCCTCAACCCCCCTCCTCAACCGCCCTCCTTAACTCCCCTCCTCAAACCCCCTTCCTCAACCCCCCTCCTCAACCCCCATCCTCAACCCCCATCCTCAGCCCCACTCCTCAACCCCCCTCCTCAACCCCCCCATCCTCAACCCCCATCCTCAACCCCCCATCCTCAACCTTCCTCCTCAACCCCCCATCCTCAACCCCCCATCCTCAACCTCAACCCCCCTCAACCCCCCTCCTCAACCTCAACCCCCCTCAACCCCCCCCTCAACCCCCCTCCTCAACCTCAACCCCCCTCAACCCCAACCGACCTCCTCAACCTCTACCCTTAATCCCAACCCCCCTCCTAAATCCCCCTAAATACCTCCCCCCTCACTTACCTGCTTGTGCTCCGGCCTCCGCTCCTTGACCCGACGCGCATGTGAAGTCACATGCGCGCTGCGTCATTAGCATGTATATGCTGATGACGAAGGCACGCATGTGACGTCACATGTGCGCCGGCGCCGGGTCAAGGAGCGGAGGCCGGAGAACAAGCAGGTAAGTGAGGGGAGAAGGGGGAGGTATTTAGGGGGGTTTAGGTGGAGGAGGGGGGGTTGAGGGGGGTTTAGGTTGAGGCATGTGACAGTCATTTGCCAATTATCTCCTGACAGCTGTAAAAGCTGTTAAGATAATTATAGTTAGCCTTTCTACTACTTAACTACTTCCTGGGTTTTATATATTTGACAAAGAGAATGAATCTGTTGACCATCAAACACTCCATGCACAAAAGATGATACATGACATACTGAAAACATTTAATATACTCAGGTGTCAAACATGTTCCTTATGTGAGATAAAGATGTAGCAGGAATTATTTTTAAAAGGACATTCCGGGTATTTATACAGAAGATTCAGAACCAATCTTTACATTTGCAGAAGAATGTACTAATATAGTTTCATCTACTTACTGAATACAAAAGCCTCCTCCTGCACACTCTTGGTATGATCTTTGTTATTGCTAATAACAAAGACAGGGACATGATCTTTATGCTTACTCTAATATACCTTAGATCCAGTAGTGGAGCTAGAGAATGCAGGGCCCTGCAGAAAAAAAATTGGGATGTAAAAAATGTTTGGCGCTGGGCAACCCAGGAGCAAATCACTCAGTGCTTCTGCCTGTGCAAAACTCCTCTGCCTGCAGCACAGTTCCAGGGCCCACAGCCTCCACCCTCCTGCGACATCCACTACGCATATATATGTACACACACGTATATACTCGAGTATAAGCCGACCCGAGTATAAGCCGAGGCACCCATTTTGCCACAAAATACTGGATAAAATGACTGACTCGAGTATAACCCGAGGGTGGGAAATATGCTGCCTCCTGTGTCCCCCTCTCTCTCTGTGTCTATTCTCCCCTCTCCCTTCCCTGTGTCTCTTCTCCCCTCTCCCTTCCCTGTGTCTCTTCTCCCCTCTCCCTTCCCTGTGTCTCTTCCCCCCTCCCTTATCACCCTCCTCAACCTCCCTCCTCATCCTCCCTCCTCATCCTCAACCACCCTCCTCATCCTCCCTCCTCCTCCTCAGCCTCCCTCCTCATCCTCAACCTCCTTCCTAATCCTCAACCTCCCTCCTCATCCTCAACCTCCCTCCTCATCCTCCCTCCTCATCCTCAACCTCCCTCCTCATCCTCATCCTCCCTCCTCAACCCCCCCCATCCTCAAACCCCCATCCTCATCCTCTATCCTTAAGCCCCCATCCTCAACCCCCCTCCTCAACCTCAACCCCCCATCCTCAACCTCAACCCCCCATCCTCAACCTCAACCCCCCATAATCAACCTCAACCCCCCATCCTCATCCTCAACCTCCCTCCTCAACCCCCATCCTCAACCCCTTCCTCAACCTCCCTCCTCAACTCCCCCATCCTCAACCCCCTTCTCAAGCCCCCTCCTCAACCCCCCTCCTCAACCCCCATCCTCAACCCCCATCCTCAGCCCCCTTACTCATCCTTCGTCCTCACCCCCATCCTCATCCTAAACCCCCTCCTCAACCCCAACCGCCCTCCTCAACCCCCCAATCCTCATCCTCTCTCCTCAACCCCCCATCCTCAACCCCCCTCCTCAACCGCCCTCCTTAACTCCCCTCCTCAAACCCCCTTCCTCAACCCCCCTCCTCAACCCCCATCCTCAACCCCCATCCTCAGCCCCACTCCTCAACCCCCCTCCTCAACCCCCCCATCCTCAACCCCCATCCTCAACCCCCCATCCTCAACCCTCCTCCTCAACCCCCCATCCTCAACCCCCCATCCTCAACCTCAACCCCCCTCAACCCCCCTCCTCAACCTCAACCCCCCTCAACCCCCCCCTCAACCCCCCTCCTCAACCTCAACCCCCCTCAACCCCAACCGACCTCCTCAACCTCTACCCTTAATCCCAACCCCCCTCCTAAATCCCCCTAAATACCTCCCCCCTCACTTACCTGCTTGTGCTCCGGCCTCCGCTCCTTGACCCGACGCGCATGTGAAGTCACATGCGCGCTGCGTCATTAGCATGTATATGCTGATGACGAAGGCACGCATGTGACGTCACATGTGCGCCGGCGCCGGGTCAAGGAGCGGAGGCCGGAGAACAAGCAGGTAAGTGAGGGGAGAAGGGGGAGGTATTTAGGGGGGTTTAGGTGGAGGAGGGGGGTTGAGGGGGGTTTAGGTTGAGGAGGGGGGAGGGAAAGAGACACGGGGGTAGAGAGACACAGGGCGGGGTTAGAGACACATGGGGGTTTAGAGACACACGGGGGGCTTAGAGACACGGGGGGCTTAGACACGGGGGGCTTAGAGACACGGGGGGGCTTAGAGACACAGGGGGTTAGAGAGACACGGGGGGGGGGGGTTAGAGAGACACGGGGGGGGGGGTTGGAGAGAGACGGGGGGTTAGAGAGACACGGGGGGGTTAGAGAGACACGGGGGGGTTGAGTGACTCGAGTATAAGCCGAGGGGGCCCTTTTTTGCCTTAAAAAAAGGGCTAAAAAACTATATATATATATGGTATATACACATATATATATATATATATATATATATATATATATATATATATATATATATACAAAAACATATATACACATATATAAACATCACTCCCACAACAGCCACCCCTATAATCATCCATTCCCACATAGCACCCAGTTCTTGTCAGCAGCCATCGCCTCTCAGGATACATCTCTGCACAGCACCCAACTCCTCTGAGCACCCACCTTACATAGCACCCATCTCTCTCTCCTTTATCCCTCCCTCACAGAACCAACCCTGCCCCTGTAATTTGCTGTCACTTTGCAGCCCTTGCTCTCTTACTTTCTTCCCTGGTACACATCAACATCTTGTTGAACTGCTCCACACTGCCACGTGTTGGTGCTTCAGTTTTTTAAACAGGCACACACAAATTTCAGACTGTGTGTGTGTATGGTCAACAAGGCATAGGGGTGCTCAAGGGGGGGGGTCCTAGTGGGTACTTGGCGAAATGGGCCATCATGACAGACCATAGTGGGGCCCCTACACTCCGGAAAAAAAATGAAATGAAAATTATTTTTTTTATTACTCATCACTGACCCCCCCCTCCCCCCCAGAGGTAAACTGCACCACTGGTAGATCCGCCCCTGCTTAGAGCCATCATGAACCATTGTATAGCTCATGCAGTCAAGTTCAATTTCTTTACTTAAAATCTAATTAGCAATAAGTAGAAAAATAAAATAAATGTAAGTTACAATTGAAATTTAGCGTTTAAGACTTCAGAAGATATGGTTCTTTTCACTCCTATCAGTAAGGGGTGGTTATTCCAAGTAGAGGTCTTTAGTTGAATTATTCCATGCAGCAATTATCATGGATAAATGCAGAATGGTCACAAAATATATAGGACAATTTTAAGGGGTCAATCATCTTTTACAGTCTAAAAAGCCCATTAGGGAGTGTGAGAGAAGCAGCTCTGCTAATCCCTGAAAAAGTAAAGTTCAAATGTAAGTTTTAATAGCTACATTTGATCTACCTTCTATATTATTATTTCTGATTTACTGCTATTACTAAACAAACAAAACCCTATTGTACGACCACGAAGTGATCTTTAAACACTACAGAATTTCCCTGAAGGCTGTAGTGCATATATCATGCATATAAAAAAAAAAGAAAATCGCCATCACTGCCATTCATGACTCAGTGTGTGTACGTGTGTGTATATATGATAGGCGGTGCTACTGTTGGTGCAGACAGTGTAAGGCACCAGGGCCCCTGACCTCTGAGGGGCCCCCACGGACCTCCCGTGGGCACCCTGTGGCCCTCCTGTGGCCACTGCAGGTCTTCTATGGCCCACGCGGGTCTCCTGTGGCCCCATAGGTCCCCTGTGGCCCCCGTGGATCCTCTTTGGCTCCTGTGGGTCCCCTGTCACCTGCCGTGGATCCTCTGTAGCCCCTATGGGTCCCCAGTGGACACTATGGGTTCCATGGGGCCCTCACGGGGTCCCTGTGGTCCCTAGGGCCCCCTGTGGCCCCCGCAGACCTCCTGTGGGGGTGCTGTATCCCGTTACGGACACTGTGGCCCCTCAATGGCACCAGGGTCCCACTGTGCCACCTGTCAGCACAGTGACCCCCATGGCCCTTTATGGCCACCGCTGACCACTCATGGGTCCCCCACAGCCCCTTATGGCCCACTGTGGCCCCCACATGGTTCAGGGCCGCCCCAGTGTCCCCTGCAGACCTCCTGTGCTTCCCCTGCAGCCCTTAAGACTCACTGTAGCCCCCTAGGGGCCAGAAATGGGCTCTGTGGCCCCACGGCACCTTATGACCTCCCGCTGACCTCCTGTGTGTCCCCTGCAGTCTTTTATGGCTCACTTGTGGCCTCCATCGCCCCTGCGGACTTCCAGTGGGTCACCTGCAGCCCCTTATGGCCCACTGTGCCCCCTGCAGGCCCTGTGGCCCCCACAGACCACTTGTGGCCCCTTGCGCATCTCTGCAGCCTCCCTCAGCCCCTGTGGCTCTTCGCGGACCTCTGTGGCCTCCCTCAGCCCCCTCTGGCCCCCACAGCCCCCTGTGGCCTCCCTCTGCCCCTTGTGGCCCCTGCAGCCCTTTCAGCCTCTGACCTGCAGTGGACCCTTCTCACCCCAGGAAGTGTAGTGTTTATACTTAGTGTCATGATGGTCCTTGAGGACCGTCATGGCACTTATGTGGTTAATGTTGGGTTGTAACAGGCCCATAATGGTCTTCATATACCCTTATGGGACTGATGGGGTTAAATAGAGGCTTATGAGGGTCTGTATGGACCCAATGAGTGACAGGGTTAATTAGCGGTTTATGGGGTTCTGTATTGACCCCCATGAGTGATAGGGTTAATGAAGGGTTTATGGGGGTCTGTATTGACCCCCATGAGTGACAGGGTTAATGAAGTGCCTATGGGTGCCTGTATTGACCCCCATGAGTGACAGGGTTAATGAAGGGCTTATGGGGGTCTATATTGACCCCCATGAGTGACAGGGTTAATGAAGGGCTTATGGGGGTCTATATTGACCCCTATGAATGACAGGGTTAATTAGGGGTTTATGGGGGTCTGTATTGACCCCCATGATTGACAGGATTAATGAAGGGCTTATGGGGGTCTATATTGACCCCCATGAGTGACAGGGTTAATGAAGTGCTTATGGGGGTCTGTATTGACCCCCATGAGTGACACAGTTAATGAAGGGCTTATGGGGGTCTGTATTGACCCTCATGAGTGACAGGGTTAATGAATTGCTTATGGTGGTCTATATTGACCCCCATGATTGACAGGATTAATGAAGGGCTTATGGGGGTCTATATTGACCCCAATGAGTGACAGGGTTAATGAAGTGCTTATGGGGGTCTGTATTGACCCCCATGAGTGACACAGTTAATGAAGGGTTTATGGGGGTCTGTATTGACCCCCATGAGTGACAGGGTTAATGAATTGCTTATGGGGGTCTATATTGACCCCCATAAATGATAGGGTTAATTAGGGGTTTATGGGGGTCTGTATTGACCCCCATGAGTGAGGGGGTTAATTAAGTGCTTATGTGGGTCTGTATTGACCCCCATGAGTGACAGGGTGATAGTGTATATTTGTTTTATTTTATAACTGGTCCTTTAAGGACCTTTACGGTCCTTTAAGGACCCGTAATGCAGGAATTTAGAATTTTCATTGCAGCGGGGGGCACGCGATCGGGACCCCCACTGCGATGGTTTATGTGGGGTTAATGCAGGTCTCCGAGCTTATCTCAGATCCCGTGGGGTTAATGCGGGTTTCCGAGCTTATCTTGTGTCCCTTCTTGGGCAAGTTGTAAGTGGCTGGGCTTTGAGCCTCGTTTTCGTTTTTTTCGTCAGACATTTTTTCTCTTGCTTAGGGGATTTTCGTGTGTCTGAACTCTGGAATTTGGACTTAAATTGAGGTGTAACTTCCCTTTCAGAGGTCCTTGGTGCCCCCCCACCCCCCTTGCGATGGGTAAGCTTTTATGTATTTTTTGTGAGTATTTGGTGTGTTTTGACTGTTTTTAGGTGCGCGTTATGGTCGTATTTTTCGTATGTGTGGGTGTTTGTTCTGTTAAGGTTGGTTCCGAGGTCGCGTGTGTGTGTGCAGTCCTGGGCTTTGAGACTCGTATTCTCGGCGACCATTTTTTCTTTCGCTTAGGTGATTTTCGTGTGTCTGAACTCAGGAATTTGGACTTAAATGGAGGTGTAACTTCATTTTCAGAGGTCCTGGATGCCCCCCCTCCCCTTGCAATGGGTACGCTTTTTATGTATATTTTGTGAGTATTTGGTGTGTTTTGACTGTTTTTAGGTGCACATGGTTTATGGTCGTATTTTTCATGCGTGTGGGTGTTTGTTACGTTAAGGTTTGTTCCGAGATCGTTTTTTTTCTAAGTCGTGCGTGTGTTTTAAACCGCGTGTGAGGCGCCTTTGAGCCTCCACCTCCTCAAATGCGGCCCCTCGCTTCGCGACGTCTCGCAGTTGGACTATTTTAATATGTGATATATATATATATATATATATATATATAAACACACATATATGTTATATGTATACGTACATTTATATATATGTGTGTATATATATATATATATAGACAAAGACCCACATATTTATATTTTTCTATATATTTAATATATATATTATATATGTATTGCGTTGAGGTTGGAGGGGGTTCGTGAAGTGCACCGGGGCCCCCTATGCACAAGCTCCGCCACTGGTATATATATATATATATATATATATATATATATATATATTTATATATATATATATATATATATATATAAATATAAATATCATATATATGTTTTTATATATATTTTTTTTTATATATAATATGGATTTGTGGTCCAGTTGGCAGAGAACAATGCCTAAAAATGCCTAAAAAATTATAGAAATAAGTAATTCTCACGATCTAGGTAAACTTACAACCATAGACTTATTTACTTTATTATATGTCTTAACAAAACACACATTTATTCAAATATAATGTTTTTGGACTTTAACACGTTTAATGTTCTTTTAAGCATTAATGAATCTCATACATTCTCATAATGCGTTCTTTTCTCTAAAATTGTAAGTCATGGCTTGGCTCCAAAAACGGAAAAGTGCATTTATTCTCTGTGGGCATAGTTTAATTCCAAAGATATCTATGTTTTATGTACTGTTAAAGTTAAAGTGGCTGCTGTCCAAGCCTAACACTGGCAGGCCAACATGTTGCAAATGGATAAGGATGCATAATGTCAGCTTTGGATTTGAAGAGTTACATTTTCATAGTATGTGCAAAGCTATATATATCTTGGAACATGATGTGCATAAATTCGTTGGTATAGTATGGGAATCACAACTGCAATAGTTCAAAACATTTCAGGCTAATAATCTAAGTATTTTAATGGGATCTTTTTATCACATATATAGTTGTGAGCATGCGGGTTGTTGCTAACGCTGCAGGCTCGCGTAGCAAGCCTGCAGCCCTCGAAGGCGCTCCTTGCCAGCAACTGAGGTGGAGGCTCTACGGCCTCACACACGGTTACAAACACACACACAAGCGGCACTACCATGGACTTACACCAAAAAATATGAGGTGCAAAAATATGACCTTAACGGAAAAAATACGACCATAAAGGCAGAACCGTGCGCACAAAAAAAAATTATAAACACAATAAATACCCACAAAAAAACATAAAAAGCTTACCCACAGCAAGTGGGGGGGGGGGGGGGCACCCAGGACCTCTGCAAGTAAAGTTACACCTCAATTTGAGTCCAAATTGAAAAGTTTAGACACACGAAAGTCCCCTAAGCAAGAGAAAAAATGGCCGCCCCAAAAAAACGAAAACGAGGCTCCACGACCCCGGACCGCCCAGACACCTACAACTTACCCAAGAAGGGATCCGAGATAAGCTTGGAAACCTGCATTAAACCCACGGAATCCCAGATAAGCTGGGAAACCCGCATTAACCCCACTTTAACCCTAGCAGTGGTGGTCCCAAAATACTAAATTCCCGCCTTACGGGTCCTTAAAGTACCGTAACCCTATCACGCATGGGGCTCTATACAGTAACCCTCTGTTACTCATTGGGGTCAGTACAGACCCCCATAAGCCCTTAATTAACACTGTCACTCATGGGGGTCAATACAGACACCCATAAGCCCTTCATTAACCCTGTCACTCATGGGGGTCAATACAGACCCCCATAAGTACTTAATTAACACCGTCACTCATGGGGGACAATACAGACCCCCATAAACCTATAATTAACCCTGACACTCATGATGGTCAATACAGAGCCCCATAAAACCCTTAATTAACCCTGTCACTCATGGGGGTCAATATAGACCCTCATAAGCACTTAATTAACCCCATCACTCATGAGGGTCAATACAGCCCCCCATAAGCACTTAATTAACCCTGTAACTCATGAGGGTCAATACAGACCCCCATAAGTACTTAATTAACCCTGTCAGTCATGAGGGTCAATACAGACCCCCATAAGCACTTAATTAACACCGTCACTCATGGGGGTCAATACAGACCCCCATAAACCCATAATTTACCCCGTCACTAATGAGGGTCATTACAGCCCCCCATAAGCACTTAATTAACCCTGTCACTCATGAGGGTCAATACAGACCCCCCTACGCCAATAAATAACCCTGTCACTATTATTTAACCCCATCAGTCCCATAAGGGTATATCATTACCCTTATGGGGCTGTTACAACCCAACATTAATCTCATAAGTGCCATGACGGTCCTCAAGGACCACCATGACACTAAGTATAAACAATACACTTCACTATACCCACCCAATAAAATAATAAATATCAACTAAACACCCTCTACACTAACCTATTAACACCTACACTACCTACCTACCCTACCTACCTACCCCCTAATAACCCACACCACTCTAATTACAGAAAATAAAAAAAATCAATTCACCAAAAATTACAAAAATCTACATTACAGAAAAAAAAAACTAAGTCCCAATAAAAAAAGGAACATTACAGAAAATAAAAAAATACATTACAGGCATCTGCACATTCTGATTAGTTGCGCCTTCTCATTGGCTGATGTCAATGTCAATCACCTTTCCAGCCAATGAGAAGGCGCAGATGTCTTCAGCCAATCACCCTGTGGGAGTGTATCGCATTATGATTGGCTGATGGCAATAAAGTCTTCTGATTGGTTTAAATAAAGATTGACAGCTGCATTATCCAATCAGAGTGGGATTTTGGGGTGTATCCCTTTCTCATTGGCTCACACATTGGCGTCTTCTGATTAGCTGAATTTGATAGACAGCGTTTTCAGCCAATCCGAAGCCGCCATTGCCAATTTTATTCTGGAACACTCCGTAGGAGGCTCATTAGCGTCGGGAGATTCACAAGTGTGGACCTCCGTTATTTTTTACAAAAACTTTTTTAGAGCGCGGATTGTTCCAGTGCCCATCCGGGGCAGAAGAGGAGGAGGCTGGGGACATCGTGGGGAGGTACACAGGGAAGAGAGATATATAATGCATATTATGTTTATTTTACAGGGCCATGCTGGAAAGAATATTTAGAATATGTAGAATGTTTATTTATTTACTGTAAATGTTGTACTCATTTCTTTGTTTTTTTTCTCCCTAGGTGGCTGATCTGAAGAGACATCTGCAAAGGTAAGTGGTCTTAATTATTTTATTTTAGCTTAGAATTAGGGTTTTTTAGATAGAGATTGCATTTATTGTATGTTACATAGGGGGATGTATTTTAGATAGATAGCATGTATTGTATATTAGATAGATTGGGGATGTATATTAGATAGGATGTATCGTATATTAGACTAGTGACTTGCCCATCAAAAATGACGGCAATAAAAATGACTGCCTGGCAATGGTGTTTGTCAAACATTGTGAGCCTCTCCCCCATCTACTTTATTGGCCTGGCGATGAGCCCCTCTTCCTCCCTCTACTTGACGGGAGGGGCTCATTGAGAGTCTCTCCCCCGCTACTTTACTGGCCTTGCAATGAGCTCCTTCATCGCTCATCTCGGGCCTTGCAATGAGTGGCTTTGGCGCTAATTGTGAGTCTCTACTTCCTCTCCCTCCCCTGTGTCTATTTCCCCCCTGTCCCTCCCTTGCTTCTCCTTCCCCTGTGTCTCTTCCCTCTCCCTCCCCTGTGTCTTTCCCCCTCTCCCTCCGCTGTGTCTTTCCCCCTCTCCATCCCCTGTGTCTCTTTTCTGTAATGTTTTTTGCGACTTAGGTTTTTTTATTTTATGTAATGTAGATGTTTTTATTTTTGACTTTCGCTTTTTTTCTGTAATTAGAGTGGCGGGGGGTTATTAGTAGGTAGGTAGGGTAGGTGTTAATAGGTTAGTGTAGAGGGGGTTAGTTTAGATTTAATGGTTTATTGGGGGGTTATAGTGCAGTGTAGTGTTTATACTTACTGTCATGAGGGTACTGGAGAACCCACATAGCACTTACGGGGTAATGTTAGGCTCCCATGAGGTTCTTTAAATACCCTTATGTGACTAATGGGGTTAAATAGAGGCTTACCGTATATATTCGAGTATAAGCCGACCCGAGTATAAGCCGAGGCACCTATTTTACCACAAAATACTGAGAAAAATGAGTGACTCGAGTATAAGCCGAGGGTGGGAAATGTGCTGCCCCCTGTGTCCCTCTTGTGCCCCCTCTTGTGTGCCATTTTCTTGTGTCCCCCCCCCACTCTCCCTCCCCTGTGTCTCTCCCCCCCCTCTCTTCCCTGTGTTTCTTCCCCTCTCTCTTCCCTGTGCCTCCCCCCTCCTTTATCACCCTCCTCCTCATCCTCCCTCCTCTTTCTCAACCCCCTCCTCATCCTCAACCCCTTCCTCAACCTCCCTCCTCATTTTCAACCCCCCATCCTCAACCACCCATCCTCATCCTCAACCCACCCTCCTCATCCTAAACCACCGTCCTCAGCCCCCCTCCTCAACCCCCTCCTCATCCTCCCTCCTCATCCTCCCTCCTCATCCTCAACCTCATCCTCAACCTTCGTCCTCAACCTCCCTCCTCATCCTCAACCCCCTTCTCAACCTCCCTCCTCATCCTCAACCCCCCTCCTCAACCTCCCTCCTCAACCCCCCTCCTCAACCTCAACCCCAACCCCCCTCCTCAACCTCAACCCCAATCCCCCTCCTCAACCTCAACCCCCCATCCTCATCCTCAACCCCCATCCTCAACCCCCATCCTCATTCTAAACCCCCTCCTCAACCTCCCTCCTCAACCCCCTTTCTCAACCTCAATTCCCCCCTCAACCCCCCCATCCTCATCCTCAACCCCCCATCCTCAACATAAACCCTCCCCATCCTCATCCTAAATCCCCCCATCCTTATCCTAAACCCTCCCCATCCTCATCCTAAACCCCCTCATCCTAACCCCCCCATCCTCATCCTAAAACCCCCTCCTCACTTTACCCCACCTCATCCTAAACCCACCTCCTCACTTTACCCCTCGAAATACCACCCCTCTCCCTTTGCCCTCACTTACCTCAATCTGCTGCTTCTCAACCGCTCCTCCACTCTCCTTCCTGCGTCTTGAACCGGCCAATGCTAATGACGTGGCGTGCATGTGACATCACGTCATTAGCATATGCCGGGTCCCAACGTAGGAAGGATCTTGGAGAGCGGAGGAGCAGATGAAGGTAAGTGAGGGGAAAGGGAGAGGGGGAGGTATTTAGAGGGGTAAAGTGAGAAGGGGGGTTTAGAATGAGGAGGGGGGTTTAGAATGAGGAGGAGGGGAGGGAAAGAGACACGGGGGAGGGTTAGAGAGACACAGGGAGGGTTAGAGAGAACAGGGGTTAGAGAGACACGGGGGGGTAGATAGACACGGGGGGAGAGTGACTCGAGTATAAGACGTGGGGACCATTTTCAGCCTTAAAAAAGGGCTGAAAAACTCGGCCTAAACTCGAGAATATACGGTATGAGAGTCTGTATAGACCCCCATAAGAGACCGGGTTAAAATGGTGTAGTGCTTACACTTTGGGTCATGAGGGTCCTGGATGACCCGAATGGCACTTATAGTGTTATTACATGCGTTCATTACTGTGTTAGAGGGGTCTATATAGTTGAGGCACACAGTACACTCACATTGTGTGGCAAATAGCATTTCAACACTTTCTTTTATTGACCGTCATTTTTTACGGGCAAGTCGATAGTTTTATTATAATAAACAGATTTCTTACAGTTTAAAATCAGAACCTTCACCTTTCTTGATATCAACTACCTTATAAAAGACACTTTTTCTTTCAGCATATCAGTTTAATAGAAGTATTGAGCATTTCTCTTTAATTTGTTTGATAATATAAATAATATTTTCATAAAATACGTTTTTTTTTCTCATTTTGGGGATTATATATATATATATATATATATATATATATATATAATACTTTTTTATCTACAAATCAGATACATTGCTATTGATTATATTAATCCCTGAATTAATATGGGAGTCTATTCATTTAGTTTAGCTGCATTTAAAACTGCATTTAATACATTTATAATTCATTCTTCACATGTATTTTGTTTGCCAATTAACTTAATGCTATAACTGCGTGTTTCCTTGCGCAACATGCTTTCTAAAATGTTGGTTTCTCTATTTTAACAGAGCATAGCCTTTACAAGACAATGGTCAGAGTTGTTACAGCTCAGAGAGACCTTTGAAATGTCACGCCCGCCAGATTTGGGGGACTATGCTCACCCCAATTCTCTCTCTATATATGCGTCACAACTTTTTGTTCAGATCTCGACACCAGCAGACACTTCAGATGAGAGCATCATTTCTGATGAGATCGGCACCATCAGACCCCTTTTCTTAGGATCGAAGAGTCACACACCATCTGTATTGACACCCATGAGTGACAGGGTTAATTAAGTGCTTATGGGGGTCTGTATTGACCCCCATGAGTGACAGGGTTAATTAAGGGCTTATGGGGCTCTGTATTGACCCCCATGAGTTATGGGGTTAATTTTAGTTGCCTGGGGTTAATATTTTTTAGCGAAAGTCCTTTCAGGACCTTTACGGTCGTTTAAGCACCCGTGAGGTGGGAAATTAAATTTTTTAAATGCAGCGGCTGCAGGGGTCCCTATGGATCCATGCAGCAAGGGGTTAATGTGGGGACACTTCAGGGGTCCCGATGAGGACCCCCAGCATAGAGGGGGGTTAATTTTAGGTGCTGTAGCCGGGATTGCTAATAGTGTGCCGCGGGCCCTTCAAGGAGCTGCGGCGGGGAATTTAAAAGTTTTAAATGGAGCGCGGGCCTGATCTTTGCTGATCGGGGACCCCCGCTGCAAGGGATTAATGTGGGTGGGCTGCAGGGGTCCCTATGGACCCCTACATCAAGGGGTTAATGCAGGGACAATTCGGGGGTCCCGATGGAGACCCCCAGCATAGAGGGGTGTTAATTTTATGTGCTGGGGGATAGTTGGAGTACCAACCACGGAGGTCCCGTTTCGGAACCCCGCAGCAAATGATGAGGTGTGGGAGCGTGCGAGACCTTCTTGCAGGCTATCACTCCTCATGTAGATTTTCTCTGTGTTGATACGGACGGCCCTGCTGCGTAGCTCACACGTTGCTCGCAGCAGGGCTAATTTAATAGCGTCGTAACTTTTATAAATGTGCAGCACGTAGGGTTTAAGTAGAAGCCTCTTCTCTACGAAGCTGAAATTCAATAGGGCTAATATTAATCAATATATTTTTTTTATTATTAATTAATCCAGAAGGAAGGTAAACAGTAAAAAAAAAAAAAAAAAAGTGAAACTTAGCCAATTGTCTCAAAGGGAAAAAAAATAATTCCTTCCTGACCCACATACTGGCGATCGGAATTCTCCCCGGATCAATACTCTCTCTCTAATTATCCTGGATAACCCTAAATCCCCTTTTAATTAGAAATTAATCCAGTCCACAAGTTATCTATCGAATCCGCTGTCACCACCTCCTCTGGTAGAGAATTCCACAGACTAACCACCCTTACTGTGAAGAACCCTTTTCTTTCTTTAAGGTGGAATCTTTTTACTTCTAACCTCAAGGGATGACCTCTTGTCAGTTTAAAACCTCTTGGCACAAAAAGCTCCCTTGACAAATCTTTATACTGATCCTGGATGTATTTATATAAGGTAATCATATCTCCTCTTAGCCGCCTTTTCTCTATAGAAAATAAGTTTAATTTGGTTAGTCTTTCTTCATAACTTAGCCCCTCCATTCCCCTTATTAGTTATGTTGCCCACCTCTGTAACTTTTCCAGCTTTAATTGTCCTTTTTATGAAGTGGTGCCCAAAATTGTACTCCATATTCCAAATGAGGGCATTCTAGGAATTTGTATAGTGGCAGAATTATATTTGCTTCCCTTGCTTCTATACCCTTCTTAACACATGCTAATATTTTAGTTGCCTTTGGAGCTGCTGCTTGGCTTTGAGCACTGTTAGCTAGGTGGTTGTCCACAAGCACTCCCAAATCCCTTTCAATATCTGATACCCCTAGATTTGCTCCATTAAGATTATAAATTGCATGGCTATTTTTCCTTCCCAGATGCATAACTTTACATTTATGCGTATTAAATCTCATCTGCCATTTAGATGCCCATTCCTCAATTTTATGTAAATCCCTTTGGAGGGAAAGCACATTCTTATCTGATTTAATTACCTTGCACAACTTCGTGTCATCAGCGAAAATGGAGACACTACTTTCCAGTCCCACCTCAAAGTCATTAATAAATATGTTAAAAAGGAGAGGACCTAATACTGAACCCTGAGGAACCCCACTTACCACATTAGTCCAATCAGAGTATGTTACATTTACAACAACCCTTGCACAATAGTCTCCCATGTGGCATTGTATCAAAAGCCTTGGCAAAATCCAAAGAGACTACATTCGCTGAGATGTCTTGATCCAGGTTCCTACTAACCTCCTCATAGAAACTAATTAGATTTGTTTGACATGACCTATCCCTCATAAATCCATGTTGACTCCTACTTAAAATCCTGTTCAAATAGACATAGTCTTGTATATTATCCCTTATTAACCCTTCTATAAGCTTCCCCACTATAGAAGTGAGGCTCACTGGTCGATAATTCTCCGGATTTGCTCTTGCTCCCTTTTTAAATATAGGTATCACATCTGCTTTTTCCAGTCATCTGGTAGAGACCCTGTGTTGGGTGAATCTTGAAAAAAAAATTTTAATGGTTTGTCTATTACAGGACCCAGTTCCCTCAGTACCCTTGCATGTATTCCATCAGGACCCGAGGCTTTATTAACATTTATGTTTTCCAACCCCTTTTAAATTACTTCCTGCGTTAACCAATTATTTGGCAAAGGTAGTGTAGCCCCATTATGTTGCAGTGTCCCAACCACTGGTACCTCCCTTGTGTATGCCAAAGAAAATAAACAATTTAGCTCATCTGACCTTTCCTGGTCACTAATTTTCAGACAGCCTGTGTCACATTCTAATGTTCCTATAGCTTCCTTCCTCACCTCACCTTCTTCCCATTAATATACTTAAAAAATATTTTAGGGTTAGTCTTACTCTCTTTTGCAATTAATTTTTCATTTTCTATTTTATCCAGTCTAATAGCCCTTTTGCAAGCCTTGTTGATTTCCTTGTGCTCCCGTAAAGCAGTCTCTGACCCCTCTTGTTTGTATAATTTAAATGCCTGTTTTTTACTCCGTATCTTGATCTTTAAATCATTGTTAAGCCACATTGGATGTGATTTACTCCTTTCACTTTTATTCCCACTTGGTATATTCTTGATAAGTATGTATATTTAGTAAGGATTTAAATGTTGTCCATTTATGTTCAGTGTTTTTACCTATCAGTTCTCTGTCCCAGTCTATACTTTGTATTGCTGCCCTTAGACCGTTAAAATCTGCCCTTTTAAAATTAAGAGTTTTCGTTGGCCCCTTAAAATTCAGTTTTTTTAATTCAATCTCAAATGAGCCTGTGTTGTGATCACTGTTTCCCAACGGTTGCTCTATTCCAACATTTGATACTATATCAGTATTATTTGTGATGACTAAATCTAAGATAGCTTCATTTCTAGTAGGCTCTTGTATAACCTGGGCCAGATAATGATCCCTGAGTGTACTCAAGAACCTGCTCCCCTTAGCTGAACTGCTGGTCTCATTTATCCAGTTTATTTCAGGGTAATTAAAATCTCCCATTATTAGAACTTGCCCGTGCTTAGCTGCATTTCCAATCTGTAACAATAATTGTATTTCCTCACTTTCAGCTATATTTGGGGGTTTATAGCATACTCCTACTAATATTCTTTTGGAATTTGCTGCTCCGCTATTTAACTCTACTCACAAACATTCAACTTTATCACTAGGTCCACCATAAATATCTTCTCTGACTATAGGCTTAAATTCAGGCTTAACATACAGACAAATTCCTCCTCCTCTTTTACCATTGCCTCTATCTTTCCTAAATAGGTTATAACCATCCAGATTAACAGTCCAGTCATTAGATTCATCCTACCACGTTTCAGTAATTCCTATTAAATCCCTTTTTTCATTAATTGCTAATAATTCTAACTCTCCCATTTTTCCTGGCAAGCTTCTGGCATTAGCAAGCATACACCTTATGTTATGAGTCTGTAGTTCTGGAGTGCCTGCCACTGTACTTGAGTAACTTAGTACTACCTCCCTATTAACTATACTACCCCTCCCCCCATCTCCTCCCCTATGAGTTGTTAATTCATCCCATATACCCTCTACACTTAATTCCCCATTACTTATATCTCGCCCCCCCCCCCCCACTTACAAGTGTAAAAACTGCTTCAGCCTTTCAACCATCCTATCCCTGTGCACAAAAGCTCACTCATCATTAAGGTGCAATCCATCCCTGCTGTAGAGATTGTACCGAAGTGAGAAGTCAGCCCAGTGCTTCCAAGTAAAACTGAATTGAAGAGTCATATAGTGGATGCAATCTAGGTGCCTATAAGCATTTTGTGGCATGACAACCTGGCTCCTGGTATTTGTTGAGCCTTGTCAAATGTATTTTTTATTGAAAAACAGTATTCCATTTTTTTCTGGTTGCTTGAGAGTTCTGGCTGCTTGAGTTCCAGTTAACTGAGGGTCTACTGTGTATATTAATAATGATAATATAATTGATGCCAAGTAGCATATATGGCCAGTTCATTTATATGGAATGTGAAAACGTTTTCCGGACATTTCAATGGAGTACTTTCTGCTTCAAAGCACATTCTTCCCCCATTCAAGGTATGATATGCGTCAAAGCTGCTCAAAACACAAATACTATATGACACATACTTTTTTTGGCTTACATTTCCTAGGGACCTGGGAATATTTTATGTGAAGGTAGGATGGGAGGAAGGTGGTAGAGGGTGATTTGTTATATCATCGGAACATTCAGTATTTGACACCTACTGACTTCCCTCACACATTTTCAGAAGCAGGCGGTTGCAAGGCAAATTGTAAATCCTGTTCCTGCAGAGCTGTAAACACCCTGTTCACACATAGAAAACTTCACTAAATTGTCATTGATGCGTCTAGAGACAGAAAAGGCATCAATATCTATTTTAATTTTTTATTAAAAAATATACTTTTTCATGCCTAAATATGGTCTGTAAGACTCAAATGTTTCAGCTAAATATATTTTTTATCAAACAACTCTGCTTTAATTAACGAGTGGTGCTGCATTATGCCTTTATATGTTTATTTAATCAGAGATTATAAATTAAATCAGTATTTAAAGACAAAATAATGTAGCCTTTAAAACTTAGCAGTGGATGTTCAGGCAGATCTGCTTCTTTCTTCCTTTCTACCAGCTGCCCAAGGATGGAGGTGGGGAAAATGCCCATACGGAAAACCCACTGGGCAGATCCAAACCACCCTCTAGGAGCCAAAAGGGGCCAAGAGAAGCATATCTGCTTAAATCTGAAACATTAGACATTCAATGTAATTTTTAAAAGCTCCAATGATTTTTTTCCTCTTAAATACTAATTTTCATACTAACCAGTCATTAAATAAGCAAACAAATGAGTACAAATTGTATTACCACTAAAGTAAACCTTTAACACAAACATATTTTTTTATATTTAGAGCTAAGAGGGAAGATAATTGTTAAGCTAGCAGTCTGTCTTTTCATAGCACAATTTCTCTAGCAGCCTATATTACCAGCACATGCATATTGCACCTTTTTTTGTTATTCATACAAAATATGCTGGATAGTTTATAAAAGCAACCACTTTCAGCATTTAGTGTAATTGTATACTATTATACTTCAGAAATGCATGGTTTATAACTTGCCAGCACAAAAGAAAATAAGCAAATGTGCATCCACAGAACTGAGACTTGCTCTGAACATTTTTTTTTTGTTCAAAAGAATATTTTTGCATTCACTCACGTACACCAGAGACTTAAAGTCCCCAAATATTCATGCATCCCAAAAAACACTCAGGCAACGTCAACGTTTGCCAGAGTAAGTGTCTTTCATTTTAATTATTTCTCATTAAAACAAACATATCTAGGAGGTCATGGCACGCTATATTGCAAAGGAGGACCTCAGGGAGGAACACAGAATATCAACCAGCACCCGCAGGTCCATATTACTCATATGATTCCAGAGATTTCCTGGAAGCTGTGGTGAGCTGTAAGAAACGTCTTCTGGCATTTAGCGTCTGACTTTACTTGACAAATATGACACAGAGTAATCAGAGTTCATATATATTCACTCCCGGTGTAGCTATTTACACTTATAGCTGACATGAATTGTTAATTTCTTTTCACTTTCAAGCACTGAAGGGATCAAACTAACCTCCTAACGAATATCTCTGATTTGCATTTAATGTGCAGCCTATTGATCTAGCACCATTCTGTACACGCTGATGCCAAAAGGTCAGCTTTCTTGTTCCTTGTTAGTTTTGTCCTTGGAAGATCTATAGAGCTGTGGCCCACAATGGTTGGGTTCTCAATTTAATTACTTTCCCAAAGAATGTTTTTAGAAAAATATAATTGTACCTTTGTAAAATACACTTCTTAATAACCAATTATCCATCTGTAAAGCAATAGAGAAATGTTACAATATAAACAAATGCTTTTAAAATGGATTAAACTTAAATGTATTGAAAAGTCGTCACATAGATGATGCATACTTCCTCTGCCACGTCCTCATAGCAGTGAGAACCCAATGTAAGATCCTCTGACAATTACAGATCATATCCAGTGATGTCTTTTCCAATGAGCATTGTGATTGTCTAACGTATGATGACAGGGAACTCCTTGCAGATCATAATGGAGTTGATTATTTTTATATTTAATTTCCATTAATTGGCGTTGCCCATAGCTTTCTGATTATCTTGCTATCTAATGTACCATATATACTTGAGTATAAGCCGAGTTTGTCAGCCCTTTTTTTAAGGCTAAAAAGGGCCCCCTCGGCTTATACTCGAGTCAAGCCGAGGCACCCGGTATATGCTAATGATATGACGTCACATGCGTGCCACGTCATTAGCATTGGCCGGGTCAAGACGCCAGAAGGAGCGGAGGCCGGAGCAAAAGCTGCAGATGGAGGTAAGTGAGGGGAAAGGGAGAGGGGGAAGTATTTGGAGGGGGGTTTAGAATGAGGAGCGGGAATTTAGAATAAGAAGGGGGGTTGAGGATGAGGAGGGGGGTTGAGGATGAGGAGAAAGGTTGAGGAGGGGTTTGAGGATGAGGAGGGAGGTTGAAGTTGAGGAGGGGGTTGAGGATGGGGGGTTGAGGTTGAGGAGGGAGGTTGAGGAGGGGGGGTTGAGGTTGAGGAGGGAGGTTGAGAAGGGGGGTTGAGGTTGAGGAGGGAGGGAGCTTGAGGAGGGGGTTGAGGATGAGGAGGGGGTGGAGGATGAGGAGAGAGGTTGAGGAGGGGGTTGAAGATGAGGAGGGGAGTTGAGGAGGGAGGTTGAGGATGAGGAGGGGGGTTGAGGTTGAGGAGGGGGTTGAGGATGAGGAGGGGGGTTGAGGAGGGGGGTTGAGGATGAGGAGGGGGTGAGGATGAGGAGGGGGGTTGAGGAGGGAGGTTGAGGATGAGGAGGGAGGTTGAGGATGAGGAGGGAGGATGAGGATGAGGAGGGAGGATGAGGAGGGAGGTTGAGGAGGGTGATAAGGGAGGGGGAAGAGACACAGGGAAGGTAGAGGGGAGAAGAGACACAGGGGAGAGAGAGGGGGGACACAAGAAAAGTGCACACAAGAGAGGGACACAGAGGGCCCAAGAGGGACACAGGGGGCAGCACATTTCCCACCCTCGGCTTATACTCGAGTCACTCGTTTTTCCCAGTATTTTGTGGTAAAATAGGTGCCTCGGCATACACTCGGGTCGGCTTATACTCGAGGATATACAGTAATCTGTCTCAGGTACACACAAAAAAATAGATGGGGAGGAAGCATTCTTAAATGTACACTGTAGTCTCATATTTATGGCATACTCTCTTGGAGAAATACATCACAGGTAACAATTTTTTATGAAACATTTAAAAAAATACAGAATTAAGCTTATAAAATGTTCCACTGTGATATTACCTTTTTGTTTAGCTAGTTTCTCAATTGATATTTACATTAGTCATTTTGAAACCACTTGCACATAGAATTACCATTTATCAACTGAGGCAGTTGAAATATTTTCTCCATTCAATAATTCTAAAAACAGATAAGCAGAAACAACTATGGAGACTCTCAATAATGATTGCTTATAATAATAATTTAAAGGCTGTATTTATTTTGTGCCCTTTATCAATTCTAGTGCAAAAGAGCATGTTATTGATATGTTACTCAAGTGTCTCTTTAAGGAAAGTAAAATGTGTCAGATTTGTTTGTACTACCCGGCTAATTACTTATGTGTAGCAAAGCAGTTGTTTTGTCTAATAATTTATTTATGCATAGCACAAGTCTTTACGACTATCTATTTTGTTATAAGTGCCCATTTATAGGATATTCAGTCTTGCATGTGGATGGTGATGCATGTTGCATTCATAAAATAATTTGATATCATTACAGATCCATACAGTGCTGTTTTATTTTCATCCTCACACTGCTGTTGGTCACATATTGTTCTTTAGAGGTCAAGTGTAAGTGCTTTTCATATTAAATATGTTTTAGTTTATTAATTAACATTAAAAAATATATGTGCAAATAGTAATAAAGCAAATATATAATTAAAAAATACTGTTTACCTAATTAATGACTGCCTCTCTCATTATCCTGAGGACGGCTGAAAAGAAAGCAAACATTTAAACTGAGATAACATTAGTCAGGCAGGTTTGGTAAACCGTAGATGCAGAGGGATATGGGATTGTAACAATAGCCCACTTATCCTACAGAGCATGCTCCAGGTTCCCCATTCTGTCTAATAAATGTTATTGGTTGAATTATTTGAAAAGGGCTTACACTGGCCCTTTAACTGTTGACAGCCAGTAGTTAGGAGGAAAATCCGTTTAGACAAACCTGCTGATTCTTATTAAAAGAATTGTGTAATTAATAAAATAACATTTCATGCATATGTTTATTTTTTACTAATATCCACATCTGAAATATAGCTAATTTACAATGATACTTTTTTTAATATATAAAATGATTTTTTTTGCAGTATGCATATTGTACTAGACAAGCTTTACAACAAATACTTGATAAAGTGAGGAAATACCCCTTGTACATTAGTCTATTTAAAAATAATTTTAGCCAATTGAAAGCATATTATATACTTGAGAATTTACTAATTTGACATTTAGATCACAGACTAACTATTGGTAATGTACAAAATAAATAGTGAACAAATGCTAAAATGATTCAACTCTCTATACAAAGAGTATTTTTGAGATGTATGATATTATACTGTACACATTTCCCACCCTCGGCTTATACTCGAGTCACTCATTTTACCCAGTATTTTGTGGTAAAATGGGTGCCTCGGCTTATACTCGGGTCGGCTTATACTCGGGTATACAGGGAGTGCAGAATTATTAGGCAAGTTGTATTTTTGAGGATTAATTTTATTATTGAACAACAACCATGTTCTTAATGAACCCAAAAAACTCATTAATATCAAAGCTGAATATTTTTGGAAGTAGTTTTTAGTTTGTTTTTAGTTTTAGCTATTTTAGGGGGATATCTGTGTGTGCAGGTGACTATTACTGTGCATAATTATTAGGCAACTTAACAAAAAACAAATATATACCCATTTCAATTATTTATTTTTACCAGTGAAACCAATATAACATCTCAACATTCACAAATATACATTTCTGACATTCAAAAACAAAACAAAAACAAATCAGTGACCAATATAGCCACCTTTCTTTGCAAGGACACTCAAAAGCCTGCCATCCATGGATTATGTCAGTGTTTTGATCTGTTCACCATCAACATTGCGTGCAGCAGCAACCACAGCCTCCCAGACACTGTTCAGAGAGGTGTACTGTTTTCCCTCCTTGTAAATCTCACATTTGATGATGGACCACAGGTTCTCAATGGGGTTCAGATCAGGTGAACAAGGAGGCCATGTCATTAGATTTTCTTCTTTTATACCCTTTCTTGCCAGCCACGCTGTGGAGTACTTGGACGCGTGTGATGGAGCATTGTCCTGGATGAAAATCATGTTTTTCTTGAAGGATGCAGACTTCTTCCTTTACCACTGCTTGAAGAAGGTGTCTTCCAGGAACTGACAGTAGGACTGGGAGTTGAGCTTGACTCCATCCTCAACCCGAAAAGTCCCCACAAGCTCATCTTTGATGATACCAGCCCAAACCAGTACTCCACCTCCACCTTGCTGGCGTCTGAGTCGGACTGGAGCTCTCTGCCCTTTACCAATCCAGCCACGGGCCCATCCATCTGGCCCATCAAGACTCACTCTCATTTCATCAGTCCATAAAACCTTAGAAAAATCAGTCTTGAGATATTTCTTGGCCCAGTCTTGACGTTTCAGCTTGTGTGTCTTGTTCAGTGGTGGTCGTCTTTCAGCCTTTCTTACCTTGGCCATGTCTCTGAGTATTGCACACCTTGTGCTTTTGGGCACTCCAGTGATGTTGCAGCTCTGAAATATGGCCAAACTGGTGGCAAGTGGCATCGTGGCAGCTGCACGCTTGACTTTTCTCAGTTCATGGGCAGTTATTTTGCGCCTTGGTTTTTCCACACGCTTCTTGCGACCCTGTTGACTATTTTGAATGAAACGCTTGATTGTTCGATGATCACGCTTCAGAAGCTTTGCAATTTTAAGAGTGCTGCATCCCTCTGCAAGATATCTCACAATTTTTGACTTTTCTGAGCCTGTCAAGTCCTTCTTTTGACCCATTTTGCCAAAGGAAAGGAAGTTGCCTAATAATTATGCACACCTGATATAGGGTGTTGATGTCATTAGACCACACCCCTTCTCATTACAGAGATGCACATCACCTAATATGCTTAATTGGTAGTAGGCTTTCGAGCCTATACAGCTTGGTGTAAGACAACATGCATAAAGAGGATGATGTGGTCAAAATACAAATTTGCCTAATAATTCTGCACTCCCTGTATACGATACTAGCAACTTGTCCATCAAAAATGACGGCAATACAAATGTAAGCCTGGTAATGCTGTTGGCCACACAATGCACCTCTGACTTTATGATATGCTTATTTTTTTTTATGTTTTGTTTGGAAAGTCATGATTGATTTATGTGAAAATGGACAAAAATTATTTGTTAAAGAAACAGAAATTATCTCAAAATACTATTGGTAATGTACAAAATAAATAGTGAACAAATGCTAAAATGATTCAACTCTCTATACAAAGAGTATTTTTGAGATGTATGATATTATACTGTACACATTTCCCACCCTCGGCTTATACTCGAGTCACTCATTTTACCCAGTATTTTGTGGTAAAATGGGTGCCTCGGCTTATACTCGGGTCGGCTTATACTCGGGTATATACGATACTAGCAACTTGTCCATCAAAAATGACGGCAATACAAATGTAAGCCTGGTAATGCTGTTGGCCACACAATGCACCTCTGACTTTATGATATGCTTATTTTTTTTTATGTTTTGTTTGGAAAGTCATGATTGATTTATGTGAAAATGGACAAAAATTATTTGTTAAAGAAACAGAAATTATCTCAAAATACTATTGGTAATGTACAAAATAAATAGTGAACAAATGCTAAAATGATTCAACTCTCTATACAAAGAGTATTTTTGAGATGTATGATATTATACTGTAATTGGTTTTGACGCAATTTAAATATTTTTCTGCTATTATATATAAATGTTGATTTTGCTGAATATGATTAATCATAATAATATTAAGAGATTTCATTTGTAAAATAGTTTTTTTTCAGATCTTGCAGGTGACATGGATCCTCAACTGGTGCCCTGTTTTTCTGTTGATACTTTTTTGAATAATTATTTTTAGTAAAGTATTTATCAATGTTCAGAAAAGAATACTGATATATTTCACAAAATTTATTATTATGGTATTCTTATTGTAATGATAGATAGCATAGTGATTTAATACTGCAGCAAGTGGACCTGTTTTTACCAATCTCGTCTGTTAAACTAAAAGCAAAATCAAGGGGAGTCAAGGTCTGTCCTGGAGAGCTAAACAAAGGCCAGAATTTCAGGACTCCACTGCTTCTGTAATTCTCATTGACTCGCCTATGCATTGCAGGGAACACCTCAAATCCTGGTCGATGCGTGGCGAAAGCATCAAAATCAGGAGCTCCATACAAGCACATACATTTCTAATTATATATCTAATTTCACCATTTGGTTTAAATAGATGATGTACACCCCGTAAAATGTTAAATTTTAAATAAATTAAAAGCAAATAAACCATTACATAATATTAAATAACATTTACATTTAACTAATTAAATCCTTTTACACACTATTTAAATATCTTGCAGCATTAAATTAACAATTAAATATAGCATTAAATGCATGTAGTTTCATAATAAATTAATTTTGCTGTAACATTAAACATCAGTCTCTGCTCTCTGATAAATCTGTTGCCTTCACACTCTTTTTATCTCACCTGCTGCTATTTTGTTTATTGAATTTTAATTTACTTGCCAAACGTTCATTTACTAGTCGTTTTAAGTTTTGAAATGTAATATAATATGTTGCAAAATATAAAAATTAAGATATACAAATGACCCCTTAAAGGAACCTCAAATCTCTTCTGAACCTATAGTTTACTCAGAGCAAACAAGGCTAGACTTAAATTTGTACAGTACAGTGGAAAGGGACACCAAGTTTTAGTGCTTTTCTAAACATCCATTTTCTTGCAAATACTTTCTTAGAGATTCCTTTAGACCAGGAGTAGTCAAAATTAAGACTTGGGCCTGAATCTGGACCCCAATCCACATATGTTTTGGACCTTCACATCATTATTCTATTTTATATATATTCCTCCTAAAGTTTAAATAATTGGTTAGTTAAATTGGATCATTTCTCTAGTTACCATTCCGTATTTAACCTTCCTTCCTGTAACCCTATATCCTTTTCAATGACATTGTATTAAAACATTTGGACCTCAGGTTTTTTTTTTTTTAAATAGACTAAGCTTTCTTAAATAATATCTTTACTCAAATTATTTGAATTCTAGCCAAACAGAGGTAACATAAAGGGCCACATTAAAGGCCACATTAACGGCCCATCAATGGTCATACAAAAAGGCCTCATTTGTTATTATTTAACAATACAAATTAGTATTTGATGAAAGATATTCTTACTGATACATTTACTTTACGTCTAGCAACAGCGTTACTTATAGAGGTTGTTAACTGAGGAGAAAGCTGCAATAGTTACCTTTTGATTGGCATTTATAAGTGTTGCCATGTTAACATAAGGGGGGAAATAAGTTATTGTTGGTGACCTTGTCTATTATGAGTGCCCTTCTCCCCTCCCTATTATAAATGGACAATTTTATGAATGATGTGGATGGTTCTAATGTTAGAAATATCCCAAAGGTGTATCAGTGACAATTTGTGAAATATGACTAACTATTTGATGGTTCACAATCCCTCAACTATATAACTCACAGGCACATTATATCTATTTTTAGGATCTTCACTGCCAGAGGGGCTTCATATAAGATCTAGAAGGAGCCACTTGAGATTACTTAAGACATTATCAGTGAATGCTTACAATTTTAAGCCTTGCAGTGTGAAAATTTGGAATTTTATGTGCAATTTTAGCAGCACATAGTGGAGTGTTTTATTTTTCTTGCACAACCATTATTCATTCAGGACAGTGCTATAATACAGTCTATCATATCCTGAGGAACTACACAAGTCCATTCTGCTGTGAGCTTTGTATCAACCTACTATTTATAGACTGTCAAATATATCAGATGTCTGTTTCCTTAAATATAAATATTTTAGCAAGACAAATAGTAACTGGATCTTGCAAAAGGTAGTCCCACTGAGACAATGGACAATTTAAAAATAATTAATAAGAATAAACTTGTTTTGTAGGGAAGATGTGCATAGCTGGGACTGAATTCCTAAAATGTCAGTGTGGCCAAGTCCTAGGAAGGCAGGAAATCAAAAGACAAGGTAGCTTTCTCATTATTTTGTTTCAACTTACTTTTTCCACACTCCCTTTCCTTTTTTTGGTCACTCTCTCTCTTAGTAAAACCATATTTTACCCTTTTAATAAATCTCTTTTTCCCATTTTGCATCTTTCTTGATCTTTTATCCCTTCTTACTTCATCTAAACCCTTTCATGTTTGGTTTTCCTGTTTGTCATCTGTAGGCTTATTTGCTTCTATTCTCCCCTTTACCAGCTCTCTTCTATCTTGTACAGGCAGCTTTAGCTAGTACACAAAAAGGGGTACAATTAACGGTAGGGGATGCAGTAGGGGATGCTGTCATGTGGTCAACACTTAAAATGATAACTACATGTTGGCTGAATAAAAAAATGGAATACTCTGTGGCTATACATGGACCGAAAAATGCAGCTCTCAAAAAAGTTGACATTTTCGAAAGCTTACAGCATAGGCAGTCAATTATTATCTACAAAACTCACCAAGTCTTTTTTGAAACTGATGTCATGCTCCAGAGTCCATATTTTTTATGTATATACACAAAATAGAGATTTTTCACCTGTAAATTCTATTTCCTTGAAGTCCTCCAAGGCAGCACAGAAAGAGAGAGACCATACCTGTACCATAGGACAGGTATCCACCCATAATCTAAAAATCTCTCTCCCATTAGAGCACCTCTCAGTGTTTTCTAGAACAAACTAATTTCCAAACTGTCTCTGAACCACTATCTTCTAATGAGAGGGAAGTCTATGTGCTGCCGTCAGACTTCAAGGAAACAGAATTTACAGGTAAGAATACAAAATTCTCTATTATAACGTCTTCTAGACAACAGAGACATGACATATACCAAAGCTACACATGGACTATGCAAACACTGCCTCCAGAACCCATTGTCCAAACATATTTGCTCAGGAGATACTCTAGCTCTTTTGGCCTAAGATGTTGCCACCACTCTCATGGAATAAGCTTCTATTTTCTTTAGAGGTTCCTCTCCTACAGTCTCATGAGCTTTTAATATTGGTTTCATCCACCATTTATAAATGTAAATGCTATAATTAGTTTTATAATGCCCATGATTTGCCCCAAACCTTGTACCTGGGAACAATTTTTATTTTTCCACTGAGCAAATATGATGCCTGCAGTGCTCCCCTTAGCTGTCTGCACAATCTCTGTGCACCCCTGATCATGCTTGGGAAAATGGTTGCTATGTGTGAGCACTTCCCTAGCAACCACTGCCATGTGCTGATGTGTGCTCCTGCACATAAGCGTGGCCCATGTGTCTAGGGGGTGGATTCGAGACTCTGTCTGCTGCTTGTACCATTTGCAACCTTATACTATACAAATCTGTACCTGTTGCGCACGCTCTGCCGCAGTTCTTCTGTCCCACTGGAACATTACATAACACCTATGATCTGCAGAGGTAGCCATCTTAGCATGCAGTCAGACATTTTGTGAATACTATCTTACCTTTGCATAAAAGAGAGACAAATAAGCTTATAAAGACCATCCTTCTGTAAGCAAAATTGATTTATTTCATGAGAATCTACACTCTTTGTGTAAAGGATCTGCTATCATATTATACTGTCTTACAGAATCTATACACCAGTTTTGTAGGTTTTTTTTCGTGACAAGTATTTATCAGTACTTGTGTAATTGAACAGTGTATTCAAGTTCTGATCTTTCCTGCAGAATCTACACCCCTTTTTATAAATGGTCTGCTATCATATGACTTTGTAATCAAATTCGACACACCAGTTGTATATCTGGTATCAGACTGTGAGCCACATTCAATTCAAAGCCCGCAACTCAACAGCCGAATGTCTGGGAGTGTGTTGCGGGCTCCCATTCATCTCCGATTGCGATGCTTTTCAATTGCTCAAGCCCGCAAGTTACGGGCTTGAAGACAAAACCGTAAACCATGCACTGGTTCGGAGCATTTCAGAGCGGGAACATGATCAATTAAGCAAGCCCGTAACCTCCCATTTCAAATTAGCCAATAGCAAATGAGACTGTCATTTTTACGGCAGTAAAACATTGATGTTACATGTCTTCCAGTTACGTTTGGGGGTCCAATATGCGATAAGACTCGCAAACCCGCAAAATAAAGAATTATGAAAATCATTGCCAATGCTGTTCGAGTCCACGTGGGTGGCCTGATATGTATTAACTCATTGATACCCGAGATCGATTTAGCTCTGAAATGAAACATTAAAATACATTTTGTTTACTGCCGATTTGCGAGCTTGAGACTATTGTGCAATTAATTCTAATGTCCTATATATCTTTCCCCGTTATTTACATGGCAGTACTGATTTTTTTATTAGCATTTACAGTGCTACGAATAGGTGTTTAACCCCCTTGTGGGTCCTCTCTAGCACTCGTTGAATTTTCTCCTTCATTTGCCGTTTACGGGTGTGAAAACATTTTTGCGGGCTTAGGGAAATTGAGCAATTGAATAGCAATTTGCGATTTTAGCCTTGCGGAAGTAAAAGATTAAAGGCTTCTGGAGGATGTAAGTTCGAGTTTAACCATCTCCATTTTTTCAAGGCCGTAACTCAGAAGCCGAACAAAGCCCGCAAAAAGACGCCAATTGAATAGCAAATTAGTTTGCAACCTCACTTATCTCCTGAATCTCCTGAAACCCCAATTGAATATGCCCTATGTTAATAGCAAAGCTTGTAAACTTGTTCGAATTCTTCCACTCTTCTTCTCTTCTGGGTATAGGACCTACTTGAAATAGGAAAAAATGGAAGAGGGAGTTTTTTCGATTCTGGGTGGATACCTGACCTAGGTAAGAGGGATGTCCCTCTCCCATGTCTGTGCTGCCCCCGAATACAGAAAATATTTTAATATATTGGCATGCAGAAAAGCACAGAAAATAAATTGATACAGTAAATGGGAGTTATGAAAATAAACAATTTTTTTTAAGAATTTGGCTGCTTTAGTTGAGATACATAGTAAATTTCATAAATGCATTGAAGGTCCATAACAAAGGATCTGGTGGTCTTGATCCGGACTTAGAACTGCATATTGACTACCCCAGGGCATGCAATATATAAAAAAACGTACATTCTGTGGAGGGTATTCATGGACCACTATGTGATTTTTCTTTCTGTTATTTACCAGTTGGAATACATAGTCTATTGTGCTCTAAAATAAGTATGTACACTTGTAAACAATAAAATGTGGTTTTATATTTCTTTATTAAATACGATTAATTATTTTTCATAATTTTTGTATTAACTGTATCATACCTGACTGAGTCTCACAGATCACTTTTGGTCTGCACGCCACAATTGGGGAATCTCTGTTGTAGTGAGTGGCAAAAATCTTCCCTACATCCCAGTTGTAGCATTATTATCTGTACACAATCCTCAGTGCAATCTAAGGACAGCATGTGGTACTAGTGATGGTTTGCTGCTGATTTCTGTTGATAGTTTTTCATATTTATTACAATTACCTCGCCAGCACTGTACAATAGTGATGTTAAAACAAAACCTACACCCCTAGTGATATCTGGTAATACATGGCAATGTTCTCGATGAATAATAATGTTAATTACAGTAAAAATTGAAAGTTCTGTTTATCCACTTTCGGGATATCATTATAATAGCGACTTATTATTTGTAGTTTTATGTGCTTTAGGAACCCGCTGTATTTATTCTACAGACACTTTTGATATCCCTTCAATGAAACTCTCTTTAAACAAAATGTTGGAAAATATTGCTATCTTTTGCTCCCACAATCAAATCTCAAGAATGTAAACTCTGAATGCTTTAAGTTTTAATACTTAAGGACTACTGTACTGCATTTACAAGTGAAACTTATACATTTCTTTTCTGTGCATAGGCTATTAAAAAAATAAGTACACAGTTTAAAATAAATAAAAGGTAACATTTGTCTTAGCTTTTAAGCTGTCAGTGTTCCTCTCAAGCAGAACTGTAGTACAGCGGTCCTTTAACCTGAAAGCTGTACTACTGCATTGTACTTGATATTATACTCAGCATGAGAGAATGACACTTATATATTGAAAATGTATTGTCATGAAGGTTCACAATACAGTGATGGCATACAGGTTTACTCTTTCACTTCCTTAATGAAGCTCTAATATTTTCTCTTTTTACAACTGTTATTGATCCTAAATTGTTATTATTTGCATTTGTTAATTTGCTGTAAGTAAATTACTGCCTATGAATATAAACGATTTAGAAAGAAAAAAAGAAACACAGAAAAAGTAAATCAACCCCATTAAATTCGAAGCCTGTAGAGGAACACCCGCAAAGGCTGCGGGCTTGAAGTTACAGAGCTATTAAATTGAACCAGGCCGCGAGTTATGGACCGTAGACGCAAACCCTAAAATCATTCTTGTGCACGTTGGATGTGCGGCCGTGAACATGATCAATTAGTCAAAGCCATAGTTACAGGTTTTGACGGAGCCAATGGCAAATGAGATCGTCATCATTAAGTCACTGAAAAATGGAGGTTAGACTTCAAAGCCTTACAGGTTTGAATTATGAGTTTCGATCGGACCCAGAAATATTACTGAATCAGTAAATATTTTTTATCCTAGTCCATGCGAGTTCCATTATATGAATTGACACATTGATTGCCGGGATTGATTTAACACAGAAATTAAACAGAAATAAAATCATTTTTTAGTGCAGATTTGTGAGCTTGAGAATGTTGTGCTATTAATGTTAATACCTAACATCACTTTCCCTTTAACTGAAAATACAGCAGTGTGTGTATATTTGCACTTACAGTGCTACGTATAGGACTTTAACCCCTGTGACAAAGATGGCCGCCTGGAACTGAAGTGATCTTGAAGGAATATAAAACAAAACGTGCAGTAGGGTGCAATAGACCAGTATTGTATTATGCCAGAGGGAGAAATAAAACAAAATAAACCTAGCAGCAACTTGGCTAGAGAAAAAAAACATCTACATAAACGGACTTATTAACTTGCCGGTACACCCTGACTAACAGCCTTATTAAATTGCGATTTGGCCAATTGAATAGGGCTCTATATAAGCACATAGCATATATTTTTACACAAGTTTTTAGTTACTGAACTTCTATCCAAAAGCAAGGTCTTCACTAACTAAAAACTTCTGTAAAAAAATATGCTCTGTGCTTATATAGAGCCCTATTCAATTGGCCAAATCGCAATTTAATAAGGCTGTAAGCCTGAGCCGCTATTCGGCCTCAGTTAAACATAAAGCAAAGGACAAAATAGGAGACAGCAATTCCCTTCACCAGTGTGCACCAAATAGTCTCTGTAATATAGCAGGTCCTGTGGTGACAGATTTTCACCACCTAGTGGTCACAGATTTTCACCACCTAGTGGTCACAAATTTTTACCACCTAGTGGTCAGGGCCACCCCTCTGTCTGTGTGCCCTGCCCCCAGGGAGCCTTAAAGAGTACAGCAAGGACTCTATTAAATAAAGGCACTCTTAATATAAACAGTACCCTCCCTGGGGGGTGTAAAGATAAAGGTAAACTGCTTCTGACCTTGAGAATAGCAGGTAGTTAGCTTCGGTCTACAGTGAGTGTCTCTCCAGTAGCTCCAGTGAGTATCTCTCCAGTCTGATGATGACAGCAGCTTCCAAGCTGCATTTGGTATACATTGCTGCTTGCTGGCCTAGCAGCGCTGGTGTATGTAGACTGCAGCTTTTTCCTGCAGTCCTCCTCAGTTCAAACTCTTCCTGTCTCCACTCAGTCTCTCTCACAACTGAGGATCTCTTCCCTGTAGCTTGCACTTGCTGCTAGCAGAAGCACACAACCTGGGCCTCCCATCTCTCCTTTTCTCCTTTTAAATGCTGCCCCACTTGGCTAATTAAGTGTCATGCAGGAGTTTAACTCTGTCTCACCCCCCCCCCCCCCCTTTCGGGTCCTCTCTAGTACCCATTGGTTTTTTGGCCCCATTTGTGGAGTTACAGGTTTGAACGCCAGTGGATTTGTAGTAATTTAATAGCGATTTTTGAATGGAACAGTTACGGGCTTGACAGATCAAAAGATTTGCAGCAGCAGAGTTCAAATTTCTACGTCCCATAGGTTTTTTTTCCTCCTGTAACCTGCAGATCGTTATCGGGTTGATTTACAGGGCCAATTTAATAGCCATAAGTCTTTCAGTCTACGTTATGGGCTATGGTTTTACACGTTGAGGGCATTTATAGGGCTGAAAGTATTTATGATCCACACAAGGAGAGTAGATGCGTGCTCAGACTAATAGTTCTCAAGATAACTGAAATGTTAATACTAATTCCATTCCATCTGGATTTGCTAGGTATTGTCTCCATTACTTGCCAATGTTTCAGTGAGGCTGAAAATTTACATTGCATGTCGCAATAATTCAAAACCATCATGTCTACATGTTTAAAGTATTTCTTGCATATAAAATAAAATGTCACAAAAGAAACTCTTGGTAGCCATGTATAAGGACATAAAATTACAGCACTTTAAAAAAAAACATTTTCATCATTTAGGTTTTCTTTTCACAATCCATAGTCAACATTAGACTCTACTTTTATTTGACTACTCTTGTATGTGAACAACAACCCAAGTTGATATTATTTACATACCTAAAAAAAACTTTATAACTTATATAAAGTGCCTCTCCTTACCATTAAAATAATTCTATGTATCTTTAATAACAATGTTTGTAATTAATATCCTTGTATTCCTTGGCCATATTTGTTAGTTGTCATGGACGATTTGGGGGTCATGATGGGACCCCCTGCACCCCACAAGTAACACTGCTATTTGGAATGCGGGCACACTGGGTGCTAATGTCAGGAACTATTACAACGGACCTGAAACTTTTTGTGGGGACCGATTTGATTTTTTGTGTGTGTAGTGTGGGTCACAGTAATTATTTTGGGGTTACTATGTCATGTTATATGCACTGTAATAATGTGTGTTAGAAGTAGGCCCTGGGATGCTAGAATTATCCCCCAAAAAATACTTCAGTCACTTATGTGACAAAGGGTTAAAGATTCGAAATAATTTATATGGCCCTGCGATCGGCTCTGTGTGACTACTCTGACTTTAATCTGGAAGGGGTAAGTTTAGTTGTATAACCCTGTAAGTTGAGATCTGGAAACTAAGAGATGGGGGATGTATCATGGGATAGACATCTCCCAGGTGGTGATAGTGTAACAAGCTATTGCCCACAAGAGAAGGGGTTAGGCATGTGGTGGGATTGAGATCTTTCTGTGTTTTTATATATCTCTGTACCAATAAAGAAGTGCCAATCTGATTTTGGACACACTAAACAAAGGTGGTGTCGGAGTGTGCTAGTACTAATCAAAGGTTCATGGTGTGTGATTGTGAGATCCTAAGAAAAGTGGTGTGATGGTGCCTTCCTCTTCAGAAAGGATGCGGTCATCTGAAGTGTCTGCTGGTGTCGAGATCTGAACAAAAAGTGTCTGGTTAGAAGCAAGCATACCCATCAGCCCTTGTAAGAGAAAATGGACTCTGAACCATTAAATGAGCTCCAGCTGATAAAAACTTCAGAGGGCTAGAAATAGAGCAGAAGGCAGGGCAGGGGATGAACCCTGAGATCCTGCTGGACAGAGACCAAGCCAGTAAGCTAGACTGGAACAGCACTCCATATTGTGTGCCCAAGTAAGCAGAGCTGGAGCACAGTTCCCTGACTGTGGTTCCAGGCGAGATGCAATACAGCGCACCGACTGTGGTCCTAGGAGAAGGAGAGTACCATGCCCACTCCGTTGTTCCAGGTCAGGTGGAATACAGTCCACAGACCATGGTCCAAGGAGAGGGAGAAATTAAGTCCTATGTCCAGATCGTTGTACCAGGTAAGCGGGGGTGCCATGCCCAGACTGCGGTGCAGGCGAAAATGGAGTATAGTGCTAAGCCCATGTTTCAACACAGGGGGGTGGAGGCTACAGTCAAGGCCCGGGTTTCTGATGCCAGCCAGAAGATCCAGCAAGCAGGATAGATACTGGGATTGCCTGCTTTTGTTCCAAAGGAAAATTACTATGCTCCTACTAATTGGCCATGTGTGACTGATCTGGCTTTAAGTTGGAAGGGGGAAGTTTAGTTTTATAACCCTGTAAGTTGAGATCTGGGAACTAAGAGATGGTGGATGTATCATGGGATAGACATATCCCAGGTGGTGAGAGTGTAACAAGCTATTGCCCACAAGAGGAGGGGTTAGGCATTAGGGGGGAGTGAGATCTTTAAGTGTTTTTACATATCTCTGTAACAATAAAGAAGTGCCAGTGTGATTTTGGACCCACTAAACAAAGGTAGTGCCGGAGTCTGCTTGTACTAATCAAAGGAACATGGTGTGTGATTCTTAGATCCTAAGGAAAGGGGTCTGATGGTGCCTGTCTCTTCAGAAATTATGCTGTCATCTGAAGTGTCTGCTGGTGTCGAGATGAAGAAACAGTTGCAAGAGAGAGAGAGAGAGAGAGAGAATTGGGGTGAGCGTAGTTCCCTAAATCTGGCGAGCGTAACATTAGTCCAAAGGTCATTAAGGTAGCTTTGATCAAGAATAATATTACCATTAGTATTTACATTCTAAATTACATGTTTACTTTTAGCAAGCATATACTTCTGTTTTTCTAGTTTGAAAATAATTTAGAAAAAAAAGAGGTCAAAAATAGCGGTAGTGGGTTCAGATTTCATTCCTTTTCTCCATAATGTAATTTTCTAACTGACAATTTCTGCAAGGATAAATTAAATATACTCATTAGTTGTAATTCCTCGTTGGGCGATGCTTTAATCATATTGCCTGATTCACACTCGCTTCCCCCCTCTGATTCTGAAAGCACTGGAGATTACAAATACAGCTACTGAGACTCCGTCATAACCTGTATTCTGAAAGCACAGTTACAGTCATTACAGTCATTATTCTACTCTTTATTATGATTATTAATATGTATTTCTGTTGTTATAACTTAACAGATTGAAACGTATTCTGGTTAATTTATAAACATTTATAATGTTCTCAGGCATTCTGTTACCCCCAACCCCCGGTTCACATGTTCTTATCTGTCTACTCACCACATGTCCTCCTTTCACATTCTATCAATCCCACTAACACAATCCCTCTTGCTCTTACAGACTCCAGCTTACAGTAACTTCTGTATTCTGAAAGTACTGGAGACCACAAACTCAACTACTGAGACACCACTTGAACTCCTGTATTCTGAAACCAGTGGAGACCACAAACACAGCTACTGAGATTCCATCTTAAATCCTGTATTCTTAAAGCACTGGAGATCACAAACACAGTTACTGAGTTATTTAGAGTCAATTAAATGATCCATCATTAAGGTCATTGTTCTACTCTTTATTATGACTATTAATATGTATCTTTGTTATTATAACTTATTCTGGTTAATTTGTGAACATTTATAATATTGTCATGCATTCCATTACACCCAACCCCGGTTCACACCTTCTTATCTGTATGCTCACCATAGGTTCTCCATTCACATTCTATCACTTCTTCTAACTCAATCCAACCTGTTCTTAAGAGCTTCATCTTGATTACTGTATTCTGAAAGCACTGGAGACCACAAACACAACTACTGAGGTATTTACAGTCAATGTATTTCAAATTCATTTAATTAATAGTAGAGATGCAGTATAACTCAAAATATAAGTACCAGATATACAAATATATGCACAAGAGAAGGCAGGCTGTGCAGAGATTAAATGATCTATTATGAAAATCATCTCAGACTTTAGTTACATAGGGCCACATTCAATTTAAAGCCCGCAACTCAAACGCATACAGCTGAATGTCTGCAAGTGAGCTGCGAGCTCACGTTGGTCTCCAATTGTGATTCTATTCAATTGCTCAAGCCCGCAAGATACGGGCCTGAAGCCACAATCATAAACCATGCACTGGTTCGGAGCAGTTCAGGCCGGGAACATGATCAATTCAGCAATCCCGTAACCAACCATTTTGAAACAGCCAATAGAAAATGAGACTGTTATTATTACGGCAGTAAAACATGGAGGTTACGTGTCAATCAATTAGGTTCAGGGTCCGATATGCGATCAGACTGGCAAATCCCAAAAATAAAAAATTATGAAAATGAATGCCAATACAGTTCTAGTCCATATGGGTGGCCTGATATGTACTAACTCATTGATACCCGAGAACGTTTTAACCCTAAAATGACACATAAAAATATATTTTTTTCCTGCTGATTTGAGAGCTTGAGACTGTTGTGCAAATAATTCAAATGTCTGTCATTGCTTCCCCCGTTATTTACAGGGCAGTATTGATTTTTTATTTGCATTTACAATGCTACGAATGGGTGTTTAACCCCCTTGCGGGTCCTCCCTAGCACTCCTGGGATTCTCTCCTTTATTTGCCGTTTATTGGTGTGAAAATATTAACCATCGCAAAATACTTTCAAGCCCCCTAACTCAGAAGGCAAAAGGAGCCCGCAAAAAGATGCCAATTGAATAGCAAATTAGCTTGCTACCTCACTTATGGACCTCTGGATCTCCCGAAAGATCTATTGAATATGGCCCATAGTTTATAAGTGTAACGGATCTACTGGCACCCCGACTGGGTACCTCAGTTGATGGACGCGTCCTAGCTTGCGCCGAGGACTACAAGCACCGCACCAGACATCACAACCACCACAGACTCCAAAACCGCCGTAGCTTAAATGGAGCCGCGCCGTCTTCCTTCCACCTTGTATGAATCTCCAGCATCCAGGACCGTGTGGGGAAGACCTCTCCTCCAAGGAGAGTACATCAGGAACAAGAGTTCAGTAGTTAAAGTTCAGGGGAGTATGCAGCGCATAGCAATCCCCAGTGTGGTATAGCAATCCCCTCCAAGAACGAGACAAGGCTACGTTTTGCAGGGTCAAGTAGAACTCCCTTGCTGGCACACCCAGCCTGGTTTTTATTACAGTCAGGTACAAACAGAACACACCCAGGGGGAGGTATAGAACAATCAATAACACAATAGTAACGCCCACCGTTTACCTCCCCTTTGCTTGGGAGATAATTGAGTTTATTACTGTATCTACTCAATTATCTCCCAGCTAAAACTTACACATTTTTATAAATTTTTATAACTTTATGATTTTACATAGTACATAAATAAATCTTACATTTTTATGAACAACATAAATTGTGGAACAACATAAAAAAAAATGGCATGAATCAGACCAGGGGTTCAAACGTTAGTAAAAGTATCTTTTGGACTATGACTGGCAGCATGGCAATCTGGCTCAAACAGGTTTTACAGAGGCCTCTGTACTGGAGACAATGGGGGAAATAATCCAATTATCCAGGGATAGAGGCAGACTCCATTGAGCACATGGTTGCAAAAAGACATAAACCACTTTAAAATACATAAAGTCACCTTTTACACATAACACACAGACATTTCACATATCCCCCATAGTTGGCCACACAATACACATATAGGGACAATAGGTGGGTCACACCTCCCTGAGGCTACCTGGCAACTTTGATACAATCAGACATGGATTAGATCATCCTTCTTTGTTCTTATGTCTGAGAATGAAAACCCTTTATACAATAGACTTCCTTATCTTATGAGGAGTCTCTGTAATAGGATTATCTCTTATGCCAAGGTCTGCAATAGTCTGGGCTAATATTCTGCAGAGCATAAACCAACATACATACAGTATAATAGTAGGATCATATTTTAACCAAGAATTAAATAACCATAAAACAGGGTAAAACAGTGATGGGTTCCGTTACAATAAGGTGATACTTTTACTGAGGCTGTAGAATACATTGCATTTTCCCACACCAGCAATATTTCAAGATGAGGAATGAGAAAAAATGGATGATCCACACTAAAATAAAATTATAATGAAGAAATCATCACATACATGAATAGTATGTTCCATATCTAGTAACTGCTTAAATATTTCATCTTATCTCCAAATACTATGCATATACTGTGGCGGCTATTAGGCAATTGGTTTGAACCCCTTGGCACTTTTCAGGTGCAATGTTCTCACACAATGGGCCCACATCAGTGAATTCCAAAAATACAGATGTGCTAAATCTCATTCTCCATCACTTGGTTAAGTAACTTATACTATTCAAGTCAATGGAGATGGTTATCAGCTTGAGATACCATGCTAGTGACAACTTGGTAAATCAATCAAGGGCATTGTTCCCATATTGAGTAAGAGTAGGAAAATGTACTATGTTTCTGCTTCCATTTGAACAACACTGCTCGCACTTCTCCTTCTCCTGACTTTATTCCAGATGTGGTCCAATCAAATTCCAGGGCCTTCCATCTAAAGGTGGTTTTGCTAATGCATAAATATCCAGTCTATGCAGCATTTAATCTGTTATAATCTCATGAGCATGCATTTTAAAGACCATGTAAACATGTTTTTTTTTTATATAGAGTGAAGATACTCTGTGGCCTTGTTTGCACATTCCTGCTGAAAGTCTTAGAACTCAATTGAAACATAAATCTTGATCTGGAAGCAAATTTTCAGACCTGATTTAAACACACTCATGTACAAACTTGCATTTTTGCTTGCTTTAATGTGAAATAAATATTATATTTGCTGTCTCTAGACGTCTTTGTATGGTTCAGTACATCACAAGCATTCCCGTAAATTAAAATACCAGTGACCTAAGCCCTCTGTTGGTTATTCAGTAGTGGGACTAAACTGTTAAACTGATTGAAAGCTTGGTTTTTAAGTACTATTTCTGTGACCCACAGGGGCTTGCAGCTGTAACAACTTGTTTTTGCTTGAGTAAATTGAAAAAGAGTGATAGGGTCAGAAAGAGCAAGAAAGCGAGAGAGACTGTGTATAAATGGAATGAATGAAGAAATGAAGACATCATTGAGAGGGAGCATTCAGGGAAACATGAAGAAACCATATAAAATGGATGTTATTTATGTTTTTCATGCTTAGAATTTAATAAGGTCTTATGAAGGTAAGTTGCCTCTTTCTCTTGTATTTATTGTGCCAATTAAAACAACGCTTTGTATAAAAAATGATTTTCTTAGAATATGGTCTCTATTGAAGTGTAGCTGAAAAGTGACAGAGCTAAAATAGTACATCAGTAAATCACCCCCCCCAAAGAGATTACATCAGTTTGTTTAAAACGTAAACATGGTTCTCAATAGAAAAAGTTGCGCACCTGAGACTAGAACTAGAGAGTGAGCAGGCATACATAAAAAAAGTATCTCGGAAAGAAGGGAAATAGTGTCCTGACTTGTGGAGGAAAGTATCACAAATATTCTCAGTAATCGGAAAGTTAACTGAAATTTGTCAGGATGATACTTGGGATCCCTAGAGAAGATTGGACAAGTCCCATTAATAGGATCTTACAACATACATGGAAAATAGCTACACTGCAGCAGGTTTTGAAGAGTAGAATACTATCTGAAAAAGAGTTGGGATATTTGTGAAGGAAGTTATTTTAGAGGCTTAGACTGATTGGAATTTGATGCTTGTGTGTAATGCTATGGTTTGGATTCAAACACCCTGCATGTGTATTTGTTTTTGGGTGGGGGGGGACAACCATTCTTACAACATATGACATAATACTTCATTTGAGTGGATGTAAGTACATATTATCAATTCATTATAGGCTTCAAAACCCTATTTCAATGTTGTGCACTTGACAGTTTGGTCATAACTTAAATTGTTATGTTTTTATGCTCTCCCCGGTATGTACAAAGTATTTGATATTGATGCTTTATTATTGTTTGTACACTAAGCTTTTTATTTAGTTATGTCTTTATATGTACACTATTTTTGTATTTTAGATTGGTTGTTAATGAACATATAAATGATGTTTGGGAATTAATCTCCCACTCAGCCTGGATTTGTATTGCTGCATTAATAAAAGTTAATTTTAAAAAAGTGTTTAAAGTAAATTTGACACCTAGGCCCCTATTCAATTGAGCAATTGTTGTTTACTGGAGCCCGTAATGTAGCCTGTAAACTAATTTGCTATTTTATTGGCGTCTTTTAGCAAGCCGCAAACGATCTACGGGTTACAGGCTGAAAATCCCTGTGGCTGTCAAAATCGTAACTTACAACGCATCTAAGCCTTTGATCTTTGAAGCCAGCAAAAGTTACAATTGCTAAAATCGCTATTCAATTGCTACAATTCCTCAAGTCCACAAATGTTTTCACACCCGTAAATGGCAAATGTAGTAGAAAATCCTATGGGTACCAGATAGGACTCGCAGGAGGGTTTAACCCTTGTTCTTGGCACTGTAAATGTAAATAAAAAAATCAATACTGCACTGTAAATGACGGGGAAATCGAGGAAAGACATTAGAATTAATCGCACAACAGTCTCAAGCTCGCAAGTCTGCAATAACATTTTTTTTAATGTTTTATTTTGGTGTCATATCAATCTCGGGAATCAGTGAGTTACTATCAGGCAACCCACATGGACTAAAACAGTATCGCATTGCGAGTCTGATCGCATATCGGACTTCTAGATGCTAATTGATTGATGTTTAACCTCCATGGTTTAATTATGTCATAATAACGGTCTCATTTACTGTTGGCTGTTTCTAAATCAGTAGTTACAGCCTTTGCTTAATTGATCATGATCACGCTCCGAAATGCTACATACTGTCGCAAGGTTTACAGTTTCGGCTTTCGGCCCATAAATCACGGGCTTGTTCAATTGAATCGCTCTGTAATTGTAGCAAATGTTAAGCCCACAGACATACAGTCTGTATAATGTAATCTGCGGGCTTGCAATTGAATAAGGCCCATATAGTACTATGTAATTCATTTTGCTTCACTGCATGTTCAAGTTCATATATTAGTGCTATTCTTTCGGATGAGTGTTTAGCTTCTTAAATATGGTGTAAAATACATTTAGAGGTCTGCTTAAAAAAAAGTGGTATACTAGGTAACAGGCTCAATGGCTAAAATTGCATTCACTTAGTTTAAAAATTATCTATAAACTTTAGAACAAAATAAAATAAATGTTTTTACTGTTTCATAAGCAATTTTGATTGATTTTGTGGTGCTCTCTCACAATGTTACCGTTGTTAAAGATTCCAGATCTTACGTAAAGTAATCCCAGCTCTAATAACAAATTTGATTTAAAATAAAGCATTGTGTTTAGGTCTCAAGGGGCGTCAGATTCCCTTAAAAAAATAAATTTAATATGAAACTTACCTAAAGTTTTTAGACTACATAAAATATTATGTAGAGTGAAGCTTCTATAGATAAGTATCCAGAGGCAGTGTATGATGTTTTATAATAATTGAAGTTACTAAGATAAATGTAAACATTTTGTTTTTAATTTTAATTTTGATTCCAGAATGGACATACAGTAAAAACAAGTAATTTTTTATGAAGGTGATAACAAGATTTAGATCAAAGTTTCTTAACTCCAGCATTACATTCATTTTAGATTAAATGCTGAAATGGGTCAAAAGGATTGAGGTAGAATCAATATGGCAGGTATGCTCAGTGGTGGGGCATAGCTGCAGGTACAGAATGCACACAAGTTCAGGAAGGGTAAGGGTGAAAAGAAACTGAAGAAAAGAGAAATGTGAGATGAACTATTGTGTACAGAAATGCCTTTGTTGTATTTATCTTTTTGAGCTTCTTAGGGGACAGGATGATTCAAGAGGGAAAGTTGATGAAGCTGAGGTTATGAGTCTCAGCATCCAACAACTGCCTTGTTTAATCACCCATAAAACACAATTATTATTATTATTATTATCGTTTATTTATAACGCGCCAACATATTCCGTAGCGCTGTACATAAGATAAGTTCAAGACAAAGATACATACAAATTAACACATAGTAAAACAAGGAGGGCCCTGTCTTTGAGTTTGGAATCCAGTGTCCATGGTGCTTTCCCTAAAACACCTTGTGGGATTGAAACTCGCAGACTTACATCCTAAAGGTATTGTGTGAGGAAAAGGAGGGAGAGAGAATTGAGAGTGTGTTAGGGTGGGAGGTGATACGCTTCTTTAAAGAGATGTGTTTTTAGAGAGTATTTGAATGATTTGAGGTTGGAGGAAAGTCTGGTGGAGCGAGGCAAGGAGTTCCAGAGAATAGGGGCAGCACGAGAAAAGTCCTGAAGGCGAGAGTGACAAGAGTTGTGGAAAGAAGAAGGTCATTAGCAGAGCGAAGAGGGCGTGGGGGGGAGTATTTGGAGATGAGACCAGAAAGGTATGGGGGAGTGCACTTGTTGAGGGCTTTGAAAGTGAGGGTCAGGATTTTAAATTTTATTCTGGAGGCTATGGGAAGCCAGTGGAGAGATTGACAGAGAGGTGATGCCGACACTGAACGTTGTGTATGGAAGACTAGTCTAGCAGAGGAATTCATAATGGATTGAAGTGGAGATAGTCGGGTGGTGGGGAGGCCAGCAAGAAGCGAGTTGCAGTAGTCCAGTCGAGAGATGATGAGAGAGTGTATAAGGATTTTATATACTTCTTAAACATCAACATTATGGAAAAATGCATTAAAGCGCCTGTAATTAACTACAGTGCTACCTTGTTTCTCAACCTTAATCCATTCTGGATGGCAGGTTGAGTACCAAACTCCCATAAGGAGTAAAGTAAATTAGTCTAAGCAAATGTGGTGAGTACCAAGAAAGTGCAATGAGTACCAAGTTTTTTTGCTTATTGAGACAGGTTCAGTATTGAAAATGTTGAGTTCTGAGGAGTTTGAAAACCAAGCAACCACTTTATATCAATTAACCTTTTCAAATATATTGTACTTACACTTTCACTTTTCTTGACCACAATCTGATGTTTCCCATTACATATCCAGTTCCTTTCCATCTACTCTTTAAAAGGCTAGTTTCCTATCATATTTTTGTGATTTACTTTGTTGATTACCTTGTTCTATGTTTGCTATTGTCACTTTTTGCTATCTGTTACTAACCCATTGATTCTTGACCACAGTTATTATATGACAGGTATTTATTCTGTGCATTACTTTACACAGCCGGTTTCTCACCTGCTCATTGTATATTCTATAATTTGTGTTCTCAGCCTCAGTTGACAATCAATGTCAAGAACTAGGTTAGTTAAACATTAGCAGCCTTATTAAATTGCGATTCAGTAAATTTAAAAAGGCTCTATTTAAGCACACAGCATATTTTTTTACAGAAGTTTTTAGTTAGTGAACTTCTATCCAAAAGCGAGGTCTCCACTAACTAAAAACTTCTGTAAAAAATATATGCTGTGTGCTTAAATAGAGTCCTTTTACATTTACAGAATCACAATTTAATAAGGCTGCAGATATTTTAACCTATTCAGCACATACTGGCGACAATTAATAAATCTTCTGTTCTGATATTTTCTACCTCCTTATATTATATAGTAAGATTTTGTGATTAAATATGTATAGCTTAGAGGTCAGAAGGGAGAGGGATAATATGGTCGAAACCTCCAAATACATCAAATAAATTAATTATTCCAAAGGTTTTTTTGGTAGACAAAATGGACAGACTGGATGGATTTTTGGGGTCTTATCTGCCATCAAAACAGTTTCTATGTTATTGTCAACTAGTACTTCCATATATACACTATTTTAAAATATTACAAAATAGCAAGATTTAAAAAATATATATATATTTAAAAAGAAATACAGGGCCAGCAGTTACAAAAAAGACTAAGTTTTCAAAGTTTATTGATTGCAGTTCTTTAGTTGAGGAGTAAACATATGTTTTCTTATTATGCCTATAACGTTAGGTTTGTATCTCAGTGGTCATTGTTTACATCCCAGATGCTTTTGATTTGTATGGCTTCATTCTCTCTATAGAATTGTGGAAATTCTTATTTTTCTTTTTGTTCTTACTATCACTGTATTATGTTTTCAAATAACATGTATATTATTCTCTTGCGATCTGCCTGAGGTTTTATTTTGCCTTTATTGGCTATGTTGTTTTTTATTAACTTTATGTAATTTCAGATTTCATGGCCACATTTAATGTGGTTGTTCTGTTTTGTTTATTTAGCTTGTGGTCTGCAAAATAGTCACTGAGTGGAGTGGAAAACAGCAGCTGGCCTGTGTGCACAAAACTGTTTAATACACATTGGAGTTTGATCTCAAAATACTGGAAATGATTGGTCTATATGAACTAAGAGAGCACCCAGATGAAGCACGTACAGAACATGCACAGATGTGACCACTTTTCAAAGTGGTCCATTTAGAAGTGTTTGATAATGATTTTTTAGGAGTTATACTGGAGCTAAACTGGAGTAAAGCTGCATTCAATAACCACAGTAACTGGCTCATTTCCTTCTGCCATCCAACAGTCACTTATAACAATAATCCTAAAGAAGCCCTCTTGATTTATCCATGTATCTGGAGTCTGGTTTAGCATAATAGCAAAATGTGCAATGTCTCAGTGTCTTTCAAGTATATGCCTTTTATACCTGAAAAGAAGCAACATCTTATTTTTTTTTCATTACATCTCAGGAAAGATTAAGCTCTAGACAACAAGCAGCGAGCCATCACCTTTTAAAAACAAATATTTTAAGCAACTGTACACATTCATTAATTTATATGACAACATGCTCTCTAATTACTGCCCTATTTATTTGCTCCCTTTTGCCTCCAAACTACTGGAACAATTTTTTTCTATAACCTTCGAACATTTTCTGTCATCAAACTCCTTACTTAACCCATTTGAGCTTGGTGTCTGTTTTCAACATTCTAGTTACATAGTTACAGAAAAAAAAACATGTGAAACTTTGCCAATTGTCTCAAAAGTGAAAAAAATGGATTCCTTTCTGACCCCAGGCACTGGCAATCAGATTCCTCCCTGGATCAATACTCTCTCTCTAATTATCCAGGATAACCCTGAATGCCCTTTTTGTTTACAAATATATCCAATCCCTTTTTAAAGTTATCCATTGAATCCGCTGTCACCACCTCCTTTGGTAGAGAATTCCACAGATTAACCACCCTTACTGTGAATAACTATTTTCTTTCTTTTAGTGAGGCAACACTTATTATAAAAGCTAACAACCTCCTAATAGCAAAAAAACAAAGGGACACTATTACCTGCTTATGCTCCTGGAACTATCTCCTGTCTTTAACATAGTCACTCTTCCAGTCTTTCAGCTCCCTTTACCTCTTTGACACTGCACCCACCTGGTTGTAGTCTTATCTATCTAAACACTCATTTAGTTTTTCATACTTGGGTTCTACTTCATCACCATTACCACTGACCATACCTCAAGGCTCTGTTTTAGGTCCCTTGCTTTCCTTAATCTACACTGCATCCCTTAGGGAACTAATGCGCTCTTCTGGGTTCCAGTTGATGATACCCAAATCTACATCTCCTCTTCTGACTTATCATCTTCTCTACTAACTCATATCACCACCTATCTATCCAACAACTCCTCCTGGATGACATGCTACAATCAAATAATAAACATGTCAGAGACTTAGCACTTTATAATCCCACAGTCTAACACATCCATAGCTCCAGATATAACTCATACAAACAACAAATACTACATCACACTTTCACTCCATGTCCACTGTCTTTGACTCCCCATATCCAATCACTTACCAACATTTGCCAATATCTCCAAAAGCTGCCCTTTTCTCACAAAAGGCAATCAAAATCCTAAATAGTTCAGTGATCATTATCAACTCACTCTAAACTGGCTTTCTTCTTACTGGGATCTCCACACTTCAATCCATCTTAAATTCCTCTTTAAGGCTCATCTATCTAACCAGCAATTTCTTATCTGCTGCACTCAATCCCGTCACAGGCTTCCCATACCCTCTAGAATTAAGTTCAAAATCCTGACACGCACCTACAGAACACTCAATACTACTGCACCCTACCTACAACAATGGTCTTTTCTCACCTGTCATCTCCTGAAATGCTCATCTACTAGACTCTTGTTGTATAGCCCCAGCCTGTCCCAAAAATAATTTCAGAATTAAATAACTCATGCAATTATATACAAGATGGCTTAAGTATACCTGGAAATCTCTCAGAAAAAGTGCCCAAAATGTAAAAAAATCCTCTAGGTAAATTCAATGCTTGTAATGCCATGAAGGAGCTAATAACGTAACAGTGTCAGCTTGATTGCTTATAACTGACACAATTAATAAGCTACTACCACCTATGACTGCTACCCCTCTGACAACCCAGGGTACAATCAGGCCCACTCCCTTCACCCTTGTACTCATTGACCCGCATGGTATCTAAAATTAACCTCGTTATCATGGGGGTCCTGCAGCCCCTGTGGTATAATAACCTACAACTATGGAGGTCCTTATAGACCCCATGGTACTTAAATATATCTATAAGCCTATCATGGTGGGCCCTATGGACCACATTATATATATATATATATATATATATATATTAATTAAGTACAAAAAACAAAAAAATAGTTACCCTCCCTTTGGTGTCCGTCCAGCGATGATCCGCAACACCCTGGTGCGCATTTTTCAGGCCTGGATAAATGGCACATCCATGTTGCCTTCTGTTCCTTATCTTCTGCCCACGGCTGCCACCTAAAAAAAAACAACTTTCCTCCTCAGAGGAGGAGCTGCACAGCCAACTAACACATTTCTCACTGTTCTCTTGCCTTATATACTAATTTTTATGGCTTATGATTGCCTAAAATAGGTGTCAGAAATCTATGCATTCAAATTGGTTAGCCTTTAGAAAATCATAGGGCTCAATTTTTCCTACTCTGATAAAATGTCAGCCAGTCAGAATAAGATTTCATTCTAGTGTTGCGCTTTTCTGATTGGCCAAAGACACAGACAACATTCTCTTCTCTGATTGACGTCTTATATAGCCAATTAGAGAGTGGTAACACTAGAATGAAACCCTATTCTGATTGGCTAAAATGTAAACCTATGGTTAGAGGTTCATCAAGGGTAGCAGGTATTGAGGGGCAACCTGACGATAATCATGTTCATAGGGTAGAGGGTCATGGATCGGGTAGTCATAAGCCCCCTACATTCCTTTATTGTATTATATAACACCTTCCCTGTCATTGGAATGGGATTATATGGATATATATATAGAATGGAGATTACTGACATTCAGATTCAATTTCTCTTGTAAACAGGCTGCAAGCACATGTCAGAGCTTGAGCGTTCAGGGAAAAACCTCCTAGTATGAGTCGGTAAGGTTTTCAGGATACTTTTTTGCAGAAGCCATATGATAGCTAGGCAAAATTTGCTTTTAAAACATTCCCCAGCTAATAGTGAGCCTTTCAGAAGTTCTCATGGGAGCCATGGAATAGAGGCCATAATATGTAGCATTAAATACAGGGAAAACAGTGAATACATGTACAAAATATGAGAAAAAATACAAACTGCTTCATAAGGCGTTGAGGGCCCAGCTCTGGAAAGTGCTTACAATGTAAGCGAGCTCTTACAAGATAAACAATAAAACTGGGCCTGTTTTATTGCTTGCTAGACATATTACATGCACTTATCTGACTTGGCAATAGATCATAAAATCAAAGATTGAAAATGTATAGGAACTGAGCATGTTATTCAATGCTGTTATTGTGTTGACATTCTTGAAGATCCTAGGTATGTTAGAGTTGATAAGTCTGTCTACTTCCCACAGAGACACACTCTTCCAAAGGTCCATGGTTTGTTTTACAGCTACTATTTAAAAGATACCAGAAATAGTACTTTTTCTTGTAGATGTAAGAGATTTCTTGGGGAATGATACTTTAGGGGAATACATTTACCTTGACAATAATACAGACTCCATAGCATAGCTTGTTAGAAAATGAAGGGATTAATTTAACATTTAATCTTAAACAGCACAGGTCTAAATAAATAGCAGCAATACATTAGGCAAGTATAATGACATTCACTACAAATGATGTGTAAGTTACAACAGAACTGCTTTCACTGACTTTGCTAAAACCTCCACCAATCCTATGTATAACCCTGTCCCTCTTATTTTTAAACAGATCTCTCCTTTCCATTTCCTTATCATCCTATCTCTGGCATTAAAGGAGAGCTTATTCGTTAACCACACAGGTTCAACGTTCAGAGCTTACATGTTTTCCAATTAACCTAATTAAAATCCCTAACGAATGATTTCAAAACCCCCACAAAACTTCTGTGCTGTTATCTTTCCTCAAGTTGAAACAAAATCCTCTTGTTATGGTGCTTAATTCTTAAGCTCTGATAATTAAAACACTAAGCTCCCCAGGATTCTCTCCAATACAGTTCTTTTTTTTTTTTTCTCTTTCACACTCTTTGTGCCCTGAAAAATACAGGTTTGTGATAATCCAGCTGCAGTAATATCCAGTGCAATGTGAGAGATCAGAGGAAGAGTGGCAAACGTCCATGCTTTCTCTCACATCTATTTTCAGTCCGTTTTACTCCCAGCAGTCCAAATGGCTGACTGAGATTCCTTCTTCATGTAAACGAGTATATTTTTGAGTTATTACCTGCCAAATTTTACTCACAGCTCTCTGGGAGGTCTGTCTTTCCCCCAGGGAACTTGTGTTTCATCAATGAAAATCACATGCATTTTAATACTTTACAAAACAATGTATTCTGTCTGGGAGATTATTAAAAATATGTTTTTCTCTGCTGTGAACATGTCTTAAATTACAGTATAATTTTGTACATAACAATTGAAATTTTATTACCGTAGAAAATGAGTTTCAGTCGCTATAGGGTTAAAGTTACATTACATATATATTTAATATTTTATAATAGTATTATTAATAATATGCAACTTCTCAGTTTCATGTATTTAAAAAAAAAAAAAACTTGATTTAATTTGGGTCTGTAGATTAAATTTCCTTATACTTAGCATAGGATAATAATACCATTTTGCATCAACCTTGACCACATTATATTGTCTTCCTTTCAGCGATGCATCCATTTGTGGCGGATCGCTACCTTGTTGTGGTGAAGGGGCTTGTGTACATAAATGAAGCTGTGAGCTATACCATGTATGGTCACCCAAGATGGGCATGTTATAACAGCATAACACATTGTGGTCCACTGGAGAAGGAACTGGCAACCCACTCCAGTATGTTTACCATAAAAACCTTATGGATGAGCATAACCAGACACGAGATGTGCCTGGCGTGCTGCATCCATAGGGTCACGGAGAGTCGAACCGACTGAACATCGATAACAACAATGCATGGTACAAGGGAGTGAAAGCCTAATCCACCAAAATCTTGAAACAAATTCAATTAAATACATTCTTGAACATAGTCGTGGAAAAATACAATAGGCAAACTTATTATTTGGACACTTTCTCTCAGGAGGATGTCCTCTTTAACATTTACGCATCAGGATCATGAAAATATATTTAAAAACATTTTGTTTTACTATGTATCTTTGAAAGAAAATCTTCATGCATAAGTGAGGACAATCTAAGTAGCAGGTGTGAATAACATCATCTAAACAAAATAAGGACACAAAAGACACCCAACTTAGCCACTAGGAAAAACTCCTAAATTGTTCCCTGCAAAGTAATTTCTAGATAGACATCATTATAAAATATAACTTTTATTACATATGTTTAAAATACACAATTAAAACATAGACGATTAAAATCACTAAACCAATACGTCGTCCCACTAATATTTTTAACAGATGATTATTATATTACTTTTTGTTATATAGTAACTTTAGCAAATTGCTCAATCTTGGTATTCAATCACACATACTGTATACTGTATATCAATTTAGAAAATCATCCCTCTGTTACAAGAATCTCCATGTAACTAGTCTATTATTGCATGGATGCCTCCATATAATAGAAAGTCCAACCATTACATATAAATACAAAACATGAAAAAGTACATATAGTGTAAGGTGCTATATATATCAATAATATTGTAAATTAAACCCATATATTACCATGTTTATATGAATCTAGTGTCAAATGTACATACATATAAACATACATATAACAATTATCACCTATATTATACTTGATCTATTCTATTACACTCAGATCAGTAAAAAGTGAAAAGTACAGTGCTCTTGCCCACTGTACAAAAAGCATATAAAAAATGAGTATAAAGCATGAAAATCAACTAACCCCTAATCTGAAGTCCCTACAAAAACCTTTGTAGTGGCTTTGGAGGCCACAACAAGCTCCCTATTAGTGCACACTATACTAATATCCTAAACAATGAAAATACAAGATATAAATGAATCCTGGTATAACATACCCTTGTTATCACTGGTATGGCCAACGTGGGATTCGCAACTTATCCCCTGTGAAACCACACAACTACTCTCACCTCCTATTTCTATAATATAGATAAAACTAACACACTTATTGTATCTGAAGGCATCAGTATATCAGTTTAAATTATAGTACATTGTAAATAATTCTTAACTAAGTGTCACAGCAGGCTTTATCCTGCGACTTTTGTTGTCTTCACAGTGTGAAGACTCTGACCTGACGCGCACGTTTCACATCACATGCTTCTTCTGAGGCCAGAATGAGGACGTGCAGTAAAGGTGAGTATCAGATGTGACTGTATTAACCCTTTCTTTTCTTTATATTCAAAACAGGACCTGGACATATACTGTAGGAGCAACAAAATGAAATCATCTGTGAAACGTTTGGAGCTAGGATAGATAGCGATCATAACTATCAAATAAAATAAACACTATCATAAGACCTTAGCAACAAAAAGTGTCTACTTAATAAGATATTAATTCCACATTTCTGGTAACTTCAGCAAAAAAAATAGTATAGAACAAGAGAAGCTTTAAACATTCCAATGTAAATTAAAATATTAACTGATGAAACGTACATATTTGCATTTTTTACCATACTTCCCTGTTCATCTTATAATAATTCTATATAATTAGTAATACATTTAATCATCTTTGCATTCAGATACAATTACTATGTAAGTTAATTATCAGTTTATTAGATATTTATAATCTCATATTTTGCTCATACATTCTTCAGATTTAATAATTACTTACTAGTTACTTATAAATGGTACTAGAGAAACCTTCAATAGTAGATACATTCATATATAGTACATACATCCAATCATATTAGATTTCATATATAAATACATAATGAAAGATTTAACATTGTGGTAATAATATGAATATATTTTTGTTTAAAAAATACAATACAGCCTAGGTCAGGATGTATCGAACTGGAAGGAAATCTGTTCTTCGGAATAAAACACTCTGGGTATTCCTTGGGCCATAACATGATAAAAAATACACATTACAAGTAATATACTGTAAATAAATTAGTTAAATACATTTGCCTCTTATTTAGAATTCTATGGAACAAAGTTGGTTTGGAAGAAAACATTTTCAAACTATAATTTTCCACTTTAGAGTCTATTGAACAGACCCTTGGCCCAAGCATAAATGGGGCCACCAATTCATAGGAGATATGTTTAAGCAAAAGACTTTTAGAATCAGATAATACATTAAGGGCCTGTGAAAGCACTTTTTTATTTTAAGCCTAAATTCCAATTCACTCTTATTTAACATAAGAAATACACATGCAAACAGCAGCAAACCAAAGCTTTAGCCAGAAAATATATTTTAAAAAACACAATTTACCTCATTAATGGCTGTTGAAGTACCCCTCCACACCTGTTTCACTGCCCTGTGCACTAATGAAAGGAAGTTAACTATTTCAACTGAGATAATAATGTGCAAGCCGTACCAAGACAGTCTATTATCTAATCTTGATTGAAATATTCCACTTCCTTTCAATAGTGTCAGGACAGGTTTAACATGAAAAAAGCACACACATCCTTCTGGAGTTTAAAAAATAAGTAACTTAATACAAGGATCATAGGCATGGGAGAAGAGAACATAGATTATAGTACTGAAAGGTTAGAACATTTAATTTTCCCTCAGTTAACCATTTAAAGTATCACTGTTAGAGTGATGTATGCAGTAGCTGTAGTTCTATTTTACAAGCTTAGTTGTCATTGTGCACGGTGCAATGTACACAGTGTGAAGACAGTAATATCTGTCACTGCTATGCAATCTTGAGGAAAAAAACAGGAACAAGAAAAAACACATTCTGGCCCGGAACTGATATCAGAATGTGATTTCCACAGAATGAAGGGCCCGTAGGCCACCTCGGGCTTGCCTGGGGTTGGAGGGAGGGACCACCTGACCTGGCAGGACCTGGGAGGGGCAGGATGTGGCTAGCTGGGGGAGGTGGAGCCATTATAGGCTTTTGGTGCCAATTTCCACCAGTTTGCCCCAGCTAGCCATGGGAGCAGATGCCCACCCACCCATCCCTAAGTATTGTTGTTAAAGTGATGTATATGTTGAACTGTTAATAAAAAAAAAAAAAAAAAAGATGAATAGTAAGTTGTGGATTATGTTGTTTATTGTCTGAAGTACTCATTGTTGTGGATGTATCATTGAAGTATATATTATATGGTATCAAAAGTTTGTTTGTTTATATTATCACAGCGGCGGGTGGTGAGGGGAGTCGTGGGGACAGTGGGAAAATGGGGGAGATCCTACCCTACAGTGGTGTTGATGTTCCAACACGGTAGGCCCTGGATGAGGCTTCAGGGCGTAGGGTGTACTGTCTCTGTCCAGGCTCCTCCCCTCGGGGTTATGTTTATTTATTTATCGTTATGGTTATTACATCATGTTATGTTTACCAATAAACGCTGTGGCCAGTTATCTCCCAAGAAGTGGTCTGTGTCTAATTTCATATTCAATGGGTGATGTGGTATAAATTCTTATATGCACGTACCAACTGGGCCTTGCTTAAGTCAGTTGTTTTGTCTTATAGCATGAATCTCATCTAGTCATGTGTGGCTGTTAAATTATGTAGCTCTGGGAAATTGCTATTCTGGGTAAAAGAAAATGGTTTCCTTGAAAGTTTTCAGACACCTTGCAAGGATCCCATCTAGTAATGCGTGCCTGAATTTGGTAGGTCTCTGGGAAGTTACCATTCCAAGCCATTTTCAGGAAAGACATATTTTGCCCCAGAACAGGTATTGGAGCATTGTTTCTATTGAAGTTTTGTCGCTAATTGGCTAATTGCATGAATGTTTTCTAGTCATGCATGCCCGGTTAAAGGGATATGAAAGTTTCATGGATTAATACATTTCTAAACTCTAAAGGCAAAAAGCAGCCTATGTGTCTGCAGCACATCTAATGAAACATTTTATTTTTATTAATATCTAAAAATCCCTCTAATGATTATTTTGACACCTCCAGGGGGCATCTGATCCCCTTCCCCCCAATCGGCATGCAGCATCAGGGGATCAATATTAACCCTCTATTTACTTGCTGTTGCTTGCTCAATCCCCTAGCAGCTTTCTGTCTGTTTGCTAGAAGCAATACATAGCACTAGTGATGTCCCGAACAGTTCGCCCGTGGACTATTTAGCGGCGATTTTGGCATGTTCGCGTTCTCAGCGGACGGGGAACACATGCGCTTTTGGGTTTGCCCCCTATTTTTTATCATTGAGGAAACTTTGACCCTGCACCTCACAGTCAGCAGACACATTCCAGCCAATCAGCAGCATACACTCCCTTCCAGAGCCTTCCATCTGAAGGACAGCAACCCAAAAAGCCCTTTTTAGGGCTAGAACATCATTTATTTTATTTTATAATTTTTTTCTGTGTAATCTAATTGCATATGCCTGCCTGCCAGCGTGTGTGTGTGACAGGCTAACACCTTACAGCTTATATTGTGCTCAGTGAAATAAAACAATTTTTTTTTGACTGTAATAGATTAAATAGCAATTGCCTGCCTACAGGCGTGTGTGTGAAGCCTATTGCATCTACTCTGCCAACTTTTGCCAGTGCACAGTGATACGTCATATCTGGTGCAACCGTAGTGTACAGTGACATAAAACAACACTTTTTTGACTGTAATCGATTGAATATCAGTTGCCTGCCTACAGGCGTGTGTGTGAAGCCTATTGCATCTACTCTGCCAACTTTTGCCAGTGCACGGTGACACTCATATCTGGTGGCACCTTAGATTGCACGCGCAGTGCCCCAAATTTGAAGTGGGAGGACCGACCAAGCATCTTTTCCCGCTTCCAAAAATCCATGCCATATACACGTCCCCTGATAGTGGACGTAACAGGGATTAAACCGATAGGAATAGTACTACTTAACAGTACACACCTTATAATAACCCAGACAGAGGCAACGCGTATAATCTTCCATGCTGGGCAGTGGAAGCACCCAGACTCTGACCTGTGTATAATCTTCCATGCTGGGCAGTAAAAGCCCCCAGACTCTGAAGCGTCCCAGGGGGCTTGTTGTCACCTTTCGGGGACCCTTGGTGGCTGGGTGGAGGAAGAGACCTTCAATGACATCAGTGAGGACAAGGAACGGGACATGGCTAGCTTGGTATCCAACCTTGTGCAAATGGGGAGTTTGCAGTTGTGCAAAGGGACTGTTTGCGGTTGTTTGCGGTGCATTAAACGGGGATATTGGTCTGTTACTGTGAAGCGGGTGTAACCCTTACACTACCTGATCGATACAACATCATACCTGATGTTTTAAAGCATGTTATTCCAAACAATTTAGGAATGTTAGGTGATTTATGCCCTTTATGGCTTAAAACCAGACTCTGCATCAACTATTTAATTTTCCATGGGAGTTTTGCCATGGATCCCCCTCCGGCATGCCACAGTCAAAGTGTTAGACCCCTTGAAACAACTTTCCCATCACTATTGTGGCCAGAAAGAGTCCCTGTGGGTATTGAAATTTGCCTGCCCATTGAAGTCTATGGCGGTTCGCCGATGTTCGCCCGTTCGCGAACATTTGATGAAGTTCGCGTCCGCTGTTCGCGAACCCAAAATTTGATGTTCGCGACATCACTACATAGCACATATCAGTGATACACTACATATCCCAGGCTTTTCAGCACAAACAGGAACCCACAGTTAATTCAAAAGTTTCAGCTAACCTGATTGACCAAACAAATCATTTTAAATGTGATGCTAATTTAGCCTGGGTTTCGAGGGTGTCAACCCTAATGTTTAACTGTCAGAAATTACAAGAGATTTTGCTGACTTTAATATAAGTGTTTAAATGTTTATTTTGGGATTTTTTTATTTTTTTTTACTTCAATAATTTTTATTGACTCACAAAGGTTTGAAAGTTAACACAAGGTATATAGAGTACAGTCTCAATTAGTGGAAACATAACAAATGTAAACATAAAGTGCACCGGTAGGCATTTACACCTGAATGATGACTGCACTGTTGTAGTCTCTTCATGAGCCACACCAACAACAATTTTCCATTTTCATTAAAAAAAACTTACAAAAATATTATTTTAAAACTAAAACCAAACAAAAACAGAGAGATAAAATGAGAATTCAACTTTTAATTTTTCCAAGAGTATCTGTGCACCAGAAGGGGGCATGGTTGGCTATGGCAAAATCTTTCAGTGTTGGGTTCCCTTTCCCCTCCGAGACGACCTTCCCATCCCCAGCCCCCCGCAGCCAGGCCTCAGGTGCAGCTCCCATCAACTTACGTTTTCGTCCAATCTCCAGTGATGGTGCCCCACCATGCGTCCTCCGGCCAATCCATCTCCAGTCCACCCCTTAGCCCGCCTAGTGTTTCTCTATCCCGGGTCTATTCTATGGTTAGATGCTATCCAGGGTTCCCAGGTGGTCAGAAAGCTGGCGTAGGTGTCAGAGACTAAATGTATAAGTTTTTCGTTAATCATAATAAAGTGTATCTTGTTAATGATTCCTCTCAAGCATAAGCTAGGGTTTTTCCACTTGCTGGCAATATGGCTTTTTGCTGCTAAGAAAATGGATTGAAGTAGCCAATCCTGGGATCTAGACAGTAAGGGGGGTCATTGTCCCAAGAGACAAATTTCGATTGAGGGGGTTATTTGAGTAAGACAGAGTTTTGTCTCTGGCTAATATGTCCCCATTTTTCAAGGTCCCAGGTCTGACCCAGGTCTTCTTCCCATTTTATCAAGGGCTTAGCTTTACTATTATTTAACGGGCTATTACATTTCTCATAAATCAGGCCTAGAATACCTTTAGTTAGCGGGGCATCTGTGCACATGCGTATCATCCAATTTGTCTTGGGTTAACCTAAAGTCCTCCTCAAAGTCCATATAAAGTGACTAAACTTACAAAAGATGAAGTGCTCTTTTAGGGGGAAGTCAAAGTGGTCCCTAAGATGCTCAAAGCTAATGATTTGGCCTTACTTGAACCAGGCCCCTATCCTGTCCAACACGTGGGAAGTCACCAGACTTTAGAGTCATTCGGGAGGTCTTTCTCAAAGAGGGGAGATGTGATAATAGACAGGAGGGGAGAGGTCAGGAGTCAGGTGCCGTTTTGAGTTTGCCCAGTCCCAGCATCCCAAGGACAGTCTGATCATGGGATTGAGGTATGTATGTGGCTGGCGATGAGATTTCAGTAGCCATACTACCGTGTCCCACCCATTAGGTTGCAGCTGTTGGTTTTCCATTATAACCCAAATGGGTTGATGTGCAATGGAGTGCGCTTGGGGCAGAAAGGAGATCTGGGCTGCCCTATAGTAGAGCTTAAGGTGGGGGCATGAGAGTCCACAGTTACCTTTATGTCTAAACATAGTAAGTTCGGGATTCTAGGGGGTTTATTTCGCCATATGAACCTCATAATTTGCCTTTGGAAGCCGGCCAGGTCTTTGATGGGGACTTTAACTGGTAGTGATCTGAAGTAGTATAGAATTCTAGGGAGTATGTTCATCTTGACCGTATGAATCCGGCCAGACCAGGAAATACAGGACTTATTCCATCTCTCCAGGTCAGCAGCCAGTTGTCCCCATAAATGTTAGAGATGTTGGGGGTAATTTTTATGCCTAGGTTTTAAGTGTTTTTTGGGCCAGTGGAAGTTGAATGAGTTCTTAAGCCCTTCAATGTCTGGCGGTGGGAGGTGGAGCCCTAGAATTTCTGATTTGTCCTCATTAACTTGTAAACCAGAAATAGAGTGAAATTTATTTAATAGTTCCATCAGGGCTTTAATGGAAGGGAGTGGGCAGGTAAGGGTGCAAAGTAAATCATCCGCAAAAAGACAGCACTTGTATTCTCGGTTTCCCAGTTGTAGATCGCAGAGGAGGCCCTAATGCTTTGAGCCAGCGGCTCCATGGCGAGGGCAAATAGGAGTAGAGAAAGAGGACAACCCTGTCTAGTCCCCCTTTGAATGTTTAACAGCGAATTCTCAGGGCCGGATAGTTTTAAAGTGGCCTGTGGGGACCTGTAGTATGTTTTGAGGACATTTAGGAAGTTCCCTCTAATGCCAATTTTCTTTAAGACTGCATATAGATATGGCCATTCCAACGAGTCGAATGCTTTCTCGATGTCTAAGGCTAGGGTGCAAAGAGGGTTTTTTGAGTGTCTGGCTAGGTGTAGTATATTCAGCACTCTCCTAATGTTACCCCCCGCCTGCCTGTGTGGGATGAAGCCTGCTTGGTAGGACTAGTGTAGTTGAATACAATGTGTATTCCCTCTCTTGAGGGTGCAGTCCCCTCCAAGCATCCACTAATCCCAGTTTCAGTAGCAGGTTTTTCATTTGTTTGACTTTGTCTGGGGATCGACTTTCCCCCTGTAGTTTGGACCTATCCACGTCTGGGTTTAGCACCAGGTTAAAGACCACCCAATGATAATTTTGTCCGTTTTCTGGGAGTCCAACGTCTCCAGTAAATTTATAATAGCTTTGTGGGGGGCCACCGTAGGGGCGTAGACTGATACCAAGGTGAGCTTTGTGTTTAGCAGTCCCCTCCAAGCATCCACTAATCCCAGTTTCAGTAGCAGGTTTTTAATTTGTTTGACTTTGTCTGGGGATCGACTTTCCCCCTGTCGTTTGGACCTATCCACGTCTGGGTTTAGCACCAGGTAAAGACGCCACAATGATAATTTTGTCAGTTTCCTGGGAGTCCAACGTCTCCAGTAAATTTATAATAGCTTTGTGGGGGGCCACCGTAGGGGCGTAGACTGAAACCAAGGTGAGCTTAGTGTTTAGCAGGGTGCCAGTAATAATCCCAAAATTGCCTTCTTTATCAATTTTTTTATGGGAAACTTGAAATGGGAAGTTTTTGTGGATCAGTATCGGTGCTCCCGCCCGTTTGTTTTTTTGGCTAGAGGTATAAAAGTTCGGATAATCTTTGTGTAGAAAAGAAGGGGTTTTGCCTTGTGCAAAGTGGGTCTCTTGGAGGAAGAGAACTGAAGGTTTAGCCTTCCTATAAGTGATAAAAGCTTTCCTCCTTTTATTAGGGGAGTTAAAGCCTCTGACGTTGTGGGTAATGAACGTGTGTTGTGAATTGGTGACGTGGGGGTGTGGAGGTCTGCAGGGACCCCGGGCGTGCTGTTACCCTAGTGTGTTTAAAGAAGAGCCGGTCACCGAGCATCTGCAGAGCCCATGGCACCACTCCCTGGCGAAGCGGACAAGCCAGACTGGAACACCTGTGGGAGACCCCGGAGGAGGTGGAGAGAGAAAGATTGTTCAGTAAATTGGAATAGATATCTTTAACTCTTGGGGTGAAACACATAAACAGGCAACAAAGTGCCAACAACTTTATCATAAACAAGATTAACATTACAGTTCTGAGTGTTAACTCCCATGCGGGACTCTAGCAGGCGTTGCCAATTCTACCTCAAACTACTGCTAAATTCTTAATACAAAGAGGTTGAAATTTTAATCTACCCTGAGAGCCAACCATGGTACTAGTAAGTTGGCAGTAGATATTAAGCTACGACATGCTGGGAATTTTAGGCTTTATGTAAACATAAAATTACTACGAGATACCTCGGCCTAGGCCGCCAATCTTTTAGCTCTAAACATTTTATCTATAGACTAAGCTAGTCAAGTATTCTGACCATGGTTCTGAGATAGACAAAAGAAAATGCGAACAAACGTACATCAGTCCAAGCTTGAGTCTTGACGTGCTTGAAAGGCCGGCCGAAGGATCTAGAAGTAAAACCAGCGGGGACTCCCTGTTCGCCACTGGCCGATGGGACTTTTTGGCCGTTGACCAGATTTTGGAAGGTCTTGCATTAGGCGCCTGCTCAGGAGATGAACTAGTCTCAGCAGAGTCCGCCAGGTGAGCTCGGTCTAGGAGTTTGGCGCATTCCTCCGGCATGTGGGTCAAGTAGATAGTCCCTTGATATTGGAACGAGAGAGAAAAAGGAAAGCCCCATCTATATGGTATCTTACGCTTAATCAGGATAGCGAGGGCCGGCTTCATTGCTCTGCGTTTTTTCAAAGTTCTTGGGGAAAGGTCCATGTAGATTTAAAGAGATGCGCCGTCAGGACCTTTGATGGTGGACAGTTTTCTTGTGGCGTTAAGGATCAGGTCCCTGTTTTTTTGCCTCAGGAAACATACGATTATGTCTTTCGAAAGTCCCTGGTTTCTTGAGGACCCCAGGAGCTGTCAGCTACCTCTGGAAGGATATTGGAGATCACAGCTTTTGTTACCCCGCGTACACTGATGTTGTGTCTCCTTGATCTATTTTCCAGGTCGTCGATTTTATCGTCTAGGAGAGAGACTTCAGCTCTGTCTTGCTCCTGGGCTTCCAGCATTTTATCAGTTGTTTCCTCCAAGAGGTTGGTTCTTTGGCCCAACTCGTATAGGTCGTCCCTGAGCTCTTTAACCAGTTGTGTCGATTGAGCTTGCAGCATTTGCCCTATGATCTCAAGTGATTTGGCTGAGAGATTCATGTCAGGTAGAGGATTAGAATCGTCTCCCTCAACCTCAGGCAGTTCAATTTGCTCGGGGGGAGGACTTTGCGGCTGCAAGGGGGGTACCTCCGGTTTGTGGAAGAGCTTCTGTATGCTCTTAGAAGGCAAGCTTTTTTTTTGATTTGCCCATTTTCACCAAAGAAAACACTTGCTGTGTGCGGTTTGTTCGTTGGAGCAAGCTTGTAGATGAGGTAGCGTAGTCGTGAGGGGTCGCCTCTGGATTAAATCATTTGGAGTGAAGAGTAAATGGCTCGGGCCAAGGATAGGTGGCAAATGCGAGGAGCCATCAGCATGTGTGGAGTTATGCCTGTCTAGAGCCTCCCTTCTCTAAGCTCCTTATCTCATAGTGTCTGTGAGGGTGGTATCTGAGATCAAACACTCACGCAATTCAGGGTAGCTCTCTGCCTCCCGGCTGGTGGTCTGTTAAAGTATATTGTGCTACTTTAGGACTTCAAGATTGCAAAAAACTGAGAGAGTGTTCACCCAATATAGTATACTTCAATAGGCTACATATAGCTTCTCCATAGCTGAGCAGGCTGGGTGCATGGGTATGCTTTAAGTCCTCTGCTTTGTTCAAAAGTGTTTCTGTGAGGTGGGCGGGGGTGCCTGATGGCCCTCTTGCTGTTGTGCTCATCCACACAGTGTCTCTATACATTCAGTGAGCCCAGGGTTTGAAGAATGGCTGGTACTTTGGGTTGTGCCCCCCCTCCCCCCCAGGGATCTCTCTGACTGTACCTGGTACATTGTGTGGTGATGGCACTCTTGTCAGGCCGCGGAGCCTGTCTGTGCTGCGTCCTCCATGTTTGGGGCGCTGGCCTCGCCCCCTTCTTTTTCTATTCCCTCCAGCCACGCGGGAGAAGATGGCGGTCTGTCGACGGGAAATCGGGCCCGCGGCACAGCAGGAAAATCTCGGGCCTCTAGTTGGGCATCCCCTACCTCCAGTCCAGCTCTGGAGGTAAGCCCGCCCAGTGTGGGGGATGCTGTGGTGCGGATAGCCCGCCACCGGCTCGGTCCAACGTGCCCTGATTCCCCCGCCGGCTCCTGCTCACCCTGGCCTTCTCGTCTCCAGGGGCCACGGCAGGTGCCTCCTTGCCTGTCTCCTCTCTCTTCACCTCCGTTCGCCGCCGCCGCCTTGTCCAGGCCTTCCACCTGTGCAGGGGGGCACAGGGAGCCGCAGCTACGGGAGGCAGGATGTTGTAGGCCTCAACCTTGTGGCGCCACTGCCCAGCTCGATTCTTCACAGTTTCGGTGTCTGCCTGCTCCTCTTCGTTCCCCTCAGATGGCAAGGTTGCTTTTGGGGTGATTTTGACAAGATTTGGGCAAGTTATGCCCTTTAAGGGTATTTTCTGTGCAGGAGCAGATCCTGAACACGTCTGATCTCTACCCCTGGCTAGACATGCCCCCTATTTTGGGATATTTTAACGCAAAAAAAAGTTTGCATACACTACTAATTCTCCTCTATCAGATGCATTCATAATCCAGCAAACTTATATATTCCTTTAACTTCGTTAATTTGGCTCACAAAGAAGTTGCCATTCCAGGCCATTTCCTTCTACTGTATTTTAAATGTTTAAACAATAATTTGGGCTCTTTAATTTTATTCTTATCTGTCTTCAACACATGTTTTTAGACATCAATTTCTTTTATAAAGGACCCTTTCAGGCTTGTTCCCTTTTACACCGCCACAAAAAATATTTGGTCTGATTAGGCAAAACTAAGATTTTCACAGGCATCTAAACATTTACACTGTTCTAGTGGAGGAAAAATATTTTTTTTTCTGTCAGCATACATTAAAAAATTGCAATGTCATTTTGCATTGTGCCTCCTAGAGTAATATGGAAGGATTTTGCTGCACCATAGCCTACATCCAAGGTACAGATTCTGATATATTTGCAAACATTAAAGTAAACATTAAACGGAGGGAGATTTTATTGGGGTACAAAATAAAATGTAAGTTACTAATAAATATTTCCCAGGTCAGAGAGAAGCTTTTAGTATTGATATAAAGTTGCCTTATGTCACATTTAAATAAACAATTTAATATATTATTTATTATTGTTTTCTTAGTAGGAATCATTGAAATAAGTTTTATTCCCGAAGTTAAGATTGTAATAAATATTTGTGCATAAAGAAATCTCTTAACACATCAAGCAGCTTAAAATTTGACATATTGTACAAGAATTGTATTGAAACAGCTTAGCAGTGTTTCATATTCTTCCTACTTCATTTCAAAAACAGAATACCAACAAAATCATTTTAAATATGAATATGGTAAAAAAAGTTAACAGCTTATTAAATGTAACTGTGTATACAGTTTTGCTGAAATATTTCCTTATTTCCACCCATTACATTATGAACAAAATCCATTTTGTGATCTTTATTTGGCTATTTCTACGATTTCTAGGATTTATTATGCATTGACCAGATAGGGCATGGCCTAAGGACCCACATTATTATGGGCAATATGTTACACATGACCTTTTTTTAGGTTAAGTGAAAGATCATGATAGCTAGTAAAAGAGAAGAATGTGATACAGAATAAAGTAGAGGATAACGATAAGCACAAAAATCTATACAGAGAAATGTAAAAGGCAAAAAATGGATGCGGATGAAGATCCATATACAAGTGGGCCTAGAGCACTGAAATATGTCTGACTGGCCAGTCCAATTTTCCCCATTATCAAACGCTTTATTGAGGTGTTCTGTAAATAATAACAACATTCTTTCCCTCATGCCCACTCTCTCAGAAAATAAATCACAGAAAATAATAAGCAACCTGAGAGAGAGGAATGGAAAGTGGAAGGAAATCAGAAGAAAAATGTACACAGGTATAAGTTAAAAAAGAGAAGGTAAATGAGACTAAGGGAATGACTAGATAAAAAGGGTATAGGAAAAGTGGGAAATAAGAGAGCTTAAAAAGAAAATACAGAGCAGATGAGGAAAAAGAGAGGAGTGAACACTATAGGAGAAGAATGGAGAATGAAACAAGTGAGTGAAAGGGAATGGGACAAGGTTATATAAACTAAATATAGTATTACAAGACATGAAGTTGAAGAGAGACATAGGTAAGGGATACATTGAGAAGAGATAAAGGATAAAGCCAAGTTAGTAATTCTACTTTTTTCTCAGTGAATCCTTGAGGAAAAGGGAAAATTACCACTTTTAGGTGTTGAGCTTACAACAAAGTATACACGGTATTGGCTATTGTCACTGCTGTGCAAAAAAGCAAAAAGTCAAACTTTCATTAAAAATATTACGCCAAATTTGGCAAACCTTGGATACATGAATAAAGTAGCATAAACACCGTCAGCCTTATTACTGTATATACTTGAGTATAAGCCGACCCGAGTATAAGCCGAGGCACCCATTTTACCACAATACTGGGTAAAATGAGTGACTCGAGTATAAGCCGAGGGTGGGAAATGTGCTGCCCCCTGTGTCCCTCTTGTGCCCTCTGTGTCCCACTCTCTCTCTGTGTCTCTTCTCCCCTCTCCCTTCCCTGTGTCTCTTCCCCCCTCCCTTATCACCCTCCTCAACCCCACTCCTCAACCTCCCTCCTCATCCTTAACCCCCCTCCTCATCCTCAACCTCCTTCCTCATCCTCAACCTCCCTCCCCATCCTCAACCTCCCTCCTCATCCTTAACCTCCCTCCTCATCCTCAACCTTCCTCCTCAACCTCCCTCCTCATCCTCAACCTCCCTCCTCAACCTCCCTCCTCATCCTCAACCTCCCTCCTCATCCTCAATCTCCCTCCTCATCCTCAACCTCCCTACTCATCCTCAACCTCCCTACTCATCCTCAACTCTCTCCTCAACCTCCCTACTCATCCTCAACTCCCTCCTCAACCTCCCTCCTCATCCTCAACCCCCTCCTCATCCTCCCTCCTCATCCTCCCTCCTCAATCCCCCATACTCAACCCCCCATTCTCAACCCCCCTCCTCAACCTCAACCCCCCTCAACCCCTCATCCTCAACCTCCCTACTCAACCTCCCCATAATCAACCCCTTCCTCAACCTCCCTCCTAAACACCCCATCCTCATCCTCCCTCCTCAACCCCCCATCCTCATCCTCAACCCTCCTCAATCTAAACCCTTCTCAACCCCAACCCCCCTCAACCCCCCATCCTCATCCTCTTTCCTCAACCCTCCATCCTCAACCCTTCCTAGTCATCTTCCCTACTCATCCTCAACTTCCCTCCCCATCCTCATCCTCCCTCCTCAACCCACCCATCCTCAACCTCCTCCTCAACCTCAACCCTCCTCAATCTCAACCCTCCTCAATCTCAACCCTCCTCAACCTCAACCCCCCTCCTCAACCTCCCTCCTCAACCCCCCATCCTCATCCTCTCTCCTCAACCCCTCATCCTCAGCCTTCCTCCTCAACCTCACTCCTCATACTCAACCTCCCTCCTCAACCTCCCTCCTCATCCTCAACCTCACTACTCATCCTCAACCTCCCTACTCATCCTCAACTCCCTCCTCAACCTCCCTACTCATCCTCAACTCCCTCCTCAACCTCCCTCCTCATCCTCAACCCCCTCCTCATCCTCCCTCCTCATCCTCCCTCCTAAACCCCTCATCCTCAACCCCCCCATCCTCAACCCCCCCATCCTCAACCCCCCCATCCTCATCCTCTTTCCTCAACCCCCCATCCTCAACACCCCATCCTCAACCCCCCTCCTCAACCTCAACCCCCCTTCTCAACCCCTCCTACTCATCCTCAACCCCCCATCCTCAACCCCTTCCTCAACCTCCCTCCTCAACCCCCCATCCTCATCCTCCCTCCTCAACCCCCATCCTCATCCTCAACCATCCTCAATCTTAACCCTCCTCAACCCCAACCCCCCCTCAACCCCCCATCCTCATCCTATCTCCTCAACCCCCATCCTCAACCCCTCCTCCTCATCCTCCCTCCTCATCCTCAACCTCCCTCCTCATCCTCAACCTCCCTCCTCAACCCCCCCATCCTCAACCCATACCTCAACCTCCCTCCTCAATCCCCCCATCCTCAACCCCCTCCTCAAGCCCCCCATCGTCATCCTCCCTCCTCAACCCACCCATCCTCATCCTCAACCCCCTCCTCAACCTCAACTCTCCTCAATCTCAACCCTCCTCAACATCAACCCCCCTCCTCAACCTCCCTCCTCAATCCCCCATCCTCATCCTCTCTCCTCAACCCCTCATCCTCAACCCCCCTCCTCATCCTCAACCTCCCTCCTCATCCTCAACCTCCCCATCCTCAACCCCCTCCTCAACCTTCCTCCTCAACCCCCCCATCCTCAACCCCCTCTTCAACCCCCCCATCCTCAACCCCCTCTTCAACCCCCCATCCTCATCCTCAACCCCCATCCTCAACCTCCCTCCTCAACTTCAACCCCCCTCAACCCCCCTACTCAACCTCAACCCTCCTAAATACCTCCCCCCTCTCCCCTCACGTATATGCTAATGAAGCGGCGCACATGTGAGCACAAGCAGGTAAGTGAGGGGAGAGGGGGAGGTATTTAGGGGGGTTTAGGTGGAGGAGGGGGGTTGAGGGGGGTTTAGGTTGAGGAGGGGGAGGGAAAGAGACAAGGGGGGGTAGAGAGACACACAGGGGGTTAGAGACACACGGGGGGGTTAGAGACACACGGGGGGTTAGAGACACACGGGGGGTAGAGAGACACGGGGGGTTAGAGAGACACGGGGGGTTAGAGAGACACGGAGGGCAGAGTGACTCGAGTATAAGCCGAGGGGGCCCTTTTTTGCCTTAAAAAAAGGGCTGAAAAACTCAGCTTATACTCGAGTATATACGGTATGCAAACCTGTATACTGTATTGCATAATATCACTCACAACCTACAGTGCAACACACAACCACCTCCGCTTTCTTGAGCCTATTGTCTATGATTTTAAGCTCAAAGACAGGACACTCTATTCTTTTGCAATGTGTTAATATTGTTTTTGCCTTGTACTTAACCCCGGCATAACGCTACGGAATATGTTGGACCGTTACAAATAAAGGATAATAATAATAAACATTATGCTGTCAGAGATGAAAAATAAGCATTTGTATACTGTCAACTTACCGTCTAATGAGCAAGTTCCACCTAAGCACATCCAAAAAAGATTTTCTTTCTGTGGGAAGGTTATGGAATTTTCCTATTTTCCCAGTTACTCCCCCAATATATCTGGAGAGTTTAAAGATGATATTAGGAGTTCAATATCTGTCACTGTCTTATTGAGACAAAAAAGTAAATATAAGAGCCAATCAATCTATACATGCCATCACATATAATAGTTGTCAAACTGCAATTCGTCATCACGCTTTGACAACTATGTTTGCCACAACGTCCGCACATGCGCATTGCACAAAGGGCCGCGCATGCGCATTGAGTCACAACGAGACAGGAGGAGAGAGAGAGGAGGAGGAGGGGAGACCCACAGGGAAGGAGGGGGAAGACACAGAGGAGGGGGGAATACACAGAGGAGGGGGGAAGACACAGAGGAGGAGGGGGAGACACAGAGGAGGGGGGGACACAGAGGAGGGGGGAGAAAGACACAGACCAGGGGGGGAGAGACACAGGGGAGTGAGAGGAGGGGGAGAGACACAGAGGAGGGAGAGGAGGGGGAATAGACATAGGGGGAAAAAGACACAGGGGGGAAAGAGACACAGGGGGGAAAGAGACACAGGGGAGAAAAAAACACTGGGGAGGGAGAGGGGGGAGAGGGACAGCGGGGATTAAGAGGTGGTGGCAAGAGACACAGGGGATGGAGAGGTGGGGCAAGAGACAGGGGAGGGCGAGGGGGTAAAAACACAGGGGGGAAAGGAGACACAAGGGAGGGAGAAGAGGGGGGAAAGGAGACACATGGAAGGGAGAGGAGGGGGGAAATGAGATAGGCACTCATCTCGAGCCCAGTAAAGTAGAGGGGGATAGGCTCCCATTGTGTGGCAAACAACATTGCAAGGTTTCAAATTTTATTGCCGTCATTTTTGACGGGCAAGTTGCTAGTTTTAAATAATGGCTTTTAGAGGTCTTTTAGTCATAAAAGGTAAGTGCTAAAATGTTTTTAGATAAAAATGACTTGTGTTTTATGTGAAAACCCCCCTTTCAACAATACTGACATTTTTACACTTTGCTTCTAAAGACAGATTATAGAGTAATAATGAAAGCTTGTGATGCACCATAACCAACATACACATTATATATAGTGATGTACTTATTAAAGAATTATTAAGTAAACAGTAAATGGAAGGTGGGCAAAAAAGTTACTGGTAAACATTTTTAACCAACTCAGGGAGAGGTTTTTATTATTGATACAAAGGTTCCTTTTGTCATGTTGATATAATTATTTAACATAATATTTATTATTTATTATCTTTCTTAGTGAAAATCATTAAAATATAGTATTCCTGAAAGGAGCACATAATATGCAAGAGTTAAAAGTTTAACAAATACACGTGCATAAACAGTTCTCTTCACCTATGCAGAAACTTAACATGTAACATGTTGTACAAGAATCGTATTGAAACAGTTTAGAAGTGTTTCGTATTATACCAAAAGCATGATACCAGCAGAATCATATTTAAATATACAATGCATAGAAACCTGAGGAAATAATGATTTAAAGTAATTCTGTGTACAGTGTTGCTGAAAGGTCTCCTTATTTCCACTCTTATAGTTTATTAATAAAATAAACTCTAGTTTCTCAGTTTTGCTATGGCTTTGAGCGGTCATATAGGCAAAGACCTAGGCAGTCATATTTTTAAACATTAGGGGTTATTATTATAGTGCAGTATAAGGCTATAAAATACATTTTTAATTTTAATGGCAACACCTAACCTTTCTTCAATTAAATAGCATTGGAATCAGAGAAGAACGGGAGCCCGAAGCAGGCCCGCAGACATACAGCCTGTATCCCGCAAGATGTGGGCTTGCAATTGAATCCATATCTTTAAAAGGATATTAACAGTAGTTAAGTGGAACTGCCTTCCAGTAGAAGTGGTGGAGTCAAATACAGTTAAAGAATGTAAGTATACTTGGGATAATCATAAAGCTTACTTGAGGCTCAATTAAGCCAAGTGTATACTAGAAATAGCGGGCAGACCATTTTTTGTTCTTATCTAAGTATGTATGTATGTATATTTTTATGGCATTTTAATATCATTTTTCATGGAACTTTCGATTTATGTAGACACAAAACTCACCAAGCCTGTTGGGCACCATCAGAATATTGGCTTCAAACTCATTAAGTTTTAAAACTGATCAGTTATTGACAAATCTCTAGTTATTGCTAGTGTAGCTTTTGAAGCCATTCCACAATGACAATAAAAAATGGAGCCTTGACCACACAGCCACTGAGTTGCTTCATATGACCAATCAAGTGAATGTAATTGGATTGAGTCAACTCCCTTAGAGAGACAAGTAGCCACAGGGAGCCAGTCCCAAGCAAACCAACAAAATGAGCTTGCTCTAGTCTTCCCTCAGCTACAGGCTTAGGATCATTATAAAACTATTGAACTAGTCATGATTTATCTTGGACCCACTCTGTAGGTGAAGGAATATTAACTTTAAGTGCTGAAAAGAGTGACATACAGAATGTGAGTGATAACAGGTGTCTTATACCGCCAACTGAGATAAAAAATCTCAAATTAGTAAAAATCCATGTTTTCATACATACACACACGCACACACAAGTTTGCAAGAGTGTGTGTCTTTAGGTTTTCCCATGTTCTAATCCGTATTTTTATGGCAGAAAGGACTGACATATCCAACCCTCTTCCCTACACATTACTTCAACTGCAAAAGTTATTAATACTAATAGTTACTGCTTAAAGAGAAAAAACCTGAAGAACAGATCTTGTTCTTTTATAAAAGGGTACACATTTAAAAAATATAAAATATCTAAGATATGTGTACAATCTATAGCACTTGCCTTTTACTGCTATAAGGCCTGTGTTAAGTAATTAGATCTTCGTTATGCTAATGACCTTCTTCTTTCCACAACTCTTGTCACCTCCTCTCACTCTCGCCTTCAGGACCTTTCTTGTGCTGCCCCTATTCTCTGGAACTCCTTGTCTCACTCCACCAGATTATCCTCCTGCCTCAAAACATTCAAAACCTCTCTAAAAACGCATCTCTTTAAAGAAGCGTATCACCTTCCACTCTAACACACTCTCACCTCTCTCTCCCCCTCCTTTTCCCCACACAATACCTTTAGGTTGTAAGTCTGCGAGTTTCAATCCCACAAGGTGCTTTGGGGAAAGCACTATGGACACTATGGATTTGAGGCTCAAAGACAGGGCCCTCCTTGCCTTGCTATGTTTTAATTTGTATGTATCTTTGTCTTGAACTAATCTTATGTACAGCGCTACGGAATATGTTGGCGCATTATAAATAAACGATAATAATAATACTAATACTGCATAACACAGAAAATTAATGTAACTTCCATAGTTTAGATCGCCATACCACAACTTGCAACTAAAACATTTTTCTTATTAGGACAACTTCCTTTCTCCCGAAACACAAAGCAGTAACTGGCAAACCAGTTCCATAACTTTTACTATGTGTGGTATTTAACATAAAATAAACTTAGTTTGCCTTTAAACGTTATGAAAGCCAAACCATTACAGTTACCATTTAGTATTTTCAGTTATAAATGGCATATTATAATGGAGCTTGAGAAATCATTTCGTTGAAGATCTCTAAAAGAATTCTAAAGATGGATTGATATATTGGACAACATAATATCTTTTTTTTGAGTTATTAATCTGGATATATAAAGAGGTATTGAATAATGCAGGTAAAATGGCGCCTGTGAATTATTAATTTCCTACGGACTACTTTTTCAATGCATATTACTATCATTGGATTTTTTTCCCCAGAAACACAGCAGGGAAAATACATTTGGGGCCATTGCTGAGGGTAACTTAAAAGGACTGCAAACCTCAAATCTTATGATAAACTATAGTACACCTTACAGTAATTATTATATCATATTTAATGAGTGTATATTCTAAGCACAGATATTTACTGTAGATACCTAGTCTCTTCTGATCCACATGTGTCCTTTTCACTGATGCATAGACGTATCTCAGGGTTAACATGAACTAGCTGTCAGTCTTCTCATTTTCATCTCTTCCAAATCCCAACTGTTTACTGACAGCTCTGTCTTGTTTGGTTGCCAAAACAGGAAATTGATGTGAGCCCCTGTTGTATTTAAAGGCCATTCTTTCTGTTGACACCGAGATACCAGGCATGAATTGATAAACTATTGATTACTTTGCTTGAAGGATCAGGTTGTGCAGGTCAAGGAACTAGGTCCACCTTGTTCAGATTAAAAGTGTAATTTGCAATTGGAAGAAATAGAAAACAAATAAATAAAAACAAATAAGCATCCAAAATGTTTTTATTTTTTCAGTTGATGATACTAGAGATTATTGATGTTTTCAGGAGTTAATGAGTTCATATATTTACTCCTGCTTCAGATAAAGCACCAACTTCTATGGAATTGTCATAAGAAATGTTTCTGAAGTAATTTATCAAATAATTAAGTATAAGAAGGCATTTTTTGACTGGTCCTGGGATTGCATGTGATGTCATCATGAAACCTGGATGCAGAAAGCTCTAGTGGATGGAGTTTTTTTATTTTGCACCATTGTGGGTTGTGGTGGTGTTGTGTATAAAAGTATGTCATCATTGGCCAAATTAGGCTGAAAAATGATTTTTGTTAGAGGTTCAGCTGTACTTGTTGTTTTAAATAGAGATTTGTGAACGCGGTATGAGATAATCGTTTCTGTGTCGATTTCTCAATCTTTTTTTCTGCCTGCACATTCATTCAAGATGTTTTTCCGTCAACCAAACATAAACACTTGTCTGTGAAGGGAATCTAGAATGAGAATTTATACAACAAATCATATTTTAAAGTGTAGCATGACAGATAAGCAGAGGAACAATTTAATTATATACCAAAAATAAAACAACAAATGGGTTTCTAAAATTAGAACAGCTGCATTTCAGTGTGTGACACGTGAAACAGTTCTATTAATTTGTATTATTACTTGTGATCTTGAGATGTGCCATGAAGGTCAGGGCCACAGAAGGGCTGACAAACGATAAAGCATTTGTTTAATGAATTCAAATTTAATGGCCATTATATATGCACGAGTATAGCTAGGTGAAAACTTTGTGTGCTTGTGAAGTACATAACAAACTAACATAGGGAGTTACATTTCCTCTGATTGTGTCACGGGGGATTCCACTTTGAAGAGCAAGCTTATTTTATGGTGGCTTAGTCTTCCATTAATTCTATTATAACAAGGCTATATGAAATGATCCACTTCTGGATTGCTACCTTGTCGTGGTGAAGGGGCTTGTGTACTTCAATGAAGCTGTGAGCTATGTTAATTTAGAGCACTTAGGACGAGCATTTGCAATAGTGTATTTTGTACCTTGTAGGCTCCTGGGTGAAAGTGGTACGTGGTTGGCGGTGTTTTGCACGGTCCAGGGTCGTGTAGCGTTGTTTACATTTTTTTGGGCCATCATTTTTTTTCTCACTTATCTGATTTTCCAGTGCCGAAACTCTCAGAAATCGACTTAAATTCGCATTCTATTTTTTTATTTTTTTTTATTTTTGGTGTGTTTCGTGTTTTTTGCTTTGCGCGGTTTGGCCGTTATTTTTCCTATCTCTTATTTTTTATTTCTAAGTCCCGAAGGCGCTCATTGCCTGCGAGCCTCGCAAAGCAAGGTGATCACTGGAGGCAATGAAACATGCAGGTCTTAGCCTGCAAACATTTAGGAAACGCGGGATCGCCATAGGTTGTAAGCAGTTGACGAACAAAAAATTCGAGATGCTGGAATACAAGATAGGAAAAACACGAAGTTAATGGCCGCACCACGCAAACACACAAAAAACAAAAATACAACAAAAACATCACACACAGCACGGGGGAACAGCCAGGACGTCTGGGGGTGAGGTGGAACGCGAATTTAAGTCGATTTCAACGAGTTTTGACACTCGAAAATCTGCTAAGCGAGAAAAAAAATGGTGGGGCAAAAAAATAAAAACGAGGCTGCACGACCCTGGACCACGCAAAACATCGCCAACCGTGTACCACTTTCACCCATGAACCTACGAAGTACAAAATACACTATTACAAAGGACGGCAAATGCTCGCGAACCGCATAGCACATAGACAAACAACGCTATTTTACAATCCTAAATTGCCACTAACAACATTACGCATCTAAAGTAGTGCTTTACACAAATAAACCAACGGATTGCCCTCGCGCACGCAGCCTATTTCTAATGCACAGTTGGGACATAAAACTATCTCCTCAGGGCAGCAACAGTCCCACTGGACATTATATGCTGCGGGACAATAAAAAGAGATTGTAACCTCTTCAGGCTATTGATTGTTACATATATTAATTAGAAAATGGTAAACTATATTAATTTATTGTTCAATTAATTAATTAGTATTAAAAAAAATAGAGAGAGGAGCCAAAGGACACGTGAGGAGAGGCACGCAATGAGCACTGAAGGGTCTCATTGTGAGGCTTACAATGAGAGCTGAAGGTCCTTAGAGTATAAAAAGCTTAACACTGTGTGCCAAACAGCATTGCCATGGCTTCAAATTTTATTGACCGTCATTTTTTGACGGGCAAGTCGCTAGTAATATATATGAAAGGAACTATATGCATGTATATATATATATATATATATATATATATACAGTATACAGTATATATATATATATGTATATATATATATATATATGTATATATATATATATATATATATATATATATGACTCCCAAAATGTTCTACACTGCTGAACCCTTCTCAATCTTTTCTTTTGATATCTCCTCCTCCCCCATATCTATCCTTACTTTTCCTACCTCCTCCTTTCTCTCCCCTTCTCTAACTCTCCCACATTCTTTCTCTCTCTCCCTGCTCATTCTCCCTCTCTCTCTCCCTTCTCTTTCCTCTCTCTCTCTCTTTCTCTCTCTCCCTCCTTCTCTATCTCCCTCTCTCACTCATTCTCTCTCTGCCTCACTCAGTCATTCTCTCTCTCCCTCGCTCCCTCCTTCTCCCTCTCTCTCATTCTCTCTATCTACCTCGTTCTCTTGCTCCCTCTCTCCCACCTTCTCTGGCTCCCTCTCTCACTCATTTTCTCTCTCCCTCCCTCTCTCATTTCTTCTCTGCCTTCCTCTCTCACTCATTCTCTCTCTTCCTCCTTCTCTGTTCCTCATTCTCTCTCTCTCAATCCTTCTCTCCCTTTCTCAATCACTCTCTCTACCTCCTTCTCCCCTCTCTCACTCATTCTATCTCTCCCTCCTCTCACTCATTCTCCCTTATTCTCCCTCCTTCTCTCCCTCCCTCCTTCTCTCTCTCCCTCCTTCTCTCTCACTCCTTCTCCCTTTCCCTCCTTCTCTCTCACTCATTCTCTCTCTCCCTCCTCCTCCTCCTCCTCTCTCATTCTCTCTCTCCCTCCTTCTCTCCCTCCTTCTCTCTCTCCCTCTCTCCCTTCTTCTCTCTCTCACACACTCTCACTCATTCTCTCTCTCTCCCTCCTTCTCTCCCTCTCTCACTCATTCTCTCTCTCCCTCCCTCTCTCTCTCCCTCATTCTCCCTCTCCCCCTTCTCTCTCTCTCTCTCTCTCTCTCTCTCCATCCATCTCTCTCACACATTCTCTCTCTCCCTCCTTCTCTCCCTCTCTCAATCATTGTCTCCCTATTTCCTTCTCCCCCTTTCTCATTCATTTTCTCTCCCTCCTTCTCTCTCTCCCTCTCTCCCTTCTTCTCTCTCTCACACACTCTCACTCATTCTCTCTCCCTCCTTCTCTCCCGCTCTCACTTATTTTCTCTCTCCCTCATTCTCTCTCACACATTCTCTCTATCCCTTCTTCTCTCACACATTTATTATCTCTTCCTCCTTCTCTCTCTCACTCCTTCTCTTTCTCCCCCTCCTTCTCCCTTTCTCCCCCTCTCACTCATTCTCTCTCTCCCTCCTCCCTTCCGCTCACTCCCTCCTCTCTCTCCCTCTTCCCTCTCTCTCCCTCCTTCTCCCTCTCTCCTGTCATTCTCCTCACCCCCTCTCACTCCCCCTTCTCCCTCCTTCTCTCTATCCCTGTTGCTCTCCTATCCCCGTCTCGCTCTCCTCCTCTTCTCTCTCACTTCCCCTCTCTTCTCTCTTACTCCCTCCTTGTTTCTCCCCACTTCCCAATCTCCTTACCGGCATGTTCCTGGGTCCGGCTGATCCACTCCTTGGTGACTCCTCCCCTTTGTGGCTCCTCCCCTGACTCCTCCTCTCCTCCACAGCACTCAGTGGAGAGAGCAATTGCCGGGAAGGAGGGGGAGGGAGCCTGGGGGAAGGGGACAGATGGTGGCATTTTCTGCCACCCCCAAAGAGGTGGCACCCGGAGTGGTTCAACCCCCGCGCACCCCCCTTCCTACAGTAATGCGCCAGGCACATCTGTCAGCTACTGCCATCTAAGCTCCCTCAAGCTCATGTTCATAACATCAATTACATGATCTATCCATCTCTTCCTCTGCCATCCCGTTCTTCGTGCACCTTTCTCAGCATCAGATTCTTCTCTAGTGTATCCTGACAAAATATGGCAAAATGTTTGAGCTTTAGCGTCACAATTAAACCTTCCATTGAATAGCTTTACTTGATTTCCTGTAGCATTGATTGGAGCTTCTTGCAGTCCAAGGTGACTCTAAGCAGTTTTCTCCATCACCACAATTCAAAGGCATCAATTCTACGGCGCTATTTATGGTCCCACTCTCACATTCGTATGTTACTACAGGGAATACTATAGTTCTAACTATGAGGACCTTTGTTGATAGTGTAATATCTTTATTTTTTAATAGCTTGTTCAGACTATTAATACATGTTTTGTTAAGCCAATTTAATAATATTATATTAGCATTTTCTAACTGTCTAAGTTATATACAATCTATTTATTTTATTTGCATTTTACTAGTTGGAGTCTATATATTGGGGCCAATAAGGAAGAGGACCAAGGACAGCTGTAAGGGTCAATGTGTATCAGGATAAAAGTTTATGTGGTTAGTGTTGAGGTGTTTTTTTTTTTTTTAATGTAAGAGCTGGGGATCAAATAGATAAGTTTTTAGGTGTTTTTGTAAATGTTTAAATACTAAGCTAGAATTTTGCTAGTGCTTGAATTAGAACTGTAAGATTGAGGAGAGGTTATGAGATTGGATATTAATTTTGCATCAGTAGAAGAGTTTAAGGTGTTAGCTTTTAGTTATGTTGAAATAAGTACAATTCTTATATTAAACATGTTTATTTTTGTAACATTTTTTTTTCTTGTTGAGTAACTGTTAAAGAGTTTTGTAGTAAAAGTGTTAACATTTGAACATAAGAACAGTTGAACTTTAGATTAATCATGATTGTAAACTTGAGGTAATGGTTTTTTAACATGGAACTTGTAGCTCAAGAACTGTTAACTTAAATATACACTGAATCCAGAGGAAGGCAAACAGTAAAAACCCTCTTTGAAACATAGCCAATTGTATCAAAGCGGGAAAAAAATTAATTCCTTCCCATTAACTGGTGATTGGATTACTCCCTGGATTAATGTTTAACATGAAATGACTGAATGATTTATTTATTGGTAGTTTTCAATGGTTGACCTTTGTTTGTTGGTGTAGTAATTCTTTAAAATGGCCCATAGAGTTTCCTCTGTGGAAAAGTGGTTCTCTAAAAAGAGAATGCGAGACCTTAAAGTCGGTCTGGGATGTGTAACCACTGTTCTCTATGTGTTTTGCCATTGTATGGAGTTTAATATGGAAATATTGGTGGTGTAAAACTAATTTCTGTGGCGTAATAATGATTTTTTTAAAGAAACGGAAGGTTGTCTGTAATTTTTCTGAATTTTTTGTGGTTATATTGTGCTTGAGTAGATTTTTGAGTTTTGTTTTAAATTGGTTTGGCATGGCTTTTGTTTGTTTGATTGAAAGTTACAGTACTTCATAGTAGACAATGTTTTTAGTAAAAATGCGTCCATCCTCTAATAAATCACCTTGAATTTCATTGTTTTCAATGTAAACTTTAATAGCCTGTGGATTTTTGCAGCGTGATAAGGCAACGTACAATTGGCCATGTGCAAATACTGGTTGTTCTAAGAAAATACCCACAGATTTGATAGTTTGTCCTTGTGATTTATTAATGGTCATGGCAAATGCCATAATGAGGGAAATTGTCTTCTTTGAAGTATAAAAGGGAGACTACTTTCACTTGGTGCTAAATCTGCCCTTGGTATGAAAACTTTCTCTCCTTTATGAGTACCAGTTAAAATGTCAGCATCTATGAAATGGTCCTTTAAATGTTGAACAATTAATCTTGTCCCATTGCATAGGCCTTTTTTTGGGTTCATATTTCGCAGTAACATGACAATTGCACCTTTCTTTAGCTGCAAAATATGTGGTGGCATTCCAGTAGGAGTTAATGAGTTTATGAATTCAGTGGAAAAGTTTGCCTGACTTTCTTTGTCATCAGCAAGTACAGAATCGGCACTGTGATAATTTCTTTGGGGTGCATTCATTTTTTTAAATATTTTGTTATTGAGGATCAATGCATCCTTATTTTTGCATGTTAGTATGTCTTGGTTGTCAAGTTCAGAATAGTCCTGGTTATTTATTGTACTTTCGATTATAGCCGATATAAGATCTTGTTCACAAATTATATGAGATGGGATGTGCACAGTGTCGTCAGGTAAATTTGGTATTTCTTTCTGTTTTTCCTTCTCCAATTTTAATAAGCCAATCATTGAAATCATTTTGGCCTTCTGATCTCATATTTTGTTGTAATTGAAGATGGGTAAAATGTTTCCATAGTGTACTTGACCTTATACAGATTTTCAATAACGTCGGTTCAATTTCCATGTTCAACGAAAGGTAATGTTTGTCTAAAATCGTCACCTAACAACTTTAACTTTCCACCAAATGGAAAAGTATTATCCATGACTTCACGAAGCAAACGGTCAATACATTGGAGGGCATAGCATGACATCATTGTAGCCTCATCTATTATAATTAATTTACTTTTTTTCAGTTTTTTTGCTTGTAATGATGTCATGCGAATATCTGACACTGATGTTTCTAAAATAGGCACAGGCAGTTTAAATCCACTATGCACAGTTCTTCCACCTTCTAACAAAAGTGCAGCAATTCCAGTGGTGGCAAATGCAAGTGCTATTTGACCTTGTGCTTGTACAAAACTCATTAATACATTATATAGATAGGTTTTTCCTGATCCGTCAGGTCCATCAAGATAGAAATAACGCTCTTTGACCATGTCATCATCGAGTGCATTTTTTATGGCATTAAATGCTTGCAATTGTAATGTATTTAAAGTTGCAAGTCTTTCTTGTGTCCTTTCTGCTTGTAGTTGAATGCCATAGTCTTCAAAGTTTATGTCGTCTATAAGACCTGGATCAGGCAGATTAAAGCTTGCACAACTTATTTCATAAGTTAAAAATACTTTTTGGATTTCCATTATTGCTTTTAAGTGTGCAATGGGTTCATTGTATATTTGCATAAAGTCTTCAGCCATATTACTTTCAAATGTGTCCCACAAAGCTAATGCATTTGGAGCATTTGAGAATATACAAATTAATGCACATTGTTCCCTCATCTGCCGTGGCATTTAACATAGTGCTGCTTCTTCTAGACATCTTTCCCATTCTGTATCATCAGCTAGTAAGTTTCAATGTCTGGCAGCTAAATGAAAGGATTCATATACTATGTCATTAACAGTTCTTAAGTGTTCAAAACTTTGTGCAACAGGAACATTTAAAAGTAGTAGTCGTAAGCAGAAATGTTTAAGATCTCTTGGACTGACCGTGTAAATTCTTGGTATTATTTTACTTCCTCTGCTTTTTCTTGGTCTCCATAATCCATTAACGAAAATATAATTATATGGAATTTCAATATATAAGAATTGTGTTGCCTTTGAATCTGTAGAATTTAATTGAAACCATGCAGTTAGTGAAGTGTGATGATGCTCACTTTGTGCCAATGCATTTCTTGCATTTCCAGCATGGAAATACATAAAATGTCTTTGTGGCAAATGTACTGCTAATCTATATACTGCATGTGATCTATCGTGCATTTCACATTTTAAAAGCCGCCACATAGCTTCTGGCGCACTGACATACCGAGCATCTACATGAGATGCAAGTTTATCATGTACTAACTCAGTGCTTTCAGTATTGTCTGCACTTTTTACGACTACAGCAGCCGCATCATAGCCTTTGTAAATATATTTGTAGACATATTTAATGGATTTGATGGAAGTGCAGACTTTTACATTAATGTGTGCTAGTGATGTCGCGAACATCAAATTTGGGGTTCGCGAACAGCGGACGCGAACTTCCATCAAATGTTCGCGAACGGGCGAACCCGCCGAACCTCCATAGACTTCAATGGGGAGGCGAATTTCAAAACCCACAGGGACTCTTTCTGGCCACAATAGTGATGGGAAAGTTGTTTCAAGGGGACTAACACCTGGACTGTGGCATGCCAGAGGGGGATCCATGGCAAAACTCCCACTGAAAATTACATAGTTGATGCAGAGTCTGGTTTTAAGCCATAAAGGGCATAAATCACCTAAAATTCCTAAATTGTTTGGAAAAACATGCTTTAAAACATCAGGTATGATGATGTATCGATCAGGTAGTGTAAGGGTTACACCCGCTTCACAGTAAAAGACCAATCTCCCCTATTAATGCACCGCAAACAACCGCAAACAGTCCCTTTGCACAACCGCAAACTCCCCATTTGCACAAGGTTGGATACCAAGCTAGCCATGTTCCTTGTCCTCCCTGATGTCATTGAAGGTCTCTTCCTCCACCCAGCCACCAAGGGTCCCTGAAAGGTGACAACAAGCCCCCTGGGAGCCCTCCTGTGTTTGGTCTTCCACCTCCTCAAAGCCACCTTCCTCCTCTGACTCCTCTTCTTCAAACTCCTCTGTCTGCGTTGCCTCTGTCTGTGTTATTATAAGGTGTGTACTGTTAAGTAGTACTATTCCTATCGGTTTAATCCCTGTTACGACCACTATTAGAGGACGTGTATATGGCATTGATTTTTTGAACAGGGAGATGGAAAAAGATGCTTGGTCGGACCTCCTACTTCGAATTTGGGGCACTGCACGTGCAATGTAATGTGCCACCAGATAGGAGTGGTGTATTAAGTTGTACTATTTATTCCTATCAGTTTAATCCCTGTTACGTCCACTATTAGGGGACGTGTATATGGCATTGATTTTTGGAAGCGGGAGATGGAAAAAGATGCTTGGTCGGTCCTCCCACTTCAAATTTGGGGCACTGCGCGTGCAATCTAAGGTGCCACCAGATATGAGTGTCACTGTGCACTGGCAAAAGTTGGCAGAGTAGGCGCTGTAGGCCTCACACACACGCATGTAGGCAGGCAACGGATATTCAATTGATTATAGTCAAAAAAGTGTTGTTTTATGTCACTGTACACTACGGTTGCACCAAATATGATGTATCACTGTGCACTGGCAAAAGTTGGCAGAGTAGATGCAATAGGCTTCACACACACGCCTGTAGGCAGGCAATTGCTATTCAATCTATTACAGTCAAAAAAGTGTTGTTTTATTTCACTAAGCACAATATAAGCTGTTAGGTGTTAGCCTGTCACACACACACGCTGGCAGGCAGGCATATGCAATTAGATTACACAGAAAAAAATTATAAAATAAAATAAATGATGTTCTAGCCCTAAAGGGCTTTTTGGGTTGCTGTCCTTCAGATGGAAGGCTCTGGAAGGGAGTGTATGCTGCTGATTGGCTGGAATGTGTCTGCTGACTGTGAGGTGCAGGGTCAAAGTTTCCTCAATGATAAAGTATAGGGGGCGAACCGAAATGTGCATATGTTCGCCGTCTGCTGCGAACACGAACATGCCCAAATCACCGTGAATAGTCTTTGGGTGAACTGTTCGCGACATCTCTAATGTGTGAATTATACTTCATAAGGAAATGTGGATTGTATGGTACCACATATCTATTGTCGATGTTTTTGCCACAAATAATGGCACTATCTCCCTCTCTTCTTCTATATAATGGATAGCCATCACAATTGGCATAAGTTTTGTCTCTATAATCTTTTGGAAATTCTTTTGTACATTTATTATTTTCCATACATGGTGATTGTGGATTAAGATCTCCACAGGGTCCCTGAATCATCCGATGAGTTACAATCTCATATGGTCTACCATATAGTTCTGGATCTGGTAGTTCAGCAACAATGACTGAATCCACTTTGTCAGCAGTATCTAACTTATCTTTTTCTTGAAGGATTATGAGAAGATGTGCATGTGGAAGGCCACTTTTTTGAAATTCAATTGTATAAACATAAGCAAGACATTTGCCAAATAAGTGAGTTATAGTGATGTCACGTATTAATTAATTTAATTTAATTTTGAAAACTCTGGCTACTAAATCTGGTCTATCGGAAGCAGTTTGACCAAGAAGTACGTTTTGTGTAATCTCTGGCCATAGGGGATTACATGTAAATGTAATAAATAAATCTGGTTTCCCAAATTTGGTGACAATAGCCATGGCATCATTGTATCTTTCTCGCATATTGTGAGGAGATCCCTGGAAAGAAGATTGTAAAATGATGGCTTTGCCAGCTGTCATGTCTCTGCTGTCATGTCTGTAGCAACCTCAGTGACATAATCCATTAATCCACAATACTGTTCTACACACACATAGTTTATCTTATTGATATTTTATGAAGTTTAAATTACTGGCCTCAACTTGCAAATAGGAATCAATAATCCATTGTTGTGTTAGTTTTCCACCACATAAAATTGGATTGAATGTATTTCGAATGGCAATTTGAGCTACTTTTAATTCAAGCATGGAAATATTATTTCGCAGTCAGACTTTAGCATTTGGGTAACTTGGAATGGTTAATTTTGATTGCCAGCCTGCTTCTCCATGTGGGAAAAAAATGGGATATGTCCTTGGATCTAAATTAGTACTTAAGATACTGATATTAATTAATGGTTGCACCTCATTTCTATGATATATTCTAATGTCTCTTTGAAATGGTGGTTCTCCTTCATCATTTTGAAACACCATTGCAACCTCATTTGATGTTGGCAAATTATAACGGCGTTTATCAGTATGTCTCTCTCTTTTAAGCACCATATTGACCTTGTCAACAGCTTCCATTGTATCTAGGACATATAGTTAAGCAAATTTTCTTTGCTCTCCTTACTCTGGATGGAAATGGGAAGTACTATGGTAAATTTGCCCTTAGACTTTAAAACAGTAAGGACCATGTCCTGGTACATTAGCAGCTAATATTGCCCCCATAGATGCAAACAATATGGCACTATTGTATGATCTTATGTTTGTTTTGACATTTTTGTAGTTTGGAAAAGTAGGTTCAGTCATAATGTTTTATAAATATGTTGGGAATTGTTGTCTTTCTGGAAGTTTGACCTTGCCTTTTTGACAGCAACTAATGAACTGTCCATCTCCGGGTCTTTCCTGTTTAAAATGATAAGCCTCACAAAACTGACAGAGAATATTCATTTCACCACAATTATGAGCCTCTACTGCTAAAGACTTGAGAAAAGGACAATTTGAAGAGCATATATCAGTTACAGTTTGTAATTAATCATTTGAAATGTTATGTGATGGTTCAGGAACAGGTTCTAAATGCTTTTGTTTTTAAGTAGCTTTTTTGGGTGTAGCTTTTATTTTTTCAGCTGATAGTCTTTTGCTTGCAAGTCTTTTCCGTTCTTTTTCTCGTCGAATTTCCTTCTGCTCTGGCGTCTGCTGGTTTGCCCATTTTTGTTGTCGTTCTCTAGCTTGACATTTTATCTTTTCCTGTTTGGTCTCGTTATCAGCCATGTTAATCTGTAAATGAAAACAATGTATCATTAGTTTAGTTTGTGATGTTAAGTTGGTTTATAAAATGTTTTTGTTGCAACACTGTTATGATTCTAAATTAACTGTTTCTATGTGATTATAGGTCATTGTAGATGAACTTGCTTACTATTGTTAAATTAGTCTGTGTTTTTTTTTGTGTCTTACTTTTTATCTTGTAGGTTATAATTTTTGGCTTTAGAGGCATAGCAGACCCAAGGTAATTGCATTATAGGTCATTGCAGATGTAGTAGCTTTATAATGTTAAATGAGTATGTGTTATTTTTTTTTGGTTTGTTCGCTGTTTTTTATTTTGTAGGTTTGTAGGGTTAGCTTAGAGGCATAGTAGAGGCTAAAAAATGGTAGTAATATATTGCTCTTTGAAATTTTTAGTGCAGGTGATTGTTGTTATAGTATAGTTCTATTTTAGTTAGAGGCTTATATGGTGTGGGTGTGAAAAGAAGGTTTGTATAGTTCTTTGTTAGGTGTTAGTAGTATTTGTTGTAGTATCCTATTTTATGTGTCTGTTTAGGTTTCATGCTTAATATTGTACGTTAGGGCTCTGAACTGAGAATTTATAGTTGAATTTTTTATGTGTTTTCACTATTTCTTGTACTATGCTGTTATATCTTGAGCACATTTTGTTTGATAGATTGAAGTTAGGGTTTACTGTTAAAGGTTGTTGTAGGTAAAAGCTAATTAGTAGCTAAATGAGAAATGTGTCACTAATATTTTGTGAAAGCTGGTGATTTGTGGGGCTTATTGTTGTTGGTGTGTTGTTATTTTATTTTAGTTTTTCTCTTGTAATTGCTGCACAGCAAACATGTTAATTTTGTTTTCTCTTTTTTTACTTGGTATACTGTACCTTGTTGGAAGTGTGATTTCAAGATGCATATCCCTGGATCCGCTGGCTTCTGGGTGATGGTTAGAGGTTGTTCTAGAGTAAACAGGAAGAATACTTTTGTTTTCTCTATGTTGCTAATGTTTGGTATGCTACCCTGTTTTGTTTCCGCCACCTGTTTTTTAGTACTGCGTTGTGTTAACAATTGTTTTATCTATGCAAGTGTGTTTATTTGTGAATTGTATATGTGTTTGCAAAGTTTCTTGAACTGTGGTGTTTTTGTGTTGCTGTAATTTGTATTGAGGCTTGTATTTCTTTGTTTGACTTCTGATATTGGCGAGCACGAAACATGGGATTTGTGTTTCTTTTTGTACTTGTTATACTATACCTTGATTGAAGTCTTTTTCTTGTCTGAATGACAGAGGGTCCCCTACTGCCAATGTTAATCCGCCAGTCTTCGTGTAGTGTCGGTCTGAAAGAGAAAGGGAAATGGTTAATTGTATATTAATTGTTTTGGTTTTTGCAAAGCATGGTCTTTTTCTACATGTAATGTATTTTTGTATCTTACCTTCTTTCTCTCTGTTCTTTAAAAGTGATCCTCTTTCACAGTCCACGCTGCAAATTCTTGAGTGACGCTGTTGATGCAGAGCCTGTTTGAATAGTGAAAAAAATGGAAAAGATTGAGCTGCAGGTTAAATATGTATTGGTGTCATTTTTTTTGTGGAATTAGTTCCTGTGAATTAATGTCAGTTGATTATACTTCTTTGATTAGTTTGAATTAAGATTAGCTTGTTGTAGGGCCTATACACATATATGTGCATTTCACATGTCACTATACATGAATGACGTCTTGGTTGGGAATGTTTGAAATGTTTCTTTTTTTAAAGTTTTTTTTGGGGGGTCTTTCTTAATAAATGAAATATATTATAGCTTACCTCTCAGTTGGAATTTGCAGATTGTGAAGTTGTAAATTGGAAAGTAATTCTTTTCTGAAGTAACGGCAGCAGTGAACTATCCAGTCACACTGTTCATAACCTGAGGAGAAATGTAAAATTTTCTGGAAAGTAGGCAGTATTTATAAACTTTTATGTGCTTGAAACCGTTAGAACGTAATACGCATGCACTTAAATTTGCGTTCTAGCCGCCATTTTGCGGCTAATAGTTGTGTGTTTCATGTAAAATGGTGGGTAATAGCAGTGTGGTATGTGCCACATAGTGTGTGTTACGTGCCTTGTGAACCGGACTGGAGTGTTCGTTCCATTTTGCAAGTAAGTGTAGTAGTTTTGCGTCCTTAGCCTCGTTTTTGTTTTGTTCGGCGGCCATTTTTTCTGTCGTTTAGGTGATTTTCGGGTGTCTACACTCTGTAATTTGGGCTTAAATGGAGGTGTAACTTCACTTACAGAGGTCCTGGGTGCCTCTTCTTGCTGTGGGAAATGTTTGTATGTGTTTGTTGTGTGTATTTATTGTGTTTCTAATGTTTTTCGGGACGCACGGGTTGCGTCCTTGTTTTCGTGTTGTCGTACGTCTTTTTCGGAAAATCCGTAGGTGTTTTTTGGTGTTTTGCGTCTTTAGAGTCCTGTAGCCTCGTTTTCGATTGATTCGGCGGCCATTTTTTGTCTCACTTAGGTGATTTTTGAGTGTCTAAACTCTGTTATTTTGAGTTTAATTGAGCTGTAGCTTCTCTTTTCGAGGTCCTCTATGCCCCCCCACTTGCTGTAGGTAAGCTTTTTATGTATTTATTGTGTTTTTAATGTTTTCACAAAAAGAAGCTTAACAAATTACAAAAGCATGAAGGGTCCTGCTATTGAGTTTAAAGTCAAACATACCAAGGGCCTTCTCTAAAGCACCCAACAAAACTGAAAACTCGCAAACTTACATTCTAGAGAATGAGTCATTTGTTTTTGAGGCTGGAACAAAGAGGGAATCAGTGCAAAGAGGGAGCCAGTACTGGATTTGCAAAGGATAGCTGCAGATAAGTGTTGATCACGAAAGCTGAATCCGGCGGTAGAGGTAAAGATTGTTTGTATATGGGAGAAGTGAGTGAGGAGCTTCCAGTTAGGAAGAAGCTACAGTATTCTATCTAGGAAACTATGAATGGGTGAATATTATACTACTCCTACCCTATCCTGCATTCTTTCCATTTCTAACCACCAGATCAAATTTTCTCTGAATCGCTTAGTAAAAATTGTAATTTGTATTTTTGACGGGCCTGGATGCAACCCCAGGCCTCCTGGGGTTGGTAGGAGGGGCTACTTGACCTTGCAGGTCTGGGAGTATGGGAGAGGATGTGGCTAGCCGGGGGGCAGATCCATTTGTAGGCTTTTGGCGCCAGCTTCGCCGTTATGCCCCAGCTAGCCACGTGATTAGATTCCACCCACCCATCCATAAATATTTGGAAAAGATGTGTTTATATATTGTAAAACAAATTAATAAAGAGGCATAAATATATAAGGCAAAGTTTTATCTAGTCCATGGCTTTAGCACTTGTTGTGCTGGTTATAGGATTTCGGTATGTAATATATGTACTTTTGTCTGTATTTGTGGGGAGAGTTGCCAGGACAGTGGTAAAGTGGGTAGATCCTACCCTACAGTGGTATGGATGTTACATCACGGTAGGCCCTGGACGAGGGTTCAGGGCTGAGAGTGTACTGTCCCGGGTCAGGCTCCTCCCTTCTCTTGTTTATGTTTACTTATTTATACGTCAAGTTTGGGTTTACCAATAAACGCTGTGGCCAGTTTGTTATCCCAAGAAGTGGTTTATGTCTAATTATTATATTCAAGGAGGGAGTTGGGTCCAAATACTTATGCGTACATACCAAATGGGCCTTGCTCAGGTCATGATTTACAAGTCTAATACCATGCTTCTAGCAGACCAGTTAATCAACATCTATTTTCATCTAATACATATTTATTTTGTTCATACCATCTCATATTTTCTTCAACTTTAGTGGGAAACAATTTATTATTACCAAGACATCTTCTGCAGATGCTGATGGATCAACATGAACTCCAGTCCACTTCAGTTTTTGCTGTATTGCCATAGGAGAAATATTTTTCTAACTTCAAGCAACCAATCTCATAATCAAATGCAGAGTTTCCTGATGCTTTCAGCAGAAACACTTTTTATAAGTCATGAAATTCCAATCCCAAATTCATATCTACACCATGCTGATTTACAGCAGCTCTGTGAGGTTCTTCTTTATGCCTCTGTCAAGCAATAAACAAGATACTATTATCAGTTCTTCCAATTCACTTTTACTTGTTCCTTCTTTTATTCTTTATAAGCAAGATATTTGCTGATTTAGACATCCATTTTACTACATTATCCATAGCTCTCAGTAGATCCATAGTATATAAGACGATTGTTTTTCCATCTCTTTCATTCTCTCAAGTTTCATGACAATTTCAAGAGGATAAATATATTTTGTAAGTGAAGAAATGCGAATTCAGTGTTTTTATGTACAATTTGTTTCTTTAAACTTAGTGAAGTTTTTCTTTTTACTTTCCGTTCATACTACAAAACCATCTCTTAGGCTTTCTACAGTTTTATAGTCATTTGCAGGTACTTTAATGACAATATGTCAACACCATAAATAAAGCTTTCACAATTGCCCTTTCATTGAAAACCACAGACTGACATTTTCCAGAAACCACCATTACAGGATCTGGAAGCTCTAATTTTACCTTCATTCAATAACTTTTCCTTAGGAGCATATCTATGTTCCATATTTCACAGTTTTACTTTCCTTTCCCAACAGTATGTTTATTTTTTATTTTCATTCTACTGATGGAAAACTACAGATCTTGACAACAAGGAATGGTGATCATAACATTTTCAAAATATCTAACTAAATAACTAAAACATAGAGAGAATACTATGCATTTTCTTTCAGGTTATTTGACTTTGTGTAATTCTGTTTTGTGTGTTGGGTAACGTGTACTGCTCCTTTCTCTGTGTTTATAGAAATGAAAAGGCTGGTACATTTATTTCAATGCCCCTCTGCCTTGTAAGACACATTTTTGTGCCTTCATTGATTTAGTCTTATTATCCATTGCAATATCTTTAGACCAAAGATAGCACATGGTTTGAAAGACATCTAGACATTTATCCATTAATATGTTATAGGTTCAGTTATTTTGGTAGACGTTTAAAATCAGGATTTTGAGCTCAATAGACGGTGGCTTGGCATATTGTCTTTAATCCCTCTAAATTATGTATATGAGGAAACATTAGCATTTGCACTTTATTGTTCTTGTATTTACAAATTATAGGTTCAAACTAAGTAATTGAGAAGCTGCCACTTTATTGCATGGCAATATATTTATTTTATTTGAAGGAAAAGAAGACCTTAAAATGATTATCGTTCAAAAGCAATTCCTTTTTTTATCAAACACATAATATATAATTAAAATAATTTATTTGAAAAATAAACAGATAATATATTGTTTAATGTGTCCTTCTGGCTGGATCTCTGATCACCAAACTAAGGGAGTCTCTCTGCTGTATCTTGCGTCACTTCCTCATTGAAGGCAAATGTCTGCTCTGGGGAGGGGTCTTGAAGCCCCTTCTGCTTTATTGATATCTGCCATATAATCCCAGCGGGATGTCTGGAGACAATCACTTCAGCCTTTAGGTGATAGCATTCTATGAACAGTTGATGCCGGATGGCGTCCAGTAGCTTTTTATAACATTGTCAGTTCTGGTGGACCCCAGTGTGCTTTATCCTTGTACACTCTTTTGGATACAGACATTCTTGCAGTCACCTTGTCTGTTGCACTATACCTCTGGGCTCTGTCTGTTGCCAATCCCACCACTGCCACCAGTTTGTCACGGCACAACCTCCATGGCCTCCAAGTGGCATTGAACTCCACCAGCAAAAGTCCTCTGACCATGATTAAGTAAGGGTTATCGCCACACAGAGCTTTCAGGAATAGTTGATTAGCTTCAAGAGCAGGTATAGATAGCCTATGCCTTTTATTGGGTAATTTAATCAGTCATCTATAGTACCTAATTTTCCCACCTGAAAGGACTGAACAAAAGACCAGTCAGACCTTAAACAGGGAGCAAACATCAAGTCCCCATACCCAAAAGAAACCTACCACCCACTTGAGGCTCTCCTATTGTCCACTAATTAACCAAGGCAGAAGGATACTTATATCAGCGGGGAGTGGGATTCCCAAGTTTGGCTGTGGTTTCATCAAAGTGTAAAACCTATCCATTGTCCAAATTCCCTGTCTCTGGTGATGGAATTAGCAGGGACTGGAAAAATGGGGGGAGGATAGGGCCTCCAGGTGGGTTATCACAGGACCAATACCACGCAACACAATTTCACTCATCCGGTCAATGAATCAGGGGGTCATTGTGAACTTCAAGGCATATGAACTCTCCTCTCATCGTGGCTCACACACTCCACCATCTCAACTAACCAACAATACACAGTCTACTCCCTTCCCCATTTCCACAGCCACTATGAACTACTTTACCCTTGCAACAGAGGATGAAGTCTCCAGCCTAATCTCATCCTCTCACCTCACTACCTGTCCTTTGGATCCTATTGCATCTCAACTCATCTCTCCCCTCTCTACCACACTAATCCCAGCTCTCACGCACACTTTCAACCTTTCCATAAATACTGGCATGTTTCCATCTTCTCTAAAACATGCCATAATTACACCAACCCTTAAGAAACCCTCATCCGACTCTGATGTTGCATCTATCTCTACTTCCCCTGGCTTCCAGACTGCTGCAGCGGCTCCTCTATAACCGCCTTACCAGTTTTATCTTCTCTAACTCTCTTCTGGATACCTTCCAATTTGGCTTTCAGCCCCAACATTCCACTGTGAACGCTCTCAAAACAGTCACAATGACCTGCTCACCACCAAGTCAAAAGTCCACTTTTCAATTCTGCTTCTCCTGGATCTATCTGCCCCCTTTGGCACAGTTGAACATCCGCTTCTACTCCATCTTCTCTCCTCCCTCAGCATTCGAGACACTGGTCTCTCATGGTTCTCATCATAACTACAAGATCAATCATTTAGTGTCTCCTTCTCGGGCACCTTTCCTTCCCCTAACCCCTTGTCTGTTGGCATACCCCAAGAACCAGTCCTACGCCTCCTCCTTTTTTCCATCTATACATCCTCACTTGGTACCCTAATAAACTCTTTTGGGTTTCAGTATCATCTCTATGTAGATAACACTCAAATCTACCTCTCAGCACCATATCGATCCCCCTCTCTTCTAACAAACATCTCCAACTGCCTCTCTAGTATGCCCTTTTGGATGTCCACTCACCATCTAAAACTCAACATCTCTAAGACTGAACTCTTAATCTTCTCACCCTCTATTAAAGCTTCAATTCCTCACATCGCTCTCACTGTCAACAACACCATCATAACTCCCACCTCCCAAGCCTGTTGGCTTGGGGTCCTACTGGATACTGCCCTTTCTTTCATCCCTTACATACAGTCACTAACAAAATCTTTTCTTCGCCATCTAAAAAACATTTCCAAAATATGCCACTACCTTACACAAGACACAACTAGGATTCTAATACACTCTCTCATAATTTCTCATCTTGACTATTGCAACTCACTTCTTGCTGGCCTGCCAACTACCCGCCTTCCCCCACTTCAATCCATAATGAATGCCTCCGCCAGACTCATCTTCCATACACAGCGTTCAGTGTCGGCAGCACCTCTTTGTCAATCACTCTACTGGCTTCCCTTAGCCTCCAGAATAACATTTTAAATCATGACCCTTACTTACAAAGCCCTCAACAACAGCGCACCCGTACATCTCTGCTCTCATTTCCAAATACTCCACCAAAAGGACCTTCTTCTTTCTACCACTCTTGTCATCTCCTCTCGCTCCCACCTGCAGGACTTTTCGTGTGATGCCCATATTCTCTGAAACTCCTTGCCTCGCTCCACCAGACTATCCTCCTGCCTTAAATCCTTCAAAACCTCACTAAAAACACATCTCTTTAAAGAAGCCTATCACCTTCCATCCTAACACGCACAACACTTCTCTTTCCCTACTGTACCACACACATACTAACCTTTAGATTGTAAGTCTGTGAGTTTCAATACTGCAAGATGCTTTGGGTAAAGCGATATGGACACCGAATTTCAAGCTCAAAGACTGGGCCCTCCATTCTTTGTAATGTGTTAATTTTGAATTTGTCTTTGCCTGAGGCATATGCACAAGAGAATAAATTGTCAATCTCCCCTGGATAATATATATACTAAGAGAGTTCCAGAAAAAGAATGACCTCAGGTTATTCTAAAGCTTTTAAATGTGTGGATCACAACAAAATGTGGCAAATTCTTAAAGAGATGTGGGTACCAGATAATCTTATCTGCCTCCTGAGTAATCTGTATGTGGACCAAGATCATGGCAAACAGCAATCTCAGCAATTCCAGTTCCTGGCAAATCCATTGGAAAGAAGTAAAGGCAGTCACAGATTTAGTTTTTCTGGGTTCCAAGATCTCTGCAGATGGTAACTGCAGCCATGAAGTTAAATAGGTTTGCTTCTGCCAAGAAAAGTCTGAAGAAGCTATTATGGTATGGCATACCGATGAAGGCTGAATTGATACCTTTGCCTTCCTCTGGATCAATTAACAATTAACAATATTAATAAATAGTCCACATTAAAAAGATCAATAGAGATCTAAAAAGGTTGAACTTGATGGACTAACTCTGTATTCATCCTCCAATACTATACTATTAATAATTATTTTATCAATAATTTAATTAATAACTAATCCGCATATTGCAGATCAGAGGAGATCTTAACAGGTTGAACTTGATGGACTGGGAGTCTTTTTTCAACCTTAATTACTATGTAACTATGTAACTATGTAAGTGTGATCCCCAGAGGTGAGAGCAAAACACGTTATGAAGAGTTCTCCCCAGGAAAGAGAGAGTTAACTTCCTGGAGCAGTACTAAATGACTAATTGAACCTGCAGGTGTTGTAAGCCTGTTAAAGGCACACACAGAGAAATGGGTGTGGTCCCCTGCAATTAGGCTCTGTTTGGCCTAGCAGAGTGAGGCCAGTGAGAGTGTAGGCCTCAGTCTGAAGCAAGCTAAGAAGGACACTTGTATGTGTGTATCTGCCAGTGAGAAGAACATCTTCCTTTGTCTGCTGGAAGCAGAAATTGTAATAGGCTGAGAGGAGCCTGAAAGTTTACAGTCTGGAGTAAAAAGGCTGTTTGGTTTGGACTGCTGCAGTTTGCCCAGCTCAGAGAGAAACTGAGAAGTCTGCAACAGGGATTGCTGGAGCTGCAGAGAAAGAGGATTTGCACCACAAGAGCATTTACAGGGGAGACTGTTTGCTGCAGAAGAGAGGATTTGCAGAGGAGCTGCTGCAAGGTTTTTGCGACACAAGTTTACAGAGGAAACTGATTGATGCTATCCCAGAGTTGGAAGAAAAGCCTGGAGAGAAAAGCCAGTGGAATGAGGTACCATTATTGAGAATGTTAAATATACCCCATGGAGAAGTCTGTCAATTCAACAGATTTTAGCCTTCACCGAAAGAGGGTATTAAGGGTCCCTGGAGGTTGGGGTATCTGGAGAGTAGGGCGGGCCAGAACCCCACCCTATTGTGAGAAATTGAAAGATGACTGTTCAAAGAGTGGACTGTATATTTTTACCTGAAGGCCGAGAAGCGGATTCAGGGCTAGTAAAGGTGCTCCTGATGTTAAGCCAGTACGTTTATGCAGAGTTTTATTTTATGTTGGAGTAAGCTATTTCTTTTGTATTTTGGACTTTTTTATAAAAAGTACAAGAACTAATCTTGGAATCTCGGCTGTTTATATGTATCTCAAAGGAGAAACCAGTCACCAATGGCCACACTACCACAATATACATATATATATACATACAGTGGGGGGAAAAGTATTTGAACCCTTGCTAATTTTGAATGTTTGTCCACTGACAAAGAAATGATCAGTCTATAATTTGAATGGTAGATGTATTTTAACAGTGAGAGACAGAATAAAATAAAAAAAAAGGAGAAAAACGCATGTCAAAAAAAGTTTTAAATTGATTTGCAGGTCAGTGAGGGAAAAAAGTATTTGATCCCCTATCAATCAGCAAGATTTCTGGCTCCCAGGTGTCTTTTATACAGGTAACAAGCTGAGATTAGGAGCACTCCCTTTAAGAGAGTGCTCCTAATCTCAGTTTGTTACCTGCATAAAAGACACCTGTCCACAAAAGCAATCAATCAATCAGATTCCAAACTCTCCACCATGGCCAAGACCAAAGAGCTGTCCAGGGACGTCAGGGACAAAATTGTAGACCTACACAAGGCTGGAATGGGCTACAAGCAGCTTGGTGAGAAGGTGACAACAGTTGGTGCTATTATTTGCAAATGGAAGAAACACAAAATAACAGTCTCCCTTGGTCTGGTGCTCCATGCAAGATCTCACCTTGTGGAGTTTCAATGATCATGAGAACATTGAGGAATCAACACAAAACTACACGGGAGGATCTTGCTAATGATCTCAAGGCAACTGGGACCATAATCACCAAGAAAACAATTAGTAACACACTACGCTGTAAAGGACTGATATCATGCAGCGCACGTAAGATCCCCCTGCTCAAGAAAGCACATGTACAGGCCCGTCTGATGTTTGCCAATGAATATCTGAATGATTCACAGGAGAACTGGGTGAAAGTGTTGTGGTCAGATGAGACCAAAATCGAGCACTATGGCATCAACTCAGGAGGAGGAATGCTGCCTATATCCCCAAGAACACACACCGTCATACATGGAGGTGGAAACATTATGCTTTGGGGGTGTTTTTTTGCTAAGGGGACAGGACAACTGCACTGCATCAAAGGGACGATGGTTGGGGCCATGTACCGTCAAATCTTGGGTGAGAACCTCCTTCCCTCAGCCAGGGCATTGAAAATGGGTTGTGGATGGGTATTCCAGCATGACAATGACCCATAACACACAGCCAAGGCCACAAAGGAGTGGCTCAAGAAGAAGCACATTGAGGTCCTGGAGTGGCCTAGCCAGTCTCCAGACCTTAATCCCATAGAAAATCTGTGGAGGGAGCTGAAGGTTCGAGTTGCCAAACATCAGCCTCAAAACCTTAATGACTTGGAGAGGATCTACAAAGAGGAGAGGGACAAAATCCCTCCTGAGATGTGTGCAAACCTGGTGGCCAACTACAAGAAACGTCTGACTTCTGTGATTGCCAACAAGGGTTTTGCCACAAAGTCGAAGGGGTCAAATACTTATTTCCCTCATTGACCTGCAAATCAATTTAGAATTTTTTTGTTCTTTCTTTTGGTATTCTGTCTCTCACTGTTAAAATACACCTACCGTTAAAGTTATAGACTGATCATTTATTTGTCAGTGGACAAACTTTCACAATCAGCAGGGGATCAAACACTCCCCCCCCCCCAATGTATATATATATATATATATATATATATATATATATAAATATATATATATATATATATACGCATATATATATATATATATATATATATATATATATATATATATATATATACGCATATATATATATATACACATGGCCGGATTACCCATTAGGCAAACTAGGCAGCTGCCATGGGACACTTCACTGTGAGGTTGATGGCTTAAAAAAATAAATGCTGAAGTTCATAGACTGGCTACTATGGGGTAACCACTTAGAACAAGAAATTTACAACAGAGAAAGGAACTTACACGCACAGAAAAGGCAAAATGGGTCAGTGCATACTTGCATACTTACTCGCAAGGGCTCCTCCACTTCACTGCCTAGGCGCTCCAAAAATGTGGATCCGGTACTGTATATATATATACCGTATTGGTCAGAATATATATTCTATATTATGTCCACAGAAATGTATATGTATATATGTATATGTATATAAATATATATATTTATTCTATATTATGCCCACAGATATATATATATATATACAGTAAATAAATATTAATATATATACACACCCCTTGGCATTTTTTCGTGTTTTGTTGCCTCACAGCCTGGAATTAACATGGATTGTTTGAGGATTTGCATCATTTAATTTACATGCCAACAACTTTGAAGACGTTTTTTTTTGTATTATGAAGCAAACAACAAATATGACAAAATAGCAGAAAAAGTCAATGTGCATAACTATTCACCCCCCTAAAGTCAATACACCTTTTGCGGCAATCACAGCTCCAAGTCGCTTTGGATAAGTCTCTATGAGCTTGCCCCATCTTACCACTGGGATGTTTGCCAATTCCTCCTTGCAAAACTGCTCCAGTTCCTTCAAGTTGGATGGTTTGCGCTTGCGAACAGCAATCTTTAAGTCTGACCTTAGATTTTCTATTGGATTGAGATCTGGGCTTTGACTAGGCCATTCCAACACATTTACATGTTTCCCCTTAAACCACTCAAGTGATGCTTTAGCAGTGTGTTTAAGATCATTGTCCTGCTGGAAGGCTAACCTTGTCCTAGCCTCAAATCATGCACAGAGTGGTACAGGTTTTGCTCAAGAATATCCTTGTATTAAGCACCATCCATCTTTCCCTCAACTCTGACCAGTTTCCTAGTCCCGGCTGCTGAAAAACATCCCCACAGCATGATGCTTCCACTACCATGTTTCACTTTGGGTGATGTGATGTGTTGAGTTTGCGTCAGAGATAGCATTTTCTTTGATGGCCGAAAAGTTAAATTTTAGTCTCATCAGACCATTCCTCCATACATTTTGGGAAACTCCCACATGCCTTTTCGCTAAAAGTAATGGCTTTCTTCTGGCCACTCTGCCATAAAGCCCAACTCTTTGGAGCATTCGGCTTATTGTCGTCCTATGTACAGATACTCCAGTCTCTGCTGTGGAACTCTGCAGCTCCTCCAGGGTTACCTTAGGTCTCTGTGCTGCCTCTCTGATTAATGCCCTCCTTGCCAGGTCCGTGAGTTTTGGTGGGCAGCTGTCTCTTGGTAGGTTTGCTGTTGTTCCATGTTCTTTCCATTTGGTTATGATAGATTTGATGGTGCTCCTGGGGCTCATGAAAGATTTGGATATTTTTGTATAACCTAACCCTGACTTGTACTTCTCAACAACTTTGTCCCTTACTTGTTTGGAGAGTTAATTGGTCTTCATGGCAGTGTTTGGTTAGTGGTGCCTTTTGCTTAGGTGTTGCTTCCCCTAGGGCCCTTCAGAAAAGGTGTATATATGTAATGACAGATCATGTGACACTTAGATTGCACACAGGTGGACATCATTTCACTATATATGTGACTTCTAAAGGTAATTGACTTCACCAGAGCTGTTAATGGGCTTCATAACAAAGGGGATGAATACATACGCACATGCCAATTTTCTGTTTTCTATTTCTAAAAAAATGTTTTATGTATATATTTTTCTCATTTCACTTCACCAACTTAGACTATTGTGTTCTGATCCATCATATAAAATTCAGATTAACAAAACATTGAATTTAAGGCTGTAATGTAACAAAATACGTAAAAATTCAAGGGGAGTGAAAACTTTTGCAAGGCATTGTACATATATATATAATGTATAATGTTCGCACCTGGGTGGCAGCAAACACAGGGACAACCCTGAGCAAATACTCTAGCTCGCCACTGGGCTTACCTGAACCAAATGATAATGCTAAGAACAATGTAAATAATTTGTAGTTAATAGAATTGCAAGTAAATTGATATTTCATGTCAGTTATGGTAATATGGTAAGATAAAAAGCAAAATAAGTTGTACTTTTATGGTATGTATTTCATCTCTATAGAATATGCTCTTTCCTAATTCAATATTTTATATTTCATTTCATGTATTGTCTCCCAAAGGATTTGAGTGGAACGTTTAATGTAGAAATAATTTAATGTAAGGTGCATAATTCAATTATCATAAGGATCTTTATTTTATTTGAATATTGTATGTTCTAAAGATAAGAAAAACAAGATGCATTTATAAAGTCTCAGGAGTAATGTGTCTCTAGTCAGTGCATTTATCTTTTTTGAAATGAACAGATGAGGGATGTTTTGGGTTATTTTCTTGGAATAAGCTAAGTTAATTGAACCATTTCTTCAGAACATATGAAGCAAATGATTTAGTTATAATGATTTCCAAGAAAAAAATGTCTTGTCCATTATAACCGATTTAGGTGAAACATAAGCCCATTTGTACTAGATTACAAGTTACAATTATTGAGTGAATAGCTATATTTTAATGCTGCTGATTTTAACTGATTTATGAACATCTCAAGATTTTACTGTGTAAACATGAAATTTGAAAGGAGTGTTCCAGTTCATTGGCTTAATGGACCCCAAGTATATGAGGCCCCAAGTATATATATGCTTGTTTATACACATGTTGAATATTTCTTCTTTTTGCATATGTATATTTGATAATTCATGGTCTGAGCTCGTTTTATTTTTGCTATTCCTCATTAGTATTCTTTTTCAGACAAAATTGAAAAAAAAGTTAATTAAATTGAAATCTGATGCTGATATGATTTTAGGCTTTTGTTTTTGCTATTTTATTAGTACTTAATGGTTTTCCAACCCATTATGTATTTTAAATTAAATGTATTAATAATCTTTATATTTTATTAAAAGACTAACCATATAATCAAGTGCTTGCAATAAAAAATGTTATTCCTTTTTACAAACCAGTGAGCATACACTTTATATTAAAGAAACAATATAAATTAGTTAAAAGAACAAAAGAAGTGCATATATTTAAAGGGCTATCCAAGTGACAAACTTTATATATATTTAAAAGAGCACATCTTTTACATTACAGAAGTATTTTATATTTTTAATGGAAATTAAATTATATGAAGTTAAGAAGACTATTACTATAGACAGAGTAAAAGAGTTAAGAAACAATCTGTTTGACTTATTAGCAGTGAATTTAAAGAGATTTTTTTACAAACAAAGCATAATTTTAATCTTATTATCTATATTATCATAACCAGTTTTGCTTTCAAAAGAATGGAGATAAAAGCACAATTTTGTTACAATCCAGAGATATTCAAGGCTTCCTACCCTTCTGTATGTTAAAGCATGTAAAAATAATTTAACCCCTAAAACCTTTGAAAAAAGGATCAGCATGCATATCAGCTCTTAGGCACATGTTTCAACAGGAATAATATTGTATTAAATGTAAAAGATATTAAACCTGAAATCCTGGGAATGCATCTGCCAAGTTGGGTACAGTGACTTATATTGTTCTTCCAAGTATATAGATGTTTCAGCATTAAGTGGTATAATATCCATGTGTGTTTATGCCTAGGCGACTGCACCAGGTACAAACATTGGTTGATGTAATAGTTAAAAATAAATAAATATATATAAATATAAATATTTTTTATTGCAGATTAGCGAGCTTGAGACTATTGTGCAATTAATTCCAATGCCTTTCATCGCTTTCCCTGTCTTTTAAAGTGCAGTATAGATTCTTTATTTGCATTTACAGTGCTACAATCAGGTGTTTAACCCCTTGCAAGTCCTACTACTCATAGTATTTTCTTCTACATTTGCCATTTACGGGTGTGAAAACAATTGCGAGCTTGAGGAATTGTAGCAATTGAATATCGATTTACAATTGTAACATTTACAGTCTTGAAAGATCAAAGGCTTAGCTGGGTCGGAGTTACGATTTTGCGAACCGCAGGGATTTTAAGCCTGTAACCCTCAAATTAGTTTGCGGTATACATTACAAGCTCCAGTAACTAACAATTGCTCGATTGAATAGGGGCCTAAGAATATATAGTAAACAGAGGGATAATAAAACATAACCTATATTACAAAATAGAAAGTCATAAGGACTTATTTAATTTATTTTAATAATATATTAACACACAATAAATATGTTATAAAGTAGAATATTGATTAACTGACAACATTTTTTTGAGACCTTAATTGTCCTTTAAACAATTATTATCTCCTCTATTTTTTAAATGGGTGACAAGGTTTAAACAAATTTATAGCCTTGCACCTCTTTGACCAATATTAGAGGAAGCTACTTTTAGTTGTGGCTAGGAGGGGGATACGAATCCCCACGTTGCATCCACAGAAACTTGAGTTTAATGAATGCAGGTCATTATGTATAGAGTTACTGCAGTTTATTACTATAGGTATATTAGGACAGATTTTGTTTGCAATATTCTAACTTAGAGATGTTACTTGCTTGTAGAAAAAACACTTCTAGGAATGGTTGGTGAATTTAATTTGGATGCATTTATCATGTCTTTTGAAATGTATAAACAATGTAAAAAAAACACTCCCAGCTGTTCAATTATAAAAATAAAACATTTTAATCAACACTCAATTTGTCATTGTAATCTAAATTGATAAAAATAATGCAGTATTCTTTTCACTCATTTTTAATCGTGCTAATTTTGCAGCTGTAAATTATATTCTGAACGTAATTTTTAAATGCATTTCCATGTTCTACTATATAATACATGAAGTTTGTAGGGAGATAGTAGAGCACAACCCTTGAATCTCTATCCATGTTTACTTATGAAAAATAGAATTTCATTTTTATGATGTTGTGCATGTTATATGAATGTTGTATAAGATTAACTGACAGATTGTGAAATTGCGAGTGTTCAATCTTTTTAGGTGCTTTTTAGGTATTTTGTACCATTTTGGTTTCTATTGTTCAATAACCATACGTGGATGGAGACTTTGAATTCACAGGAAACTTCTATCTGGTCGATGGAAATGTCACAGCGACATGACTGACGGAAAGCTCAACAGTTTACAAGGACACACACTATAAGCTGAGAAAAGAAAATGGAACAGTACAATAAAAAACGATTGCATCTAAAAAATGTTAATGGTTGTGTGTTTTTTTTTGCTTTCTAAAAATAATTTGTCCATCATTAGGCTTAGCTAACCAAAATACTATCTATAAAACATTTGACTATAGTGATTCTTTAACACACCCACAAATTACACAGTCATAGCTGTTTGTCCCATTATTGAGTTAATATTGTCTTGCCTGAAATAATTAATTAAAAAGTACTACTTCACGGATAGGGCAGTAGATAATGCAACTTGGAATAAGCATAAGGCTATCTGGAGTATTAATTAAACCAAAATTTTATGTAGATTGAATGAGCAGACCAGATAGGCCTCTTGGTTTAACTCTGCTATCAATTTTATATTTCTGATCTACAGACCTCACTGCCCGTGAGAGTTCATCTGCACAAAAAAAATGTTTGGACTTTATAATCTTGATAACTACTGAACATAACCACAAACACAATCCACAAAGTGCCAGATCAACAACTATATCATCAGCTACTCAATTGTCATATAACCACCTCTCTTAGGTGAAATGTAGCTCCTTTTCTCCACAGTATCCTAGGGAGTAACTAATTGGGTAAATTATCCTATCTTCTCACTTGAGAGATTTAAAAAAAGAAAAAAAAAAAAGAAATGTAAATAACTATTCAACTAATACCTCTCTACTCAAAAAAAAATATTCAGAGACATGTCATTCACCCTGAAGACAATGGGGAAATAAAAAAAAAAATATGAATACCAAGAGCATTCCAGAGTACTTCAAAGCTAAATCAATACAACTTGCTCCCTCACACTGGCCCATATATGGCCCCTGTGATGAATCTCGACACTGAAAGGGATTCTTACCCTGCAAGCCAAGAAACTGAGAAAACAGGCCAAATGCTTGAAAGATTTGAGAAACTAGAATCTAGAATATCATCTTTCCTGACCCATAATAGAAATGAAAAATGAAATACATTATATTGGACAAAAAACTCAGATTCTGGAAACTATTACAAATCCAATAATTACAACTCAAACTAAAGAGAAAGCTGAGATAAACCAGGATAACTCCTGCAAAACGTATTTTGAAAAAAATCTGGAAGACCTACAGAACAGATCTCTATTATGCATATACTTCATTAACTCAAAGCCATGATAAACCACTGATGGAGTAATGAACCGAGGCATTGTACTGGAGGGGTCCCAGTGCAGACTAATTTTTTTTTATTTTTTATATACATTTGTTTTCTTTTTTTTTTTTTTATTCCCCCCACCCATCCCATGTCCCCTTAGTATCCACATGGGCCCCCTCTGTCTCCACATGGGCTCCCTCCGCTTCTGATACCTCTACCTCCTCACCTTCCCCATTGAAGGCTTTTTGATTATGTGTTGCCTGGCAACACCAGGACAGAGTGGAAACAGAAGCCCTGGGGGAGGAGGAGTTGCCAGACCTACCAGGCGCTGAGAGGGAAATACAAAGGGTGAAAGAGAGATAAGAAGTGAGAGAAGGAAGACAGAGAGCAGGACAGGTGTGAGAGAGGCAGGAGAGAGATAAGGGAGGAGGAATGAGGGGCAGAGAGATTAAAGAGTAGGGTGCGCGCCAGGGCCCTACTGAGAAGTATTGTGTTCAAACAAGGATTAAATATAGTTACATATATATATATATATATATATATATATATATATACTCATTTATATATATATATATATATATATATATATATATATAAAATATACATATATACATAGTTACATAGTAATTAAGGTTGAAAAAATAATTTTAGTCCATCAATTTCAACCTTTTTAGATCTTCTCTTAACTGCAATATGCTGATTAATTGTTCATTGATCCAGAGGATGGTAAACAGAAAAAAAACAAAACAGTGAAACTTTGCCAATTGTCTCAAAAGGGGAAAAATATAAAATTCCTTCCTGACCCCAGACTAGATACTGGCGATCGGACTCCTCCCTGAATCAATACTCCCTCTCTAATTATCCAGGATAACCCTGAATGCCCTTTTTATTTAAAAAATATATCCAATCCCTTTTTAAAGTTATCCTTTCCAATCCTACTCCTAAGTCATTAATACATATGTTAAAAAATGCATAATTCTGAACCCTGAGGAACCCCACTTACACATTAGTCCAATCCGAGTATCTTCCATGTACCACAACCCTTTGCTTCCTGTCTGTTATCCAGCTCTCAATCCATGAGCAGATATTTACTGCAATTCCTGTATCCCTTAGTTTGCTCAGTAGTCTCTCATGTGGCACTGTATCAAAAGCCTTTGCAAGATCCAAAACGACTACATCCACTGAGTTGCCTTGATCCAAGTTCCTACTGACCTCTTCATAGAAACTAATTAGGCTTGTATGACATGACCTATCCCTCAACAATCTGTGTTGATTCCTTCTTATAATCTTGTTTATATAGACATATTATTGTATACTATCCCTTATTAACCCTTCTAAAAGCTTTCCCATTACAGATGTGAGGCTCACTGATCTATAATTCCCTGGATCAGCTCTTGCTCCTTTCTTAAATATAGGTATCACCTCTGCTTTTCTCCAGTCAGCTGGTAGAGACCCTGTTTTAAGTGAACCTTGAAAAATTAGATAGAATGGTTTGGCTATTACAGAGCCCAGTTCCCTCAGTACCCTTGGATGTATTCCATCAGGACCTGGGGCTTTGTTAACATTTATTTTTTCCAACCTCTTTTGGATTTCTTAACTAATTATTTGGTGAAGGTAGTGTAGACCCATTTTGTTTGCAGTGCCCCAACCACTGGTACCTCCCTTGTGTATACCAAAGAAATTTAGCTCATCTGCCTTTTCCTGGTTGCCAATTGTCAGACGGCCTGTGTCACATTGTAAGCTTCCTTCCTGGCCTTCTTCCCATTAATATATTTAATTTTTTTAGGGTTAGTCTTACTCTCCTTTGCAACTAACCTTTCCTTTTCTATTTAACCAGTCTAATAGGCCTTTTTGCAAGCCTTGTCGACTTCCTTGTACTCACGTAAAGCAGTCTCTGTAAAGTCTCTGTTAATCTAGTTATCCCAGATTTAAAGATGGGCAAATCTTCCGGCCTGGATGGATTTAACAATCTTTACTACAAAAAAATGTATAGACCTTCTCTCCCCTCATTGAACACACCTATGTAATGCAATCCTAGATGGCCATATCCCCCTTAACAAAATCAAGCAAAATGATCTTCTTCCCCAAAGAAGGCTAACATCCTTGTGAGGTCAAAAACTATAGACCAATTTCCCTTCTGAATGGAGACATTAAAATCCTTTTCTAAACTTCTGACCAACAAGATATTTCAGCTTCTAACTAAACTTATACAAGTTTAGATGAGATTAATACCATATAGGCAAGCAGGGGATAGTATTAGACAAACTGTAAATATTATACAAATACCCCAAAAACTCCTACATGTTTATTAATCCTAGACATTGAAAAGGCATTCAAATCAGAAGTATGGCCTTATTTATACTCCAGAATATAGATTGTTTTATCCAAATTTGGATTCAAATGCCAAATTATAAACCTAATTAAGACCTACTACCGCTCCCCCAAAGCCTCCTTAAAATAACAAGGTAAAGAGAAAGTATCAATTAATATACAGAAGGGAACTAGATAAGGCTGTCCTTTATCACCCGTTCTCTGTGCCTTAGCAATTGAACCCCTTGACCAATAAATCAGATATAACACTGATATTCACAGGGTCAACTTAGGACTACACCAATTCAAATGAAGTTTATTTGCAGATGATCTTGTTTGCACCCTAACCAAATTTACTTCTTCTCTTCGAATCCTAATGAAAAATTGAGGACTTTGGTAAATTATCTGGTCGAAAAGTGAATGTAGAGAAAACAGAGATCCTTGACTTATCTATGTCACCCCTTGAAAAGAAAATAATAAAACTTAACTACATGTTTTCCTGGCCAAAATCCCACATTAGATACTTAGGAGTTAATATTGTAGCCAAACTAAACAATATATATAAAGCTAACTTTATTCTCCTATATAAGACACTCAAATCTGATATAAAGAAATAGCCAAAGCTCCCAATCTCCTAGCTAAGTCGAATTAACTAGATAAAGAAGAATATTTTCCCTTGTATATAATATATTATATTTATTTAGAACACTCCCCTTCACTATAAAGACTGTTATTAACTTATCCCCCAAATTTCTAATCTAACACCAATCTTTCCCCATCCCTCATTCCCCCTGTAAACCCATTTACCTGGTAGAAAACTAGAAATCTTGATAGATGTGGCTCCTGAATAAAAGCTAGTAATCTTCTAGCGTACTATAAGTTAAAAGAAAATTTTAACATTCCCACTCAAGAACATTTCAGCTACTGCTAAATCAAACATTTTATCACCATCACCAAAAAAAATCTTGGAAACCATGATTCAAATTGGCTTCCACTATCAAAAGGAACTCTAGGCATGCTATATGACATTTTTAACTCAGTCCTTTCAATCACAAAGTCCAATACGGGTACCAAGGAGGACTCACAAAGGGCTTAAAGACATGTCCGGAGCACTTTAAAAGCAAATAAAAAAGCAATACTGTACTCTTATTAAAACCGAAAGTGATGTTAGGTTTTAGAATTAATAGCACAACATTCTCAAGCTCTCAAATCGGCCCCAAACTATATTTTACTTCATGTTTACTTTCCGTGTTATATCGATCCTGTCAATCAATGTGTGAATAAATATAATGGAACTTGCATGTAATAGAATATCATATTTACGGCTTTATCAATATTGCACTATATCTGGAATGTGAGTCCGATTGTAACTCGTAATTCAAGCCCATAGGACTTTGAAATCCAACCTCCATTTTTCATTGCAGTAATGAAGACGATCACTGTATCCATTGGCTGTTTCTAATTGGGAGTTACAGCCTTGCTTGATTGATCATGTTCAAGCTCGCAAATGCTAAATACGATACCATGGTTTATGATGTGCGCTATTAGGCCAAGACTTGTGGGCTCAGCCAATTGAATAGCACCATACGTTGCAGACGCTGTGGGCCTGCAGCAGGCCCGCAGACTTACGGCCTATACCCCATAACTTGCGGCCTACGAATTGAATGAGGCTCACAGTCCTGACAGCATTTTGTGATCTTTACAGCTTTTTGAAGCTTAGTGAATCTAGTGGAATGGGCTTCATTTTTTTTATATAATATGTACTTACTCTGAAATGTGATATAAAGTATAAATAAAGTAAGCAAACCATTTTTTCCCTTTAGTCAAAACTGAGTCCCTGTAAATAGTTTAGAAGATTCAACCTGCTGTAAAGAAAAGCAAAGAGCAATAAATCCTGACACCTGGACCCTGAGTTTTAGTGCCAAGCACATGAAATATAGGGAAGAGTTCACTGGCTGTCTGCTGGAAACAAGCTATGTAACAGACTGAGGGAGAGACAAGGGCATCTGATGCGTGTCCTGCTGGCTGAAGTCTGCCTTCTAACAAGATGCGCTTCAGTCTCAAGGATGGAAGCTTCAAGTTCATCACTCTGCATTTACAGGGAAGGCTGAGGAAGAAGGACATATATAATAGAATATAAGGGCCTCATTCAAATACGATTTGGCCAATTGAAAAGGGCTCTATTTAAGCACACAGCATATTTTTTTACAGAAGTTTTTAGTTAGTGAACTTCTATCCAAAAGCAAGGTCTTCACTAACTAAAAGCTTCTGTAAAAAAATATGCTATGTGCTTATATAGACCCCTATTCAATTGGCCGAATCTCATTTGAATGAGGCCCTAAGTAAGGAAGTTCAATAAACAATAAAGGATTGTGTTCAATGACAGTGATAATATTTAATTCAACACTGTTAATAAAATATCACCACTTTACTAAATGGGCCTTTGGAAGGTATAGGGTGAGGCAGACAACAAATAATTGTCTAAATATTAAATGTGGCTAGAACTGTTATGGAAGCTCCCTGGCTGCAAAAACAAACACAAAACATTATTATCCTATGCTATGTTGGAACTTTAAGACCAGTTTTACAGTACTAGGAAACCTTGAACAGAATATAATAATTTAGATTTAAGAATATTTTGGCAATGATTTCCCCTTTTTATATAATGTTAAAAAACCTGTAGCATGAGCAGAAGAGGAGCGTCCACTGAAGGATGTGAATAGATTATCAGCCCCATTAAATTAGGGCTACGTTTAAAACGTAGCCCGTAACTTCAATTTTAAGTGTCACGGCTATTACATTAGCCCCATAATGCAGCAAGGCTGAGAAAAGCCTATGTGTTGAGCAACGTTGAACTTTGCGTCCATAAATCCTTTGATCTGTCAAGCCCGTGACCGCTACTTCAATATAGCTATTAAATTGCTAAGAAGTCACACGCAAGCAATACGCAAAAGGAGCCCAAAGCCCAACGTCTGCTCGAGAGTCCAATACGTAGTGCTTGTAATGCAAATAAAAACACACTACTGTACATTTATTAAAAGGGAAAGTGATGTTAGGTCTTAGAATTAATAGCACAACATTCTCAAGCTTGCAAATCTGCCCCAAAAAATACTTTATTTCACGTTTATGTCGTTATATCGATCCCTGCAATCAATGTGTTACGACATACACTGTAACTCGCATGTGATAGAATATCATATTTACGGCTTTATTAATATTGCATTAATCTGGAATGTAAATCCAATCTCAAACTGTAATTGAAGCCCGTAGGACTTTGAAATCTACCTTCCCCTTTTTCAGTGACGTAATGCTAACAATCTATTTTTCCATTGGCTCCGTCTAAACCCGTAACTATGGTCTACACTAATTGATCGTCCACACCATTGTTCTACGAACTAGCTATGATTTCTCTAACCCGGCAACATTTCAAGCCCGCAGCCGTTACATGCTTCATGTTGGACTTGCAGGCTTCTAATTTAAAGTGGCTATATGTATAGAGGAATGGCCTCAGATTCCTTTCAATGATCACCACACAATGAGCAAAAATAATATTTGTTTGAAAACTCTGTCTGACTCACAGGATAATTAAACAGGAAAAAATCATCCAGCTAGTTCTTAATTAGACAAAATGAAATATTGATGATTTTGGGACCCTGGAGAGATCCATGATACATTGGTGGTAGTTGTGTATGTGAAAAGGGCATTTCTGGTGAGCTACTGTAGAAGTGAATGATACAAGTTCTCAGCTTCTGGGCTAGTAAGATGCAATGAGTGTTGGGTCTTTTTTAATGTTATCCAATTATCTTTACAATAACTCTCTGTTCCCTCATTCCCCACCCCTCTCTTGACTGATAGCCAAAACACACACACTCATGATGAAGTTCTGAGGAAGTGTTGTAACAAACACAAAATGGTTTCCTGTACTTGTAAACAGAGGCTTCAAAAATTCAGGTTTTACAAAAGCATGCCTTCCGCTCCTGGCTTACACGTTAGTTTGGTACATACTTGACAAACAAATGTCTTTATTTCTGAACTGCAATGGTGTTCTGTTACCTCATTCAGCATTCTAAGAGAAGACTTGCTGCTTTTATCTTGGTGGAGCACGCACATATTACTAAATGCAGGGGTGCCAAATTTTTTTACAAGTGTTTCTGATTTTTTTTTTTACTTTTTATACGTTTTTTTAATTTGAATAATTTTACCTTACTGAAAGTTAGATTTTACCTCATGCCTGAGCATTGTTGGCTGATCTTTACCAAGTCTGCCAATAATTCTGTAGGACAATAGGGCAATGCATGTAAACGTATATATATAACACATACATACACATATTGAAATATACATATAAATGTCTAGAGGGCTGTTTTTCCGATACTCCTCAATCTGATTTGCAGCCAGTCTGCCCTATTATTAAGCACACTTGTATTTTTGATGCACGATTGGTCATTTCTACTAGCATTTGTTACATTGGGGTCTAATGAAGGAGTAGTCACATATATTTAAATAAAAATACATTTAAAATGACACAGATTACATACAGCCTTATTAAATTGCGATTCGGCCAATTGAAAAGGGCTCTATATTATCACAGAGCAACATTTTTTACAGAAGTTTTTAGTGAAGACCTTGCTTTTGGATAGAAGTTCACTAATTAAAAACCTTTGTAAAAAAAATATGCTATATGCTTATATAGAGCCCTATTCAATTGGACAAATTGCCATTGAATAGGGCTGCTAGTGTATTAGGTACAGAGAAGGACAAATAATTAACCAGTGTTTATTTTTAAGTTGAAAGATCCAGAAGAGAATAAATATTATATCTTAAGGGAATGTCTATAAAAAGAGGCTGGAGGTACTGGTTCGGAATTTACAGAATACACTGAGTAGTGTATTTTAATGTAAAAAACATAAAATTACTGTGCAATTGTTTCTCACTGTCAGATCTGAGTTACAAACCCTGTTTCGTTTCTAGCAAAAAAAACTAGTAATGCATACAATCTAGTATGTATGAGAAACTAATAAGATGATCTTATGCATTTTAAATGTTTTTTTTTTCTCAATATATGTTATTACTTTAACTATATACCACAGGGTTCCATTATTTCTGATCAACGTTACTGTTATTACACGAATATTCCAAACTACACAACAAATTTCTATGAATATTTATTGAAGAAAACAATGAGCGAGACATGAGAATGATAGCATCAAATGCATAAACATGTTTGCAGTGATTGTACTGTACCATAAAAGAGCACAGTATGGATCAATAACCATTGTTAGTAAGAAGCATCACTTAAATGGATATAGAAATAATGAGTTACGGGTCTGCAGCACTCAAATCACCCAGTATCATGATTTCATGACTACAATGCAGGTAATGTATTCGTAATAACTAAAGAAAATATTATTACAATACCATATGTGTAATATTCTTATGTTTTATTAGTAGTGACATCACAAGTCATAAATAAAACAAGAGGATTCGATCATTAGTCATGAAAAATAAGATGCTTATTTGAAATGGAATTTTCATGTTGAATTACTGGGTAGATGCAGTTTCTTTTTACGCTTTGTGTGGTTATGAAAACTTGATGGTACACAAAAAAAGAAAGGAAATAAAAGACACATTCTTATATTTCCCAAGCAGGCCAAGAGACATGTTTCATCCACAGCCCTTCTCAGTGAACAGTGTTCTCCCCAACACTAAGTATTCTGGGTAATGACATGCAAACGAGGCCCAAAGATATCACCCTTTTCCTCTTGTCCCACTTATCATGGGAATCCATTTAGGACTATGTACATTGCTCTCATGCAGGCTTCAAACATAGCCATAGATTGGGGTACAGTGGCAGAACCCACTCTCAGACTGGAGTTTTATAGGCATAATCTAAGTCTCCATCAGACCTAATCCTTAATAACCCAGAGTCCCATAGACCATTATTCATCACTGAATGTCTCCCATTTGCATACATATGAAGTGGTACTAATATAATATGTATCATGTGTCAGGCATAATCATTACACATCTGTAGATTCACTTTGCATCATAGGAACTGTAATGGTATTTCCAATAATGGCAACTATAGATATAGTAAAAAATAATAATAATACAAAATTAGAAAGCACTGGCCCCCCCACAGAGCAGGGCCCGGTGCACTGCACCACCTGCACCAGTGGTAGACCCGCCCTTGATTGTAGCCCTAGCAAAATCTTAGTAAATGTAACCCTCATTATGAAATTTAACTTGCAAACTCTTTAAGCCATAGTTTACACTACGTCACAAAGTAAAAAACATCCTCCTCGCACAGCTTTAAAAGTAACAAATTTCCATGTTATTTCAAACCTTGCATTTTTTTTGGTTAACGTCTTAACCAATCAGAAAAGGGACATTTTCAAATACACAATTCTGATTGGCTGGCATTTGATTTACACCTATTTAATGCAATTGGAATCTGCAAGACAAAGCAAGGCACTGTAAAAAAAAAATGTTTTATAGAACTTCAGGCTTTTTAGGTAGAGGGCCATTTCCATGGACCAAAAGGGAGAACCAATGGCTCCAAACAAGGAAGAAGAGGACAAATTCTTCCATCAAGATGGCAGTGCAAGCTTTTTCAATGTAGTATTTATTTTACTGTAAATTTTTATTATTTTATATTTATATTTTATGTACTTTTTAAATGTATTTAGTGTTAGGAACTATTGGGGTTTAGGGTTTATGAGGTTCCCCCATTGTATAAGGGTTAACTTTAGGTACCATGGGGGTCTTTGTGGACCCCCATGGTCATGGGTTAGTATACCATTGGGTCTATGATATAGGGCTTAACGTTAGATACTGTGTGGGTCTATAGGCACCCCTTAGTATAGGAGATAATTTGAATGTCATGGGGGTCCATAACAAACACTATGCTAATGGGGTACATTGAAATTGTTAGAGTACAGTATGCCATGGTGGTCCATAGGGGAGTTGAAGCTGTAGGTTTTTCAAATGTTCATTCACTCTGAGAGACTTCCAAGTAAACTTCAGCAAGATTGGATATTGGTACTGGAGCAATGCAATACCTTTTTTTTAAATCATTATGGAGCAGACACTCAGAGCTTAGGTTATTAGGGGCATTTTGAGCACTCATCAGAGGTTAGATTTATGTGCCTGATGTGATAGCTAGGTAAAGTTTTATGTGTGAACTTCACTTTGTTTTTGTCTTAAGGAAGTTATGGAATAGAGCCCATAATGTATTTATTTAGATTGTGCTGTGAAGCTCCTAATATTCTATATCTGACATATTGTGATAACATTTTTGTTGTTGTTCAGTGATATCTGACTCTCCATGATCTTATGGACCTCAGCACGACAGGCACATCTGTCAGCCACTGCTCCTCTGAGTACCATCAAGCTTGTGTTCATTGCTTCAATTACCTCTTTTATCAATTCCGCCTTTGCTGTCCCCTTCTTTGTGTGCTATTCTTTCCTAGCATCAGAGTCTTCTAAAGAAAATCCTGGCCAAATAATTTGAGCTTCAGCCTCATGATCAAACCTTCCAGTTAACAGTTTGGCTTCATATACTGTAGCATTGATTGATTGGAGTCCAATGAACTCTTAAGTAGTTTTCTCCAACATTCAAAAGCATCAATTCTATGTCACTCACATCCTTATGCTACTGCTGATAACTGCTGATAGAAAATATATATAATTTATCTGTGCTTTAAAAAAGCTAAGGGCCACTAATCAAGGGCATATATTACATTCCTTATTGTTTGGAGGCGAAAGGAGCAAAATAAAATTGGCGCATTTATGTGTTATCTGCTATAATGGGAAGTTATTTTTCTTGTTTTATCCATATACTCTAGTAGAGAATTTAGCTAGTCTAATGCAATAGTATAAATGTGTGACAAGTATCTAAAAGAGAAAAATTATTAAGAACCAATGATCTAGAAGTATTAAGGGACACAGGTGGAACAAAATGGTATTTTGTTGTTTACTGTGGAGGAACTGATGCACCTGCACAAAATGTTCTATTGTACTTTTTGGTTGAGTGCATATACCAGAGGGTGCCAGACTCACTTGCTTGAAGGGTAATCACACAATTTTCACAAGCTGAAAATGTATTGGTACATTGTCAAAGGAATATAGTGTACTACAAATATAATTTAGCAAATGTACCGTATTTCTTTATCATTCCTTTTAAAATAAAATATATTTGAGTGTTTGGGTAGAAAAGCTAAACAATACTTTATTTTTGCAACCTAGCAGAAATACATTAACTGCAATAACTTTAGTGCTGAGTATTTATTAAAGGGACCCTGTCATAATTTTTTCTCTTTGAAATCTGTTAGAATATAACAGTAATTCCAAATCTGAGTGAAAGATATTTGACGTTTTTAGAACATTTGAAAAGTTTACCCTCAACTGCCCATAGAGAAAGCATCGTTAAATTGGGATTCGGTCGGCTGGCTTTTAATTCTCATGCGGTTGCTGATGGTGCCACAGCTATCATCACCAATTCTTCCAATTAGGAGTATACCCTACAATTTGTATTTCCCTGCAATGTCTTTCTCTTATAATACTCTGTGCACACCAATACATGTTAATGCCATATAGCTTTCTTTTTTTATTATTCGTTATTAGACTCTGGAGGCTCCCTGGCTTATACAGATTTCACATTTTTAGCCTGTATTTCCACAATGCACAAATGTTCTAGAAGCTCTTTAAATATTTCCTATAAACATTTGTGATTACAGTAATAAGCTCCAAGAAGTTAAACAGCAAATGGATATGAAGTCAGTGTAAATCTCCCTTTTTATGTAAATTTTAAAGAGCAAGGTTTAAAAAATTAAAGGCATAGTAAGTTTCCTGTATTATGAATGCATCTGATAGAAGAGAATCAGGAGCGTATGCAAACATTTTTTACATGAAAAAATACCAGAACATTTGAACACTTACCTTGAAGTTAGCAAAATGTATTGTAATTTCTGACAGTTTGAAATTAGAGTTGACATCTTCTTGAAACCCAGGCTAAATTAGCATAACATTCATAATTTGTTTTGGTCAGGGGGAGACTTGTATCAAGCTCCAGGGTTCCTGGCTGTGCTGCAAAGCAGCCTGGGATATGTAGTGTGGCACATTGTTAGACGGTTCTATGTATTTTCATATGAGTCTATCTGTGCAGCACATTGACACTTGATTACCTCCCTGCAGGTTGTTTACTCCCCGCATGAAATACTAATACTTCTGGTGTCGGTGTGGTTTTTCTCTCTCTCTCTCTCTGTACAGCACATTCACACCTAATTACAGTACCACCCTACAGGTTGCCAATTCCCTGCCTCAACTGCTACTGGTGCTGGTGTGCTTTTCTGTTTCTCTCTCTCTGTACAACACATCCACACTTGATCACTCTTGATTACCACCCTGCAGGTTGTCTATTCCCTGTCTCAACTACTACTGCGGTGTGTTTTTTTCCTCTCTCTCTGTGCAGCACATTCACACCTATTTAGCACTTTGCAGGTTGTCCACCTCCTGTCTCAATTACTACTACTACTGCTTTATTTTTTTCTCTCTCTGTGTACAGCACATTGACACTTGATTACTACCCTGCAGGTTGTTTATTCCCTGCCTCAACTCTTTACCTGGCTGCTTTCCTGTGTGTAATTGGTAATGTAAGCTCCTTTTGGGTGTGCAAAGCTGGATTGTACTTTTCTACCTATAAATTTGTAAAAACACTGAACTTTTCTATATAACGCACATTTTTCTGAGAATCACTGCCTGTTTCTTACCAAACATTTTAAACCAGGAAAAGTATATATACCTTTAAAGAAAGTTTTTTGTTATATTAAACATGGTAATGCCCTTCTGCTCCACGGGAGGTTTCTGTCCTCCCTGAGCTTGACTTAGGACACCTGCGTTACGGTTTGACAGGTGTACCACCCTAGTCAAACTCCCCACCTGCCATTGTTCTCGGAGCAGGTCGCGACAGTCTCTGAATAATCCTATAGTGTGAACAGAGATTGATTATGATGACAGAGATAAAGTAAATGGATCAATTGTATGTAAGGTAGATCCAAGGAGGAGAAAGTGGAATAAAACATATGACAGTAAAGGTATGGGAGGCAACTGATGATATGGAGGAGGTATTGGGAAAGAAATGAGGGAGAGGGGAATAGGAGAGAAAAGATGGGTATGTTAAAGGACCTCTGCACTACAAAAATAATTGCTGCTAAAATGAATATATATATAAGTATAAATGATTTATAATGTTTAAACATGGTAATGCTAGTAGTTATACTTTAAAACTCTTAATTGTATAGGTTTCTGCCTGACATGCTGTGCTGCTTAGCTCCCCACCTTTGGCATAATTAATTGCGGGTCAACTGTAGCAGACTTCTTGCTGCATTCCTCAGTCTCTGACTGGTGTAGATCTGATGCCTGATCTACACCAGTCAGACATCAGAACACACAACATGAAGTCTGCTACAGCTGCCCCTAATTATGCAAAAGGGGCAGAGCTAAGTGCCACAGAAGGTTGGGCAGAAACTATAAGAGAGTGTTAAAGTATCACCGCTAGCATTACAGAGGTTAAACAATGTAATTCAAGTATTCTTATGCATGCACATTTATTTTAAAAGCTGTTATGTTTATAGTACAGTGGTCCTTTAATGCAGAATGAATTACACATGAATGTTTTATGCAGAATAATATTTTTCTTGTGAAAACAAACAAAATAATCAACACGTAATGGGATAATGATAACGATATTTTAATAACTTGATACCGTCTATCCTCACTGTTTTACCTGATTATTTTATATAAGATATAACCAGATAAGTTGCTTAATGAAATTATCCTGCTTAGATATACACTGATACAAAAGCAATTTTACAGGCTCACTTTAATTAGGATAGATCAATAGATTGCTTCTAATTCTGTACTTCCAATTAGACAGGATATGAACTAGCTTCTAAATAAGTTGTTTTCTGTCCAATTATATTTGCTTTTGTATTTTCATTCAGTGAGATTTTTATCCTTAATTTACAAACCGTTTTAATGCACAGTGGTGCTTAATGGTTTATAATCCATCACACTTAGTGCATGAACATGTTCTGTCTGTTCAGTTAAAATCAGTGATATGTTTTTAATAAATTATGTGAGTTTGCACTCATTGCAATGTGGTCTTCTACAGCCAAATTCCTTAAGATTATCAAAAGGCTGGAGTGAGTGTTTCTTATTAAAAAAAATCAGTTGTGTATTTCTACCTAGGCAACTTTCAGGGGCAATTTCATAATCTTGTATTTGCTGCCAAGCTATGCCAATATGTTTATTATTGAATTACATTATTATATAATTCCCTCGCGTATTGCCCGTCAAAAAATGACGGCAATCAGATGTGTATGTTTTAAAAGTTGTTTAGTTATTAATATACATATGGAATTGTAAGGTAGCTAATGTTGTTTTCTGTGTACTACTGAAATATAGAATTCAAATTAATAAATTAATTTACGTATTTTTATGCATTGTGTTGAAGAGCTGGCAATCTGTGTTGTTGTTGCTGCAGCATTAGTGGTGTGGAGGTGCTGTGTAAGCGTGATGAACGTGTGTAGTGTAATAGTGTGCGTGCGCGATCCGAAACTGTTAACGTAGCTGTGTACTTCCGCATTATCCTAAAATGGCGGATAATGTGTGGTATGCATCTTAGCGGATTATCGGTACGTGTTTTCCGTGGTTATAGTGCTGTAGTCTCGTTTTCGTTTTGTTCGTCCGGCATTTTTTCTGCGGCACTCATTGCCAAAGTACTACGGTTTAACGGCTCGCCTCGCTGTGCGAGGTTTGCCGGGCGATGATCGCCTGCGGCGATCATCGCTAAGCCCGCTAAAGTACTACGGTTTAACAGTAAATATGGTAAAACGGTCAAATGACGGTCAATAAAAATTAAATGTTGTGAAATTTGTTTGCCACACAATATGACGCTACATTTGTCCCTTTTTTTTTTTCTTAAAATAATAAACAAATTTTTTTTTTTATATTTGTTTTATTTTTGTAACTTGCAACTTATATTTCATCAAATGCGTTGGTTTTTGCGGGAAATCCGATGTTGCGCGAGACAAAGGTGTTAAATCTGTGTTAATGCATAAATCTGTAATTGGGTTTCGTAAAATGTACTCGCTACTGTCTTTTTACTCATTGCACGGTTAATCTGCATCCTTTATCTCGTTGTTTTTCAAACACATACGCTGTGGCTGCGCGAGGCTCATTGCCAAAGTGCTACGGTTTAACATAACGGCTCGCCTCGCTACGCGAGGCTCGCCTGCAATGAGCGCCTGTGGCGCTCATTGCTAACTACGCAACGCAGCGCAGCGTGACGACGAATCGTAGTTAGACAATTATAATATGTGATACTTTAACAGAAGTCACAAGACTAAAACAATTAAAATAAGAGTAGGAAAATAATTACTGAAATTTACTTTAAGTTGCTGCTGAACACTAATAAACTCCTCTTCATGCCAGTGATGTCTCATGCACAATTTCATTCACTACAGCTGCAAAATACAAACATGGGTGGAGATTTAGTGACATCATCACATATCTCATTTGAATATTATCAGCCTTATTAAATTGCGATTCAACCAATTGAATAAGGCTCTATATGAGAACATAGCATATTTTTTTTTACAGAAGTTTTTAGATAGTGAACTTCTATCCAAAAGCAAGGTCTTCACTAACTAAAAACTTCTGTAAAAAAATATGCTATGAGCTTATATAGAGCCCTATTCAATTGGCCAAATCTCAATTTAATAAGGCTGTATATTCTTAGACCCTCATTCAATTGCGATTTGGCCAATTGAATAGAGCTCTAAATAAGCACATAGCATATATTTTTCAAATAAGTTTTTAGTTAGTGAAAACCTTGCTTTTGGTTAGATGCTTACTAACTAAAAACTTCTTTAAAAAAATATGTTATGTCCTTATTTAGAGCCCTATTCAATTGGCTAAATTGCAATTGAATGAGGGCCATAGTAAATACTGTAAAGGGGTCCTAGAGAATGTAAAAGTGAAATTATTAATGGCTATACCTTAAAATATATTTAAGATGTAGAATCTGTAAATTATTTTAATGTCTTACAAACTAAAACAATTCTGCCCGCTTATTGTTGATATAAAAAAAATACACTTTGATGTTTCTTTTAGTCCTGAGGTTTAAACTGTATGTCTTGGCAATAAGAGGTTTAGACTTATTGTCTGAGATAATGCTTTTTCTAAGGATATGATAAATTTAGTAGCTCCTTCTACCCTGTCTCTTCTTCTATTAGCAGTGACAATGTGTTTCCTCTCCTCCATAGATCACAGTGCACCCTGAGCATCTTCACTTGCCCTCGCGCAGAATATGATACATAGCCTGTAACAGACATCAAGCTGAGAGGGCCCAGACGCTTCCTTAACTAACTGATTCATTTTTTCTGATGAGGAAGTAATATTTGATATTAATTTGTTTCCTTGCCAGAATGACCTATGTTAAGAAAAAGAATTACCAGGATAGATATGCTGTCTAATCCCATTACTCTTCAATGAATGAGCGCAAGATAAATATGGTTGCACTCAGTCTCACACACTAACTCAATCTGCACGCTGCTCGTTTCCTTCAATTTGCCTCTCTTGTCCTACTTATCTCTTCCATTGGTTCATCATCTTCTTACTGTTCCTTTCCATTGTACATAGATAAACTGTCCAATTTTCGGTTCATTTTTCATTTTATTCGTTTAGCAGTTGTATTTCTCTGCATAGTTTTCAAAATCAGCCTCAGTGATCAGTGATTTGCAGGTATCTAAATTATGTGTCGGGTAAATAATTTTTTGGAAAACAAAAAATAATGAGTAAGTTAGGATATTTGAAAAATTTAATTGTATTCTTGTTGGTACAGAAACATATTTTAGTTAATACAAACAACATGCAACTGGACTTCCTAACCAAGAGATGAGAATCTCACAAGTTGTGTTTTACACAGGCAGAGGGTTCAAAGACATGTGCTATATATTTTAGCTTTTAACTCTCTGATTAATTGGTTTAATGAAGCCATTTTTATTTAGTAGCAGTGGGGTATTCACCCACCCAAACTGCTGTATATATAATGAAGCTGATCCAAACAAGGCATGAAACCTGAGTGATACAATTGTCCTCATATAGGCCCTCATTCAATTGCAATTTGGCCAATTGAATAGGGGTCTAAATAAGCACATAACATATTTTTTTAAAGAAGTTTTTAGTTAGTAAACAATTGAATGAGGGCCATAGCCTTTTACACTCCACCTGGGCCATGAGAAGAGAATGTTCAATGACAGAACATGTTCTTGCAAAGGGTCCTTGGTTCAAATCCATGTATCCAAGCTCTTTTTATGCCTATTTACACCTATTTTACTTGGATGACAGCAGGTGAAATTAATAATGCATTACATGGGAAAATATACTGTCATTATTTATCAAAGGTGAAGTGTAATGCATTTACGTCCTCTTCACTTTTATACATACTTTAATTATATATGCCTAACATGCATACAATAAAGCATTTAGATATATGTTTGATCTACAGCAGTTAAACAAAAATCTAACAAATCTTACAGAGAAAAATACTCAGTTGAGTGTGTTTAGGACTATGCATAGGGCATAAACATTTTTTGGGGGGCTGCAAGGTTTGACAGCCCAGAACCCCCTATTAGTACCTGGAACTTGCAGAGTCTGAGTAAAGGCTTCCAGATATCTTCATTGATTTAAATGGTCCCATGGAGAATATCATGTGACATCACATAATCACAGAGACACAATCGTTCTATTTTTGTGAACCTCTGGATTAAACAATATTATATTACTAGCGACTTGCCCGTCAAAAAAAGACGGCAATAAGATTGTAAGGCAGGTAATGTTGTTTGCGTGCAAAATTAATTTTGTTGGGGTTTTAAGATCCTTCGGTGCTCATTGCGAGCCTCTCGCTTAGGTGATTTTCGGGTGTCTAAACTGCGAAATTTGGACTTAAATCGAGGTGTAACTTCACTTGCAGAGGTCCTGGGTGCCCCCCCCCCCCCCTTGCTGTGGGTAAGCTTTTTATGTGTCTGTTGTGTGTATTTATAGTGTTTCTAATGTTTTTCGGGTCGCGCGCGTTGTGTCCTTGGTTTTGGATCTCATACACCTTTTTTGGAAAATCTGTAGGCATTTGGTGGTGTTTTGCGTCTTTAGAGTGCTGTAGCCTCGTTTTTGTTTTTTTCGGCAGCCATTTTTTCTCTCGCTTAAGGGATCTTCGGGTGTCTAAACTCTTTTATTTGGAGTTAAATTGAGGTGTAACTTCAGTTTTCGAGTTCCTGGGGCCCCCCATTGCTGTAGGTAAGCTTTGTATGTATTTGTTGTGTGTATTTATTGTGTTTTTCATGTTTTAATGTACGTGGGTTTCGGGCTTATTTTGCGAGGTCGTAATGGGTCGTAACGCGTCTTGTATTTTTGTTTCGTAACTCCGTAAATTTTGCAAGGTCCGCAGTTGCTGGCAAGGAGTGCCTCTGGCGCTCCATGCCCGCAAATGCGGCCCTTGCTTTGCGAAGGCCGCAGGCTCGCTACGCAAGCCCGCAGCATTAGCAACGGCCCGCATGCTCACAACTATATATGTGATGGGGTAATGTGAACCTCCAGGCATACTGAGGCAGCAGCCATGGTCTGTGTTTATATCCCAGGGCTTTTTCTGTTTTCTTTTGGAACTCAGTCTTCTATGACAAAATATTTGTGTGCCAGTCAAACCATTGTTAGACTTTTTAATGGATCTTTCTCCTATTGTGCCACTGTGGGTGGTTTATTATAAGTAAAAATAATTTGAAAAGCTCTTATGTTAGTATTCTCAAAGTAACACAAGGCTATTCATATTCAGTTAGAAAACTGAGCAGGTTAACCCAGTAGAACAAAGTATTAGATATAAATTCATCCAGCATTCTGTAACATTAAATATAAGACATGAGCGATCGCTGTACAGCTGTCAGTAATATAAACTAAACTGATCTGGGTGTGCAGAGTGAATAAACCGTAATGTTCCACCACACTGAATAACCCTGGCCCACATTCAGCTGTCACTCTGATCACCACAGATGTCTCTCATTTGGTCGCTGTATTTTTCTGGAACACAGTTTTATGTGTCTAGGTTGCAGGTTATATCATACCTTTCATACCTTCTTCAAGACGTGATGTTTTAGAAATTTGAGATTGAAATGGGCCTGCTATAAATATAAATATTGATACTGAGTAAGAATCAAGTCAAATAGATGCTGATAGGTCACTAAAAAACACTGGAAATCTATGGAAAATGCTGGAACTTGGCAAGCCTGCCAGTTACTGTTCAATGTTTGAAGTGAGAGGAAACTGCCATTAGAATCAAACATTTCTTCCATTTCTGTCACAGACACTTAGAATTCTCACCTTTGTGATCAGATTGGGTGTATAAGTTCAAGAGAGGTCAAGTTACAGATGCAGCCATAAACTGTGGAGTTATATTTTTTAATGTGTCTCTTCAGCAACACACATTATCTTGTAGTAATAAAGGGCCAAGGGCAGAACATTTGACACATATGTATGAACATTTTTAAGTGTACTATTATCTATAAGAGTAAAGTGTGTTTAGAAGATGTTCCCCACCAAAGCTCCATGTTTTCTTCCAACCAGGGAAAGCTGCTTGACCCTCCCATGCCACAAAGATGATATTGTTATTAATTATGTGGTAACAAAAATGTTATTCAAAGAATTCAAAGTTTAAAGTCCCCCTACATATATTTATTTTTACAATGTATATGTTGTATGTATGGGCCGAATCAATACAGTGTATCTTCACAAATTTTCAAGCCTTACTCACTTTTGACGTATGAGTCATACTGTGTTTAAGGCATTGTGCTATACTGGGACCTATGGATCACTTCATTTTGATTTATAACCAAAGGTGTCCTTAGGTTTCAAACTGCCCAAGGCCAACAGACATATATTCTCTCCAAGACATACTGTATATATATATATATATATATATATATATATATATTTATATATAAAGATATATACCAGTTACTTTTTTATGTCATACTTAATATATATATATATATATATATATATATATATATATATATATATTAACAGGATGCACACATTTAGAAGATAAAACAAATCAAACCAGATAATAGGCTATTATAACCACAATGATAGCCTTAAAATAGAATTAGCAGCTACCAGTTTAAGACTTTTCTTGAGAAGCTCCTCTAATTCATCCTAGGAAGCCAAGTGAATTGGGAAACTGTCCACCATGCAGTACAGTGCAAAGAGGGCATATGAGAACAGAGAATGAGCAGTGGAGAATTAAGGTGAACTGAGGAGATAGAAATAGAGCAGGGAGGTATTAGCATAGAGGGGAGAATAGAGCAGAGATGGCACAAGAGAGTAGTGGAGGACAGAGTAGGGCAGGTTATTTCACAGGGTATATGAACCACCCTGCGCCAGTCAGGGGTGGGTGAAGTGTTTACTTTGGCCTGGACCTCTAAGCTAAGGAATCTAATATACTGACGTTCCCATGTTTGGTTCTGCATACAGTGCCTTGCAAAAGTGTCCTCCCCCTTGGCATTTTTCGTGTTTTGTTGCCTCACAGCCTGGAATTAACATGGATTGTTTCAGGATTTGCATCATTTAATTTACAGAACATGTAAAAGCAAACAACAAATAGGACCAAATAACAGAAACAGTCAATGTGCATAACTATTCACCCCCCCTAAAGTCAATACTTTGTAGAGCCACCTTTTGCAGCAATCATAGCTCCAAGTCACTTTAGATAAGTCTCTATGAGCTTGCCACATCTTACCACAGGGATTTTTGCCCATTCCTCCATGCAAAACTGCTCCAGCTCATTCAAGTTGTGAACAGCAATCTTTAAGTCTGACCACAGATTTTCTATTGGAATGAGGTCTGGGCTTTGACTAGGCGATTCCAACACATTTACATGTTTCCCCTTAAACCACTCAAGTGTTGCTTTAGCAGTGTGTTTGGGTCCTAGCCTCAAAATCATGCAGAGAGTGGTACGGGTTTTGCTCAAGAATATCCCTGTATTTAGCACCATCCATCTTTCCCTCAACTCTAACCAGTTTCCCAGTCCCAGCTGCTGAAAAATGGGGATGGTGTTCTTTGGGTGATGTGATGTGTTGGGTTTACGCCAGACACAGTGTTTTCTATGATGGCTGAAAAATTCCATTTTAGTCTCATCAGACCCGAGCACCTTCCTCAATACATTTTGGGAGTCTCCCACATGCCTTTTCCCAAACTCAAAACGTGCCATTTTGTTTTTTGCTGAAAGTAATGGCTTTCTTCTGCCCAACTCTATGGAGCGTACGGCTTATTTTCGTCCTATGTACAGATACTCCAGTCTCCGTTGTGGATTTCTGCAGCTTCTCCAGGGTTACCTTAGGTCTCTGTGCTGCCTCTCTGATTACTGCCCTCCTTGCTGGGTCCGTGAGTTTTGGTGGGCGGCCGGTTTGCTATTGAGCCACGTTCTTTCATTTTTGTTATGATAGATTTGATGGTGCTCCTGGGGATCATCAAAGATTTGGATATTTTTTTATAATCTAACCCTGACTTGTACTTCTGACCAACATTGTCCCTTACTTGTTTGGAGAGTTACTTGGTCTTCATGGCAGTGTTTGGTTAGTGGTGCCTCTTGCTTAGGTGTTGCAGCCCCTGGGGCCTTTCAAAAAAGGTGTGTATATGTAATAACAGATCATGCGACACTTAGATTGCACACAGGTGGACATCATTTCATTAATTATGTGACTTCTGAAGGTAATTGGTTGCACCAGAGCTTTTTATGGGCTTCATAACAAAGGGGGTGAATACATACGCACAGACTAATTTCCTGTTTTCTATTTCTAAAATATAGTTTTATGTATATATTTTTCTAATTACACTTCACCAACTTAGACTATTGTGTTCTGATCCATCACATAAAATGCAGATTAACAAAACATTGAATTTAAGGCTGTAATGTAACAAAATAGGTAAAAAGTCAAGGGGGTGAATACTTTTGCAAGGCACTGTATATTCAGTAGAGATGGTTGATTTACTGTATTGTAATAATGGGTGCAATGTTATTGTAGTTAACAGCTTGCTACATTGCTTATGTTCATGTTAAACATGCCTGATATTTGTATATATTTTATATATAGTTATGTGTAATTCAAGGTATACTATGTGACTTGGTCTTTGAAGTGTAGTAAAGTTATTGTTTTCCCCAGCAGATTTCAGATAACCCCCTATTTCAGGTGATACAATTCTTCAGCAACTTTTAAACAATTGGAGAGTTCAGCATTGAAGGTCTTCTGTGCAGAGATACAAACAACTTACCAGTCAGATATTATGCAAAAATCTGCAGTTTGTCTTCTGAACTACTGGTCTTAATTTCAGTTTTAAATGTATTATTATTTTATCATCTGCTAGTGATTCACACTTCAATAGGAGTGAAAAAAATGAGGAAAGTTTAAAATTAGCTTTACCCTCTAACTCCAAAATCGTATACCGCTTCAAATTTTTTTGCAACATATTAGATGTGTATATAAGATTAGGAATGAAGTCAAGTTATGCTTGCAAAATAGAATGCAGGTTGTCACTGAACTTAGATTTAAAGTTTGTGAGTTTTCAGTAGTGTAAAGTGCTTAAGGGAAAGCACTATGTACATCTGATTTTAAGATCAAAGATAAGGCTTTCCATTCTTTTGCAATGTTTTTGACTTGTACTTAACTGTATAGCTTTAAAAATAAACAATAATAATAATAACCTATAAATACTCTGAAATGTATTAACAAGCAATCGAATAACATGTATCATGTGCATCTCTGTGTATTTAAAAATATAAAAAATATGGAATATGGCACAGTATAAACATTATTTTGCCAACATTATTACTTTTTATTGCAAATAAAAGCCTCCAACAATTTTATAGTAAAATATATGAATATTCCATTTTAGGAATAACCTAAATTACCCCAGTCATATTTTCTCAATTAATTTCTTCCAAACAGGATTCTTATATATGTTCTTTATTAATCAATATATGTATATTTAGCCCGTAATTTATGGAAATAGAATAAAAACGAAATATATGCAAATTAGTATGCAATGCAATGAGTATCTTATTATAGGTCTCAGTATATAGAACTAGGACAATATAAAGTGTCAAATACTAGTCAGAATTTTTTTACAGTCATCATTCAACATGCAAATCAACACTGTGTGAATGTTTGTTTGTATCTATATATCCAAAGAGAGAGAAATGTGTCCCGTAGGCTTAGTTTCAACTGGCAGAAGAGTTTTGATCAATGAGAGGTCACTGGTTCATTAGACATGAATTCTTGAGATGAGATCTCCTGCCGTGTCACAGATACACATGGACCATTATTATGCTTTGTTACTCTGCACCAGTCAATGTTTGCTACCATCTCTTTAGACCTCTACATTGTCCTTCTCTTTCAATCTATGGTGAAATATAAAAAATAACACCATTAAGAAACTGCTGAAAAAGAACTATTACGAGAAGAGGTAAATGGTAGAAGTAACGTTTATATACTTCTTTTTGCTAAGATGAGTTTCTTGGGAAACAATCTAGCCTGGAGGCAAAACCATTTTGGTTTACCCCATGGGGTGATTGATTTAGTTGTCATTTTAAATCATTGAAATGTTCCTTTTGGACATCCCATAGACTTCCCTATCCAGACATTATGGAAAGAACTCATCTCAAAACAAATGTGACAAAGATTTAAAACATTTCCAAATAAAAATATCAACTGACCTTTAAGCTGTGAACCCATTTTCTGCCATTTTATTCAAGATCTTACAATATTCAAAGGTACATAAGAAACAGTTGATAGGCCAAAATCTCTGAAGTATATTTATTAATTGTAGAACTGTAATTTAAAAAGTGGAAAATAACTATACTTTCAATGTTAATGTGTAGTGTATTTTAATCAAAAGGTAGTTGGTAAGCTTTACTACTAAAACATATTTTTCAAGAAATAACAGATTGCCAGCTAATTTTGTTTAAAGGTAAAGCCATTTGAACCTGGAAAGACTACGCTTGCATAATAAACATCCAATAGTCAAATATTGCATTATTCATCATTATTGCATTCATATATAACAGAGACATCATATGTGTAAGTACACATTATACAGTGTCTGATCACGGTTCCCTGCTCCCACCTCTGAGGTCTCCTTGGGCCACCATGCAAAGGGGTCCACTCAGCATTGGACAGCTTACCGGGACTTCACTGGAGGATCCATGGAAGAAGGTCTGTTCTCCTGTTGACTAAAGAGGGTCTTCAACCCTGGAAGTACCCACATCAACCAGCACTTTCTGTAAAATGAGTATATCACTTTATGGGGGTCAGGGTAAACATTTATAGAAGAAATAACAATAGAAAAATGTAACAAAAATTAAATCAAACAAAACAAAAGCACATTCAAATTCCCTATCTAACGATTGCCGGTTAATTACAAACAGGCCTTCCTTGGTGGATCTGTGATTGTTCAGTGATGAACCCATCAGTGGGTAGTCGCCAATGTGGTTTAATCTGCCTTAAAGGGGAGAACCTATAACCAGGGGGCCAAAGTTAGCTCTACTCTGATTAGATCATTTTAGTGTTTGGGAGACCAGTCAGGAAGGATTATAGCTCTGGCCAGTTTCAAATGTCCTGCTCTTTCTGCATCATCCAATCCAGGTGGTAGCTGCTGCAGTGGTTATCCTACAGGCTCCCTCTCCACCAATGTAGTAGTGCCATAGTGTCTCATTTGAATTTCCTGCTCAAAGCTCAGTATTCTAATTGGAACATCGCCAAGGTGGCATCTTCTCTATTGGTCGCTGCCAAAAGAGTTCAACCAACCAAAACCTCAAAAAGGGTCAGGGCCTACTTGCTATTGGGAAACATAGGGTGTTTTCAACAGACACCACCCATAGCCACAATGCCGACCAATTCTCCATTCCCAGCCAAAGGTAATCAGTTAATTTTGTAAAGTTAGCGTCCTGACAGTTTGGCTCTGTAACACACAGGGTACATGTCATGATGTAATTCGTTAAGGACTCATATTGCCAGTAATTTATGAATATGGCCAAGAGAGCATGTAATTGTTGCATTGGGATTATGTGTTATTGTGTAGTTATATGTTGCCTGTACATGGTTATTATTTATCCTAGTTATAATATATTAAAAGATGGAAAATGTTATATAGAACATATGTGGAATTGGTAAAAATGCTCTGCATAGAAGTTAGCTGCAGATTATTGCACACTCACACATACAGACCTTGGGTCAAGACAGATGTATGCACTTCAAGTAGTCCTAAGCAAATACTTGACTTTAACATAAATATTTTTTCACTAGCCAGCTATAGATATCTGGTGAATTGTATCTCAAGAGCTTTGATAGCCCAAGGTTGCAAGCCAGATGGTCTGACATCACACATACACAGATGTACACAAGGGTGTGGTATTGGAGAGTATAAGTATGTTGTTTTGATCATTCAATAAAGGTTGAGAGATAGTTTCCACATAAACAAGGTGCAAGATTATTTCTATGTGTTGTATCCTGACTTGGGGAGTGTCTTGCCATGGGCCACTAAGTAATCTGGATCCAGTATTCTCTTCCTGTACCTTTTCAGAAGCCATCTTTTGTGCCACAGAGAATAGGAAATACATGATTCTGCTGGGGTAGGTTTGAACTAGGTTCATATCAAGCCCCCTTGAAGAAGCAGATCGTGACAGTACATACATCCATTCTAAAAGTGAGACTATTGCTTTCAAATACACTCAGCACTTAGTGAGTAAGAATGGGCCACAAGTGAGAATAGAAAATTATATAATGTGTCACATACGTACAGCTCAAAGATAAAAAAAAGAATACAATGACAGCAAATAACTTATAACACTGCACTGCATTAGTCAATTGCATCTGTCATTTTAAAATGTACTATTTAAGTTAAGTTCCACATCCATAAATGCAAGTATATGTTTTACACATTGCCTTTATCATTCTCGTCACACTATAACATTTTATATGAGTTTTCTTAAGTACGATCATTATGATGTGTATTACTTTGCTAAAATCTACAGCAGAGTACATCTCCACTGATTACAGAATTGCTGTTACATTATTTTATCTGTCTGTACATACTGTAGCAGATTACAAAATTAGTTATCTTTTAGCCCAAGATATTTTACGATTCTACAATTTTTACAGATTTTTCATGCCTTGATAAGCCAAGCTCTAAAACATGTTCTGGTGCCATTTTTCTGACATACTTTAGTGCCAATCTAATCAATGTTTCAGAGCTGGCAGGAATACACTCACAGATTACTTGTACTTGGGTGCTTATTCTCAAAATTAGACATAGTTAAGGTTTCCACCAAGACAATAGACAAACACTATGAAATCTCAACAATTGTCTCTATCCCAAGTCATCTCAAAACTGAACTGCTACCTAGGAGCACATAACATATAGAATAGAGGGCTACCTGGAATACTTCTTCAAAAATTTCTAATTTTACTGGAATCCAGTAGCACTACTAAACTAAACATCAGAGGTATGGTGAACAATATTATGATTTTGTCATAATTTACATTATAATATTTGGAGAACAAAGTCACTTACATGAAGAACATGAAAGATGCCAAGGAGATATAGAAGGCATCGTGAACATAACTTAGTATGTCTCACAAAGGAATGTAAGCCTACCACTTCTCTAAATTTGTTGTGAAAAATGGTTCCCACTACTTTTTACCATTATCTCGACCATATATATTTTATATGCTCCATGTATAAATATATTATTCTTATGTAATATTTTGAAATGCCTTATAATAATGGATGTATTATATATGACATTAGAGTGTTACTGCAATGGGGAGAAAGACAAAAGCTAAATCATGCAGTGCAACGGATGTGTATTACCAAGTTATGTTTAGTTGCTTTAATATCGATTCATGTTATAAGAACTGTCTTAATGATTTGAACACAATTTACTCTGTCAAGTCTGCCCTGTGCCTGATTGTATAGGTTGCAGAGTCTGTTTCAATGTTTTCGACAGTGAAACAGTTAAGAGACACTGAAGTCACTATATGTGCTCTGCACCATCAGATAGTGCATGGTAAATCATGTGGAAAAGCTGTTTACATTTTTTAAATTGATTTCAAATTGAGTTACATATTGTAATTGGGTAATTGTTTATATAAAATTTCAAGGCACAGGAATGCTGTTCGACACATAAAGTAAACCGTTTTGTACTGTGAGGACCTTCGGCGCTCATTGCGAGCCTCTCCTGTCGTGTACTTTTGGTCCTCTGAGAGAGATATATATTTCTATGTGTATGTAGTTAAGTAATAATGAATGATTTCTTAAATGAATTAATTACTTTAATTATTTATAATTGATACATTCAGCAAGCAATAGGCTGAAAAGCTAACAATCTGTTTGTATTTTCTGTCTGCATAGAATATACATTTTGAGTGTTGGTGCTCTGCTTATAAAGTGTAATGAATGGTTGAACTGTGCATTGTAAATAGGCTGTGTGCGCGAGGTAAAGCCGTTGGTTTATTGTGTAAAGCGGCATTGTATAGTCGTAATGTTATTAATGTGTTACGCGTCTCATGACCTTTTTCTGGTTTTTGTAATAGTGTATTTTGTAGGTCGTAGTGTGATGTGTAAAGTGCTACGCGTTTGGCATTGTTTTGCACTGTCTGTGGTCATGTAGCCTCGTTTTTATTTTTTTCGGTGGCCATTTTTTCCTTGCTTAGGCGATTTTCGAGTGGCGAAAATCATCTAAATCGAATTAAATTCACGTTTCACCTCACTCACAGACGTCCTGGCTGTTGCCCTGTGCTGTCTGTGATGTTTTTGTAATTTTTTGGGGGTGTATTTAGTGTGGTTTTGTTGCTTTTTGCTTTTTGTTGTTCGGCCGTTAATCTCATAATTATTTGTGTGTCGTGTCCCGCGTCTCATATTTTTGTTTTCTAAGCCCCGCGGTTGTGAACCGCTTGCACCCCAAGGCGATCCTGCGTTTATGAAGTGTTTTTCGTCTAAGTCCCACGCGTTGTAGTGGGTTAACGCCTCGCCTCGCTACGTGAGGATCACGGGCGATGAGCACCTTCGGCACTCATCGCCCAAGTGGTACGTGTTAATGGCTCACCTCGCTTCGCAAGGCTCGCAGCGATGAGCACCTTCGGCGCTCATCGGCTAAGTCCTACGCTTTATGGCTTGCGAACTCGTGCGCTCCTCGCAAAGTGTGACGACGTCTCGCAGTTTGACAACTATTATATGTGATTACTCAATGAAATGTCCCACTTTTTTGTAGACAAAAATAAAGAACAATTAAAACTCCCATATCCCTCTTTGGTTTCTACAACTTTTTCCAGGTTGATATACCTCTCTGTAAAATACCCTTTTTCCAATGCACTTAAAGGCTGCTGCATTCTCTCTACGTAACCCTCTTCTCCATTGTGATACTTTTCAAATCCTTATTTTGGATACCCATATCGTCAATATAAAACTCAAAGCTCTAGTATAGACCACCAAATTTCTCAACATACACAACCAGTTTATCGTATCATGGTGTACCAGCCTTTATAGTTTTAGCTAGCTCTTGAGCACTACACTTCAAGCCAATTTCAGTGCAGTTGGATCAAATGTGATCCTAGGACCCTCCAATTCTCTTTCATTTCTGTAATCTCAAAATCAGTAGTTACTTTGGCACCTTCATTTTACAAATTAAAACTATACAAAGAGTTGTGGAACATTATTATAAATAAATGGTAAGATAAAAATAGGAAACATGAGAGAAAATAGAAAAGTTTTTAAATACCCATTAATTCAGAAGCAATGCAAACAGTGAAGAAATAAATAGTGAGGAAAAAAGGAAATACAATTCCAGTCTTTGCCTCTCACTCCCCTTCAAGCACTGTTAGCTGGAATTGTTTTTCTACTCCAGTCATAAATGGCTTATGTATATTCCACCAGCTGCATTGCTTATGCATGGGGCTGAAATGGAATTTTGATCACACTTGCTTATTTCATTTCTTATTCTTGCAGATACTAAATTTTTGTAGCAAAATACAGAGATTTAGTTATAAAGTTACCTGAATGCTACAATATATAATATAATGTCCCAGCCTAAACTAATTATTGCATTTCATATTCAGAAAAAATGAGTGAAGAATATAAAAAAGGATTTCCATATAACGTAGGAGTCATCTTTTATAATATGTGCAACTTTTCATATTGCTCAATTACAGAGGAAAAAAACACATGGTAAATAGCATAAATGTCTCACTAAAGAAAGAAGGCAAGAAATGAAACAAAAGGCAAATATAAATGAATATACATGAAAATAATATGGCTAAGTACATAGCATTAGAATTATGGCGCCCTATGCTAATCCCTGAAAAAACAATAGCCAGTGCCGTAGCGGCACAAAAAATTCTACCTAGCTATCTTAATCACCCATCCCTAAAATACTGCACGCAAATTGCCACGTCACTGCAGCAAGCCGGAATTGGAAATTACGAATAACTTTTCCTTTCACTTTTAACACTGGCTATAGATTACGAGCTACTCCGAGAGACCATTACCCAAAAAACCTATGCTAATAAGATTTTACGGATCACTTGCAATTAAGGGCACTACCGTAAAGGCAAAAAGCAGAAGAAATATGTACGTGTACCAAAGACCATGTGCAACTGGTTTTCAAACCTTTGCTGGGTCCCCCAAAAATATTTAAAGTGACAGTATAGCACACAAAGCATTACAAAATGATGAATTTTCAACATTATTTGACACTTATCAAACTGATATCAACATATGTATAATTAAATAATATGATATGTATTAATCCCATTTTATGATACAAACTCCAGTAAAAGCAACCCAGTAGTTAAGGGGTTATTACACATCACAAAACTATGTTGCCTAGGAACAATTGCTCTGATACAATTGTCACATCTTTTTAATATCAAAATATATTAATAAATAAAAAAATGACTTTATATATATATGAATCTGAAGTTATGGGCAATTTTTACTGCACTTCACACTCATTATAAGATGTATGCTGTCTCTCATACCTAAAGTTTGTTCTAGGTGTATTAGATATTGAAAGGGATTTGGGAGTGCTTGTGGACAACCACATAGGTAACAGTGCCCAAAGCCAAGCAGCAGCTGCAAAGGCAAATCAAATATTAGCATGTATTAAGAAGGGTATAGAAGCAAGGGAAGCAAATATAATTCTGCCACTATACAAATCCCTAGTACGCCCTAATTTGGAATATGGAGTACAATTTTGGGCACCACTTCATAAAAAGGAAATTTTAGACCTGGAAAAAGTACAGAGGAGGGCAACAAAACTAATAAGGGGAATGGAGGGGCTATGTTAAGAAGAAAGTCTAACCAAATTAAATTTATTTTCGCTAGAAAAAAGGCGTCTAAGAGGAGATATGATTACCTTATATAAATACATCCAGGGTCAGAGTGCCAAGAGTTTTCAACTGACAAGAGGACATCCCTTGAGGTTAGAAGTAAACAAATCCCACCTTAAAGAAAGAAAAGGGTTCTTCAAAGTAAGGGTGGTTAATCTATGGAATTCTCTACCAGAGGAGGTGGTGACTGCGGATTCGTTAGATAACTTTAAAAGGGGACTGGATTTATTTCTAATTAAAAAGGGAATTCAGGGTTATCATGGATAATTAGAGAGACAGTATTGATCCAGGAAGAAATCTGATCGCCAGTATCTGGGGTCAGGAAGGAATTATTTTTTTTCCCCTTTGAGACGGTTGGCTAAGTTTCACTTGGGTTTTTTCTGTTTGACATCAAGGACACTGACATGTCAGCTCCATGGAATTAACAAGGTATAGATGAATGCATCATTACATCCATGAAACTGACAAATCCCTATCATTCCTAGGCACAACAAGAGTAATCAACCAATAGCGAGTCCATGTATTGGTGTGCCCACTGCAGCCTATGCAGTTACAGACCGCAGCTGAAATCAAGATAGCGTTAGGAGACAAGAACGATCAAGACTAAGAGCCAAAGAATAGATCACATCTAGCAAATTATAGCTAATCTGAGTTGCAATTAGGAGTATCATCCAGGTTCAAGCCTAAATGCCAGATAGTTAGGAATGCACACAAAACAATGTATTATTCATTATACTAATAACATATACATTTATTTTCTCTCTTTCAGCATTAAGGAGGTCTGGGTCCAGTGGCGAGCCAAAGGCAGGGGCATAAGCTCCATCGGAGCAGGAAGTGGAGGAGAAAGCCCCCACCCAGCGGAAATCAGCACAGGGGGAGGAGGAGACAAGCAGAGCCGAGGGCCCTATTTCGGAGGAGGAGGAGAATGTCATATGGCTGGTGGGGTCACCATCCGGCCCTCCGTCCACACTGCCGGGGTTCAACCCCACTATCCTCCCCCTCCTCCAGAGACTGAGGCTGTCTCCAGTGCCCTCCAACTGGAGTGATGACCCAAGCCAGCCACCACCTCTTCTCCCCTACAGCAGTGCGCTGGACTGGCCACCACCACCAGGCCCAACCACACCACCTCCAACACTGCAAGACCTTCCAGCTGTGCCCCAGACCCTCCCACTCCCACTCTGCCACCTCCTCACCCCACTACGGCCCAGGGAACTCCATTCCCAACATCAAGCCAGGCTGCGCAGGCGGAGATGCTGGCACTCATGGGTCAGTAGGTGGACTGTCTTTGGGGGATCCAGGCCAGCATCTCCGCTAATTATGCAGAGGTTAATGAGCAGCCTGGCAAGGCGCAATAGGGAGGAGAGGAGGCATCATCTAATGACTTGTACCTAGCTGCGCTGCTCAGTATTGGGGCGACCTGAGAGAATTCCAGATTGTAACAGCAGAAGCAATGCAACGCGCTCTGGTCCCCAGCCCCACCTCCTCCACCCCGGAGGCATCTCCCGGCCACCCGCAACCCGGCCCTTCATCTCCTCAGCACCACTGCAGGTGCCGCAGTTTTAGGTACAATTCACGTCCATGAAGGCATCTTCTGCATCTGCAAGCTTTGTGAAGGAAATGTATGAGGTGTAAGGTTTTCACAATGCCTCTCGGGTAGACATTCCTTCAATGACAGCACCCCCCCTTAACATGTAGCTCCCAAAATCTTAAAGCGTTCATGTAGCCAGATATCTAAGACATGATTGTTGTTAGCTGAAATGTAGACTAATTCTGCTAAAGTCTTACAGTGGCATGTTAATGACAGCCAGCATTAATATATGGACTAGTGTAGCATGGGATCCTGACCTCAATATCAGTCTGAGAAAGGATCCTTGGGTCTGATGTAACTAACAGTGAATCTGGCTACTGATCTTTGTGTCCTCACCGCATTTATAAAATGGGTTTCATTGAGCAGATCTAGAGAAGTTGTAAGTGCTATGCACATGAATGGTTTCTTCAATTAAATGGAATGATTTGTGATGATCCTTTTTTTATCAGATTCCAGTTGCAGTGGTGTAGTGGCCACATGTGACCCTGGTAGGTGCTATGCATCATGTTTTTTCTATCACATTACCCCCTGTAGTTATTCCCTTTTTACCACAAGCCTCTTGCTCTCCCGGGATCCGCCCACACCACACCCATGATATTAATGCACAGTCTTCACCATTTATGTTTGTGCTCTGTGTATGAAATAAAGCTTTGTTATACCGTTCTAACCATGTCAGTGTGTTTTCAATGGTTGGCGTTATGGGACAACCACATACATCACATCTGTATCACATTCCTATATATGTAAACCAATAAGCTATAGTTACTATGCAATAGATCAATACATATAACAATAATAATAGTCATAATAGCATTAGATATAATATAATAATATATCTCATATATAATCAAAATAAAGGGTTAATACACATGTAAAGTCCAATTAGTGATACTGTGGCATATCAACATTCACCTGAGGGCCTACTAACAATATGACAGGTGATACTGGAGTGGGTTGACAGTTCCTTCTCTCGTGGACTGTGATTTGTCTCACCTCTGTGCTATGATGTACCTACCTACAGTGGCCCTACATTGTATAGCTCACAGCTTCATTCAGGTACACAAGCACCTTCACCACCACCAGAAGGGGACCAGGGGAACATCCACCACACCAATGTAAATTGATGAATAGCAAAACATAATTGGAGGTCGCCAAATGATAATGGGTATACATCTTTACACATGGCCACCAGCAAGGGGGTGGGACTTTCCAGGATGGGCCTAGCGGAGATTACCCCTGATGGAGGTGAGTTGGCTGTCCATGTGCCTCTGCACAACCTCCATGTGTTTTGGCAGCCTTTCCTGATGTGTTAAGGGTAGATCAGTGTGGTGTATGTTCCCCTGGACCCTTTGCAGATTGCTAAGTGGTGGCGGTGAAGGGGCTTGTGTACCTGAAAGAAGCTGTGAGCTATACAATGTAGGGCCAGGTGATACCAGATAGGACAAACAAATCACAATCTAGTAGAGAAGAAACTGGCAAACCACTAGCTAAATGTGCTGCAGTCTATAGGGTCACAGAGAGTCGGACATGACTGAAGGACTGAACAACAAATAATAAAATATTCCCCTTGTACTTGATAAATGTGATGTGGCGGTGTAATTTGGCCACTATTTGTTTTTTCAATGCAGATGTGATGAGCGAGATGTATATGCAATTATATTTATATTCCAGGGTCCACATTAGAGCCTCTGTGAGTGAGGAAGGGTTAATATGGCATGAGTTTCATGTTTTTGTGTTGCTATTTAATAATAATCATATAATATGTTTTTAATGCCTATTTTTTATTGGGACATTATTGTGCAAGTAATTGTAATGCCTTTCCATGCTTTCCACATATTCTAAAATCCACTGGTGTGTTTATATTGTCTTTTACAGTGCTGAGAAATTGTCTGTAAACCCTTTGCGGGTCCTATTTGGAGGCCGTAATATTTTCGAACGCCAGGGTGTTGGGAATTTGTTGCATTTTAATAGCGATATTGGAACGTAACAGTTAAAGGCTTGACAGATCAAAGGATTTGCAGCAACAGAGTTCAGATTTCAACATCCCATAGGGTTTTTCCGCCTTTAACCCGCAGGTCATTTGCGGGTAGCTTTAAGAGGCCAATTTAATAGCCGTAAGTCTTGCGGGCTACACTACGGGCTACGGTTTTACACGTTGGGGAAATTTAATAGGGCTGTTAATCTTTTGTCCCTCCTAAGCCACCATCCCACTCTAGATTATTAGCGCCCAAGAGCAGGACTTTACAGCCTTTCATATGGGTTGGTTGATCACTTAATGTAATTGTAGCTACCTCCAACTGTATAGCACTTCAAAATATTTACCTGGTCTCCATATTAGTGCAGAGTATAATATCTATTTAGATTTAGATAATATCTATTCTGATTTAAATGATGCTTAGCTTGGCACACAGATCCCTTTATATTTATATATTTCACAATTAAAATAAAAAAATACTATATTTGTATTTTCTCTTTTATTTTTCCCTAATTATTTTTTGTCATTTAGATATATAAATCCAATTTGAATTGTGCATCACTTGAAAACCATAATGGTTGTCAGATGCTCTCCAATTAGAAACTAAGCTCTATTATCCTACTAACCTATTACCCCAACTAAGCCCTATACACATACATACAGTGCCTTGCAAAAGTATTCACTCCCTTGGCATTTTTTGTGTTTTGTTGCTTCACAACCTGGAATTAACATGGATTGTTTGAGGATTTGCATCATTTAATTTTTAGAACATGCCCACAACATTGAAGATTTATTTTTAATTATTATTGTGAAGCAACCGACAAAAAGGACAAAATAAAAGAAAAAAGACAATGTTCATAACTATTCACCACTCTAAAGTCAATACTTTGTAGACCCACCTTTTGCGGCAATCACAGCTCCAAGTCCCTTTGGATATGTCTCTATGAGCTTGCCACATCTTACCACTGTGATTTTTGTCTATTCCACCTTGCAAAACTGACCACAGATTTTCTATTGGATTGAGGTCTGGGCTTTGACTAGGCTATTCCAACACATTTACATGTTTCCCCTTAAACCACTCAAGTGTTGCTTTAGCAGTGTGTTTGGGGTCATTGTCCTGCTGTAAGGTGAACCTCCATCCTAGCCTCAAATGACGCACAGAGTGGTACAGGTTTTGCTCAGGAATATCCCTGTATTTAGCACCATCTTTCACTCAGCTCTGACCAGTTTCCCAGTCCCTGCTGCTGAAAAACATCCCCAAACCATGATGCTGCCACCACCATGTTTTACTGTGGGGATGGAGTTCTTTGGGTGATGTGATGTGTTGGGTTTGCGCCAGATATAGTGTTTTCTTTGGTGGCCGAAAAGTTACATTTTTGTTTCATCAGGCCAGAGCACCTTCCTCCATACATTTTGGGAGTCTCTCATATGGCTATTCGCAAACTCAAAATATGCCATTTTGTTTTTTGCTGAAAGTAATGGCTTTCTTCTGGCCACTCTGCCATAATGCCCAACTCTATGGAGCTTACGGCTTATTGTCATCCTATGTACAGATACTCCAGTCTCTGCTGTGCAACTCTGCAGCTCCGCCAGGGTTACCTTAGGTATCTGTGCTGCCTCTCTGATTAATGCCCTCCTTGCCCGGTCCTTGAGTTTTGGTGGGCGGCCATCTCTTGGCAGGTTTGCTGTTGTGACATGTTCATTCCATTTAGTTATGATATATTTGATGGTGCTCCTGGGGATCATGAAAGATTTGGATATTTTTTTATAACCTAAGCCTGATTTGTACTTCTCAACAACATTGTCCCTTACTTGTTTGGAGAGTTCCTTGGTCTTCGTGGCAGTGTTTGGTTAGTGGTGCCTGTTGCTTAGGTGTTGCAGCCTCTGGGGCCTTTCAGAAAAGGTGTGTATATGTAATGACAGATCATGTGACACTTAGATTGCACACAGATCGACATAATTTCACTAATTATGTGACTTCTGAAGGTAATTGGTTGCACCAGAGCTTTTTATGGGCTTCATAAAAAAAGGGGTGAAAACATACGCACATGCCAATTTTCTGTTTTCTATTTCTAAAAAATAGTTTTATGTATATATTTTTCTTATTTCACTTCACCAACTTAGACTATTGTGTTCCGATTCATCACATAAAATTCAGATTAACAAAACATTGAGCTTAAGGCTGTAATGTAACAAAATAGGTATAAAGGGGGTGAATACTTTTGCAAGGCACTGTCTAGGCTCCTAAAATTTGTACTGTTGTTTCCTAAATATTGTTCTCTGTGTAGGGTTTCCTAACATGCTCCTAGAAATAGCCTATTTTAAAACTGAAAAACAATCTTGCTCCTAGAGATAATTATAGTTATAAAGATATACATATATGAGGCAAGGTGGGAGAAGGTAAGAGAGGAGAGAAAGGAGGAGGTAAAACCAGAAACATGGAAAAGAGATCTGAAAGAATCTGGGGGAGAGAAATGATACATGGAGAAATGGAGATAGGTAAGAGGTGATATATAATTTGGAGGAGAGTGATGAGAAATAGAGAAAGGGATATAGGTGAGAGGTGGTATATACATTGAGGGATAGAGATGAGGAATTGAAAGGTTTTAAGGTTGATAAGGGGTAAAATTGAAAGAAGAGAGGTCAGTAGTTTGTGCTCATCTGCTTAAATAACTGGAAGGTACAAGAAGCAGAAATAATATATATTTTGCAACCTTCAAATATGATAGGTGATTGATTATTTTCCCAACTCTCACCAAAAACACTCTAAAAATCAGAACTTAGCCCATGTCTCTTGAACCTTTCACATTTCCTCTAACCCATTGATCCTTTGGAAGCCCATAAGTCTACTCCTAGCACTCCTGTATACTATATTAAATCCCATTATAACTAACCTATTACAGGCTCTATCCCAAGCCTGTAAGATCTACTAGAAGCTAGTATTATAGCAATAAAAGTACAGTTGCAATGCAATATTAAAAAATGTATTTCTATATTAAAGCTTTTTTTCCCTCAAATAGTTTTCATTCTTTTATTACAAACTACATGTTGGCATGGAAATAAAGATTACATTTACTGTATTGTTCTGTCTCCTTCTTTCTTATCCATGACTTTTTGATTTCCTTCTCTGTGATGTGAGTTATTTTCTGTGATGTTTCGCAACATTTGTCTCTTATAATTGGAAAGGAAGTGAATTGAAGACAGGGATTTGATAGGCATGGGGTAAACAAATAATGCACACCCATCGTGCTCCTTTGTGTTACGATTATAGAGCTGAGGTGTGTTGAGAGACACAAAGCTGTAGGCCCATAGTGATAATTTGCAATTATAGAAATCAAAATATATAACTGCATGTACTGTGACTCAGTGCTAATATTCAAATAGAAACATAATGTTATTTGACAAAGATTAACACTTTAAATCTATTTAATGGATATAGTATGGGGTTTGAAAAAGAGGAAAATAATACATTTTTGCATAATATTTTCACGTGTTTTTGATGCTAACATCCATATTATTAACATACAGTACTGACAACTTTCTATTTGGTTTACAAAAAATGTACGTGCAGTTGCATATTCTAGATTAGGGTTAGTATATGTCAGTCTTCTAGGTCCACTAAATGTATTTAATGGGACATGAAGCAAAGGGTAGGTGATTGAATATTGCAATGCCTTGCCCAAGCAGGGACCTAATCCCATGACATGATCTCCTCTTGATATATTTCTGTTTGATATATTGGGTTGCGACCCTTTCCTCTCTTTTGTCTGCAACCAGGTCTTAGCCCTAAATTCTCTTAATACTTTCCAATGTTTGTATTTTCATAATTCCTTGCTCATCTGACCTGTACCCTATTTCATGAACATGTCTACATATTTATCGTTGTTTCTACCCAAGGGTCCATATCCTGTTTAGCAACACTGCCTGTCATACAGTCAAATTGTTTCTATGTAAAATGTGATGCAAGCTGCCATGTTTCACTCTGTAGAACACTATTGTCACAGATGCAAAGTAGGAAATTTGGAAAAGGAAATCTATACAAAGAAAAACACGGCAGACTGCATCATAGCTTAAAGGCATATCTAAATTTCCTGGATTATGAATTCATTTTATAGAGGATAATCTGTAGTATATGAAAACATGTTTAGCATGAGAAAATACCAAAATAAACATTAATGTTTGCTAAATCTCTTGTTTTTGCAAGTAGTTGCTTTTGTTAGCTATCACCCCTTGATATCTCTGCTAAAACTATCATAACATTCATAATTTGTGTTGGCCAATCACAGGGAGCTAATGCATTTTAATACAGTGTAACAATCAGTGATGGCATTTTGTGCCGTAAGGAATCATGGGATGTGTAGTCCCCTTGCAGAAGGAAGCAGGAGGAGTTAGACAAGGATCTTTAGATCTCTGGATTGAGCTGCTGCTGGCTTGAAGGTTAGTAAAGGATTAAAATCCATACCCAAATTCAGTGTTTCTATTGGCAGGTGCACTGTGCCTATGTAAGCAGCTCTGGGGGTGTGGAAATCAAGTTTTATTTTTAAATAAAAATAAATCTGTATGTGTATAGAATGAATCAATGTAATGTGTGTTTCTGATATAGGCAGCATGTGTATACCTTTAAAGAGATATATAAAATGTGGCAGGTGCAATGAGAAAAACAGGTTCATCTTCCAGTTTGGCTAAGTGATAAGGAGGAGCATAGTCAAATGAAGAATGAAGAAAAATGTGTATAATTTATACCATATTTTTCTGCATTCAACATTCAACATAGAGCATTTACTTTACCCCAAACTCAGGGCATATTTAGGTTGTATGTTGCAATAGGCCCATTCCGACTTGTGCTCCCCCATTTACCCATTTACTACTCCTCCTCTCCTCTTGCTATACTCCAATCACAAGTTTACCTCACGCAAAACGTGCCAGGTACACTTACAGACAGTATATTCTTTGCATATAGACATATCTGTGCATGTTCCATAGCATTGCATCAGCAGTTTAAGGCAGCCTGCTGCCCCCTGAAAATGTGCTGCGTTGGACTCATGCCCTAACTACTTTTATTGACACTTCTAGGGTAGGTTGATTTAACTTAAGCTGCCATAAAAATTTAATTTGACTTGTCAGCTACATCTCTGTCCCCTTGAAATTGCACCCCACATTACATACTCTGAGACAGAATTTGATGAAGTATAGCAATGATTGACAACCATACTTCCACTGCCACTCGGCCTCAGGCACCCTCTATTTTCATGATAGATCCTATAATATAAGGCACATATTTTTTTACCAGCTAATGAGACCTTTTTAAAATATAACAATGTCAGGTTCATAGGCAGCTTTCTCTGCTGCTTTGGATGTGAGTGGAAACTGTGATTATTTTACTGGCATTATCTTATACCATCATAAATGATATTCAATGGTTATGTCTGCAAGCTATCAGTACATATAATGACTAACGACAGAACAGTCTGAGGCATATTATAGGTTTGTATTTTTTCTGAAATGTATTCCAATGACATGATCATCAATAATATAACTGGTATGTGACTGTAGACTGCCTGACACACAGCTGAATGAATGGGAAATTATATACTTACTAGTGACTTGCCCGTCAAAAATGACATGGCAATACAATTTTAAGCCATGGCAATGCTGTTTGCCACACAAAGAGAAGGCTTTTGCTCCTCTGTGGACCTTCGGCGCTCACTGTGAGCCTATCCCCTCGTGTACTTCAATTATCCTATCACCTTTGGCGCTCATCGCAAAGACAGATATATAAGTACAGTGTAAAATGTTAAAAAAAATTTGAGTACAGTGAATTAATAAAGTAATAGGAATTAATAAATTAATATACTTTACCAATTTATATGTAATATGCAGCAATACATATCCTGAAGAGCTAACAATCTATTTGGATTTTCCTGCATCTGAAAATGTACAGTTGGAGTGTTGATCATGTGAGGAGAAAGTGTCAGCAATGTGCCAAGTGTGCAGTGTAAATAGGCTGCGAGTGCGAGGCCAAACTGTTTGTTTAGGCGGGTAAAGCAGCATTTTAGAATCCTAATGTTATGAGTTATAAGTAAGTGTTGTAAAATGGCGTGTTACTTGGCTCGTGAGTATTTTCCGTTTGTTGTAATGGTATATTTTCTATGTGCTACGTCACCAGGCGGTGATTTTCGCGGCTCTGTGTCTTTTAGCCTCGTTTTAATTTTTTTCGCCCACCATTTTTCTTCTCACTTAGCCGTTGTTCAAGTGGCAAAACTTCTTAAATGCAAGTCTACTCCCAGATGTCCTGGCTGTCCTCCGTGCTGTGTGGGATGTTTATTTTATGTGGTATTTTTGTTGTTGTTGTTTTGGTGTTTGTGGATGTGCATGGTTCGGCCGTTAACTTCGTATTTTTGCAACCTGTTATTATTATTTTTTTGTAAAAGTTGTACGTCCTTGTTGGTGTTTTTTGCGCTTCGGGGCGTGTAGCCTCGTTTTCATTTCTTTTCTCGCCTAGCCGATTTTCAAGTGGCGAAACTCTTAAATTCGACTTTAATTTGCGAGCAACCTCACCCCCAGACGTCCTGGCTAGTGATGTCACGAACATCAAATTTTGGGTTCGCGAACAGCGGACGCGAACTTCATCAAATGTTCGCGAACGGGCGAACATCGGCGAACCACCATAGACTTCAATGGGCAGGCGAATTTCAAAACCCACAGGGACTCTTTCTGGCCACAATAGTGATGGGAAAGTTGTTTCAAGAGGACTAACACCTGGACTGTGGCATGCCGGAGGGGGATCCATGGCAAAACTCCCAAGGAAAATTACATAGTTGATGCAGAGTCTGGTTTAAAGCCATAAAGGGCATAAATCACCTAACATTCCTAAATTGTTTGGAATAACATGCTTTAAAACATCAGGTATGATGTTGTATCGATCAGGTAGTGTAAGGGTTACACCCGCTTCACAGTAACAGACCAATCTCCCCGTTTAATGCACCGCAAACAACCGCAAACAGTCCCTTTGCACAACCGCAAACTCCCCATTTACTCAAGGTTGGATACCAAGCTAGCCATGTCCCCTTCGTTGTCCTCACTGATGTCATTGAAGGTCTCTTCCTCCACCCAGCCACCAAGGGTCCCCGAAAGGTGACAACAAGCCCCCTGGGACGCCTGCTGTGTTTGGTCTTCCACCTCCTCAAAGCCACCTTCCTCCTCTTCTTCAGACTCCCAGAGTCTGGGGGCTTCCACTGCCCAGCATGGAAGATTATACACAGGTCAAAGTCTGGGGGCTTCCACTGCCCAGCATGGAAGATTATACACAGGTCAGAGTCTGGGGTCTTCCACTGCCCAGCATGGAATATTATACACAGGTCAGAGTCTGGCGGCTTCCACTGCACAGCATGGAAGATTATACACGTTGCCTCTGTCTGCGTTATTATAAGGTGTGTACTGTTAAGTAGTACTATTCCTATCGGTTTAATCCCTGTTACATCCACTATCAGGGGACGTGTATATGGCATGGATTTTTGGAAGCCGGAGATGGAAAAAGATGCTTGGTCGGTCCTCCCACTTCAAATTTGGGGCACTGCGCGTGCAATCTAAGGTGACACCAGATATGAGTGTCACTGTGCATTGGCAAAAGTTGGCAGAGTAGATGCAATAGGCTTCACACACACGCCTGTAGGCAGGCAACTGATATTCAATCGATTACAGTCAAAAAAGTGTTGTTTTATGTCACTGTACACTACGGTTGCACTAAATATGATGTATCACTGTGCACTGGCAAAAGTTGGCAGAGTAGATACAAAAGGCTTCACACACACGCCTGTAGGCAGGCAATTGCTATTCAATCTATTACAGTCAAAAAGTGTTGTTTTATGTCACTGTCCACTACGGTTGCACCAGATATGACGTATCACTGTGCACTGGCAAAAGTTGGCAGAGTAGATGCAATAGGCTTCACACACACGCCTGTAGGCAGGCAACTGATATTCAATCTATTACAGTCAAAAAAGTGTTGTTTTATTTCACTGAGCACAATATAAGCTGTTAGGTGTTAGTGTGTCACACACACACGCTGGCAGGCAGGCATATGCAATTAGATTACACAGAAAAAAATTATAAAATAAAATAAAGGATGTTCTAGCCCTAAAAAGGGCTTTTTGGGTTGCTGTCCTTCAGATGGAAGGCTCTGGAAGGGAGTGTATGCTGCTGATTGGCTGGAATGTGTCTGCTGACCGTGAGGTGCAGGGTCAAAGTTTCCTCAATGATAAAGAATAGGGGAGAACCGAAAAGCGCATATGTTCGCCGTTCACTGCGAGCGCGAACATGCCAAAATCGCTGCGAATAGTCCGCGGGCGAACTGTTCGTGACATCACTAGTCCTGGCTGTCCCCCCGTGCTGTGTGTGATGTTTTTGTTATGTTTTTATTTTTAAGTGATTTTGTAGTTTTTTGATATACGCATTTGGCCGTTAACTTCGTATTTTTGGGACCTCGTATTTTAGATTTTTCTAAGTCCCGCGGGTCGTAATTTCTTTTGTCTAAGTTTGTATTTCCTCATTGCGGCGTAATTGTTTTTTTTTTCAAAGACACGCTTTTCTGGGTTGTTTTTAACTGCGAGTGAGGCGCCGCTTTGCAATGTCCGCATTTGCGGCCAGAACTGCGTCCCTCGCTTTGCAAGGCACGTAGTTCTTGCGAGCTGCCTCGCAAGCTCGCAAAGCGTGACAACGACTCGCAGTTTGACAACTATTATATGTGATTTGCTGAAACTGCTTTTTAAATGTTAAAATGTTTTCACTATCCACTTTGTGTGAAGTCAAAAGCAGTGTTCCGATTTACATTCAGACAGAACATAGTGCAATGATTCATCATTTTATTTTTGTGAGCATGAAAGTAACATGCCCAACCAAGCTTCAAATATATGGGAAAACATTCTCAAGAAAATGAAAATTCACCTTTTTTCCAAACGTGAACATTGTAATTGTATATTCATGAAAAATATTTTCAAAGCTGAAGTTGTTGATTAAATCTTTTTATTTTTTGAGTTGTTACACTACTCAAGGTATGTTTTTCGATGGACTACTTTCTCAAAGGTAAAATAGTGAGCAACTGGTGTGTGCTTTTTTTATGCGTGAGTTTTAGAGGGCTAAGTACTCTAGGTATGTACTAATGTTTATCAAACATAAGTAATATTTGGGCGCATTTTAACAGTATAATTTTCTAAATAGTATATATTAAATTATTGTTGTAGTGAACTACCTACTCATAAGGTTCACAACACAAGATGGGATCCCACACCACACTGGTGATAGGCAGTAAACTTGAAATGGCTGTCCGTGGGTAGGATTCCCAGCTTGTGTATAATCCATCCTTGGCTTTGCATACAAGCTGTGTAATGCAGCGGGCATATACTTAAAGGAAGCCATGTTTAAAATGGTTATGGTTTGAAGAGGGAAGCATTTGTGGGCACATTTGCATGTCCCTGCTGTGCTTCCCAGAGTGCAGTGTAATAACTGTATTTCTCGGAATTCTGAGCTGGAAGCAGGTTTTTTACTTGTTTGAGACATCCAAATCTGAACACAAATGTACTATTTATATACAATAATGATCTCAAATCAAATATATAAAAGGCATTCAAACTGTTTGTCAGTCTTAAAAATGCATACTAACTAGGTTACAGATGTTAAATAAGATGCTTTCCCTGTGGTCATTGTCTAGGACTGGACATTAGAAAAATATATGACTCTAGAAACACTAATTTACATAACTATCATATAATTAAAACATAAGCTTAATTGAAACAAAAATGTCAAACATACGCCCCACTTAAATTAACTAGAAACAATAAAATTGTGTCTCAAAAACTACAGTTGAAAACCTACATAAGCTTACCTATGACTAAGTAATCTCTTGATTGTCAACCTATTATCAATGACAAAATAGTCTCTTAATTATGGCTATATTGATAACGTTTCCCAAAATAGTGGGAGAGTAATCAGATTCCAAGGTGTAAAGGTAAATAATTGTCAATATAATATGAAATATTACCATGAAGTGAGTATGAAGAGTTACTTTAAATTGCCTCAATAAATGAGTAGCTTAGTCTTCCTAATATTCAATTCCCTACAATTGCTATTGCAGTGCCTCATCTCTACAATATCAAACACTCGCAATCCTGCAATGTACAAAATAATAAAAATGAATGCAGATACTGTTCTAGTCCATGTGAGTGGCCTGATATGTATTAACTCATTGATTCCCAGGATCGTTATAACCCTGAAACGAAAAATAAAATAATATGATTTTTTACTGCCTATTTGCAAGCTTGAGACATTTGTGCAAGTAATTCTAATGTCTTTCATCACTTTCGCCATAATTTATAGTGCATTATTGATTTTGTATTTGCTTTTATAGTGCTACAGATATGTCTTTAACCCCTTTGCAGGTCCCATCTGGTACTCGTAGCATTTTCTTCTACATTTGCAGTTTAGAGGTGTGAAAACATTTGCGGGCTTGAGGATTTGTAGCAATTGAATAGAGATTTGCGATTGTAACTCTTGCGGACGTGAAAGATCAAAGGCTTTGATGGGGTGTAAGCTACGCTTGTAAGAACTGCAGGAATTTCAAGCCCGTAACTCGTCGCCCGTTTGCGGCTCGCAAAAAAACACCAATTGAATACTAAATTAACTTATCTCCTATAGTAGCCACATAACCTAGTTCACCATACTGCTATAGAGCACAAGATATAATGCAGTGATACTAATGATATACTGGGCATACACTCACCTACAGAATAAAGAGTGTATCCTCGTCTTTGGCTACATAACCACACCTTCAAGCTGCTTAGTGCACTGGTTTATAGACTTTTGTTCTCAAGAACCACTAAAAAAATGCTGTTGTGCTAGATCATTGATAGGCAACTAGGTCCTATGATGGCCTCCAATAGTCCATTTTCATACATTATCTCTCTAACTGAGCAGAGGTGGATGAAACGGAGTAACTCCCATTTGCTAATGCAGACTGCACATGATTTAATATACATCAAGAGACTAAGTTGCCCACCACTAGTCTAGTTGGACCACCACAGTATTTTTCAAACCATCGAATATGGTTTTGCCTGTTCTGTAACAATTATTATTCTCTATGTCATTGGCTCTCTGCCTTTATGGAGCCAGGACCACCTGGCTACTTTTCAAAACGTATCTGAACCACCTCTGAGAACCAAAGCATTATTAATCTGCAAATTCTTCAGTAATTAATTTAGTAATATGCCAGTGACGCATATATTGGGTCAATCTCTTAGTCATGCCCCCATTCATGCCTCCTTCTCATCCCACACCTTATTTCTCAGGAAACTAGGACAAGTCTCAGGAAACTAGGACCAGTCCCCAAAGCAGCTGTTAACACATTTTGCTCTTTGCTGTTTTAGAGTGCAATGTTCACCGCTAAATATATTATTTATGCACTTCTGTGCCATTTTGTAGTGTCATTTTTTTTATTTATTATTATAATCCTTGTTCTACCGACCATCTGAATGATGGTCACTAACATCTACCACTGTTTGGGAACTTCTGGCTTTAAGAATCGTTTTCCTATAGTAAAGCATGGAGTATTAAAGGTATACTGAAGTCACCATATGCACTGTGCATACAGAGGCCGGAAAAGCATGTGGAAAAGTTGTTTACATTTTTTGCATAGATCAGTAGTTGGTTTGGATAATGTCATTTTTAGTTATTGAAGCCACTGAATCCCTCTGAAAAGAAACAAGATAATAAGGTTGATTATAGATTATTGGTACTGTTTTCTTTACACATAGAGATAAGTAATGCATTTGATAAAATAATCTAGTTTTAGAACTTTATGTTTTGAGTTTAAATCTTCCTACTTCCTTTTTTAACATTAATACTTTTATTAACTTTAAAAACATTGTAACAGCATTATAACTTCCCTATTTGCCTTTTACAACCCTTTACCGTTTACATATACTTTCAGTTTTATCGTATAAAAAGAAAAATTACTGTGTATATAGTAAAGGCAGAGGTATAACTACATTTATGAAAAAGCAATGTGCCAAGGCATTGGATTCAATATTGAGTTTGGCAATAATCAGCTGTCATCATATAATTCAGACAAAATGACTTAGTATCACATAGCATTACGTACTAATCAAAATGTTTTTAAAAGGAACCAAAATATTATTTTTTTGTTAAATTTAGTGGAAAAAAGACTTGCATATTTGCTGAACGTTGTGACAATGTAGAATTTAAAATAAAATAAAAATTATTATTTACATTTTAAAACATAGCCGTATTAGGAACCAAACCCAGAGCTATCATTTTAGGCCTACGTGTCTTTACCACTTGGCTAAGCCTCTACATGCTTTCCAATGCATGAAAAAGAACAATATTCACCATAATAATTATTATCTTGTGAGTAACGCCTGTGTGGTGCATTATGGGCAGGCGTTATTCACAAGATAATAACACTAAATAGGGGAAATCACTGTTGCATCCTATTGTTGCATGCTGGGTAGCGACGTGTTCGCGCATGAGCATTGGAGTCAGCAGGTGAGCCCAGGTCGAGACACGGAGGGAGAGAGAGGGAAAGAGAGAGAGACAGAGGGAAGGGGAAGGCAGAGAGGGAAGGGGAGAGAGAGAGGGGGGAGATAGAGAGAGGAGCGAGAGGGAGGAAGATAGGAGAGAGAGAGAGAGAGAGGGAGGAGCGAGAGGGAGGAAGATAGGAGAGAGAGAGAGAGAGAGAGAGAGAGGGAGGGAGAGAGAGAGGAGAGAGAGAGAGAGAGAGGAAGGGAGGGAGAGATAGGGAGGGAGGGAGAGAGAGATATTGAGATAGAGAAGGAGAGAGGGAGAGAGAGATGGGGGAGGGAGAGAGAGGAAGGGGAGAGAGAGAGAGGAGGGGGAGGGAGGGAAAGAGGGGGAGGGTGAGAGAGATGGTGGGGGAGAAGGGAAGGAGTGAGGGAGAGAGAGGGAGGGAGGGAGAGAAAGAGAGACCTCTGTCTCTCTCCAGGAGAGAGGGGGGGTGGAGGGAGAGAGACAGGGAGAGAAAGAGGGAGAGGGATGGAGGGAGAAAGAGAGGAAGAGAGAGAGAGAGAGAAGGAGGGAGAGGAAGAAGAGGGATGGAGAGAGGGAGAGATGTAGAGAAAGAGAGAGGTGCACAGAGAGAGAGAGGGCTCATATAGAGGGAGAGAGTGCATAAAGAGGGAGAGGGCACATAGAGAGAAACACACAGAGAGCACACCGGGAGAGACAGCACTGAGAGAGACAGAAGATACTATATGATATCATTTATGCTGGGCAAGTTACTAGTTTCTAATATAAAACCAATATTGGAAATGTAACGGTTCCTTCTACAAATTGCATGCAGTTTCTAATTATTATCACCTGCTAGTGTGGATTATTATGCACTAGCGACTTGCCCGTCAAAAAATGACGGCAATGTGATGTATATGTTTGTCAAGTTGTTTAGTTATTAACATATATTTTTGACACTTGTAAGTATTTTAATATGAACGTGTATTTTTGTAAAATGTTGATGTAATGGTTTTTTAAAATGTAATTTGTATCTGAAGAATTGTTAACTTTAATATACATTGAATGAATAGGAAAGCAAAAAGTAAAAAGCCTTCTTGAAACGTTGCGAATTTTAACATGAAGTTTAAAATATATGTAAGCAATAACCTTCAAAGTATATATTTTGAAACTTGAACTTTATTTTTTATGTAAGTTTAGAAGTTGAGAAAACATTGATATAATTTTGAACATTATAAACAGGAACATAGTGAATACATTTTGTAACCTAATTTTTTATTAAAAGTATTAACATTTGAATGTAAAAACAATTGACCTTTAAATTAATCAGTATTAACATGAAATTTCTATCACAATAATTGTTAACTTGAATATACATTGAATGTAGAGGAAGGCATACAGTAAAACTCTCCTTAAAACGTACGTAATTAAAGTAATTCATTACTGAGCACATAAACTGGCGATAAAAATTAATGTAGTTAGTAATCTTAAGATAACAGACAATATTTACATTGTGACTTAAAAGGTGCTTGACCTCTTAACATCCACTTTGTAATCTGTTGAATGAAATAACTTGAAAATATATATTTTAAACTTGTAACATTAGAAACATTAACATAGTGATTTAACATTTTAACATAATTTTTACTAAAAATGCAAGGCAAGTATTTTGTGAGGCAAATCATTCATAAACAGTACTTTCATTAATTATGACTGAATTAAACAACCAATTGTTATGTATTTTGGAATGCTTTTAAAAAATGTTGGCATCTTTAATTTGTATCCTGCAAAGTTATAGTACTTCATAGTAGACAATGTTTTTAGTAAAAATACGTCCATCTTCTAATAAATCACCTTGACTTTCCTTGTTTTCAATGTAAACTTTAATAGCCTGTGGATTTTTGCACCGTGACAACGCAACGTACAATTGACCATGTGCAAAAACTGGTTCTTCCAAGTAAATACCCACAGATTTGAAAGTTTGACCTTGTGATTTATTAATGGTCATGGCAAATGCCATAATAATGGGAAATTGTCTTCTTTGAAGTATAAAAGGGAGACTACTTTCACTTGGTGCTAAATCTATTCTTGGTATGAAAACTCTCTCTCCTTTATGGGTCCCAGTTAAAATTTCAGCATCTATAAAATGGTCCTTTAATTGTTGAACAATTAATCTTGTGCCAATGCATAGGCCTTTTTTTGGGTTCATATTTCGCAGTAACATGATAATTGCACCTTTCTTTAGCTGCAAAATATGTGGTGGCATTCCAGAAGGAGTTAAAGAGTTAATGAATTCAGTTGAAAAGTTTGCCTGACTTTCATTGTCATCAGCAAGTACAGAATCAGCACTGTGATAATTTCTTTGTGGTGCATTAATTTTTTTAAAGATTTCATTATTGAGTATTAATGCATCTTTATTTTTACACGTCAGTATAACTTGGTTGGCAAGCTCAGAATATTCTTCGTTATTTATGCTCCCTTCAAATATAGCCGATATAATATCTTGTTGACAAATCATATGAGGTGGTATCTCTACAGTGTCGTCAGGTAAATGTAGTATTTTTTCTGTTCTTCCTTCTCCAATTTTAATAAGCCAATCATTGAAATCAGTTTGGCCTTCTGATCTCATATTTTGTTGCAGTTGAAGATGGGTAAAATGTTTCCATACTGTACTTGACTTTATACATGTTTCAATAATGTCTGTTCGATTTCCATGTACAACGACAGGTAATGTTTGTCTAAAATCGCCACCCAACAAAATTACCTTTCCACCAAATGGAAAAATATTATCCATGACTTCACGAAGCAAACGGTCAATACATTGGAGGGCATAGCATGACATCATTGTGGCCTCATCTATTATAATTAATTTACATTTCTTCAATTTCTTTGCTTGTAAGGATGTCATGCGAATATCTGACACTGAATTTTCCAAAATAGGCACTGGCAGTTTGAATCCACTATGAACAGTTCTTCCACCTTCTAATAAAAGTGCAGCAATTCCAGTAGTGGCAAACGCCATTGCTATTTGTCCTTGTGCTCGTACTGAACTCATTAATAAATTGTACAAATATGTTTTCCCTGATCCGCCAGGTCCATCAAGATAGAAATAACGCTCTGTCACCATGTCATCATCTATAGCATTTTTAATGGCATGAAATGCTTGCAATTGTAGTGTATTTAAAGTTGCAAGTCTTTCTTCTGTTCTTTCTGCTTGTAGTTGAATGTCATAGTCTTCAAAGTTATTGTCATCTATTAGACCTGGATCAGGCAAATTAAAACTTGCACAACTTAATCCATGAGTTAAAAAGACTTCTTGAATTTCCATTAAGGCTTTTAAGTGTGCAATGGGTTCATTGTATCGTCGCATAAAGTCTTCAGCCATATTACTTTTAAAAGTCTCCCACAAAGCTAATGCATTTGGAGCATTTGAGAAGATACAAATAAAAGCAAATTGTTCTCTCATCTGTCGTGGCATTTGACATTGTGCTGCTTCTTCTAAACATCTTTCCCACTCTGTATCATCAGCGAGTAAGTTTCTATTTCTTGCAGCTAAATGGAAGGATTCATATACAATGTCATTAACAGTTCTTAATTGTTCAAAACTTTGTGCTCCTGGAACATTTAAAAGTAATATCCGTAAGCAAAATCGTTCAACATCTCTTGGACTAACTGTGTAAATTCGTGGAATTATTTTATTGCCTCTGGTTTTTCTTGCTCTCCATAATCCATTCACAAAAACATAGTGATATGGAATTTCAATATATAAGTATTGTGTTGCTTGAGCATCAGTGGAATTTAATGCAAACCATGCAGTTAGTGTAGTGTGACGATCTTCACTTTGGGCCAATGCATTCATTTCATTTCCAGAATGGAAATAGACTAAATGTCGTTGTGGCAAATGTACTGCTAACCTATATACTGCAGGTGATCTATCATGCATTTCAAATTTTAAAAGCCGCCACATAGCTTCTGGCGCACTGACATAGCGAGCATCTACATGAGATGCAAGTTCATCATGTACTAACTCACTACTTTCAGGGTTGTCTGCACTTTTGACGACTACAGTAGCTGCATCGTAACCTTTGTAAATATATTTGTAGACATATTTAATGGATTTGATGGAAGTGCAGGCTTCTACGTTGATGTGGGCGTTGTACTTCATGAGTAAATGTGGATTGTAGGGTACTACATATCTATTGTCCACTTTTTTTCCACGAATAATGGCACTATCTCCTTCTCTTCTTTTATAAAGTGGATATCCATCACAATTTGCATATGTTTTGTCTCTATAATCTTTTGGAAAATCTTTTGAACATTGATTATTTTCCATACATGGTGATTGTGGATTAAGGTCTCCACAGGTTCCATGAATCATGCGATGAGTAACAATCTCATATAGTCTACCATATAGTTCTGGATCCGGTAGTTCAGCAACTATGACTGCATCCACTTTGTCCGAAGTATCTAATTTATCTTTCTCTTGAAGTATTATGAGAAGATGTGCATGTGGAAGTCCTCTTTTTTGAAATTCAATGGTATATACATAAGCAAGACATTTGCTAAATAACTGATTTATAGTGAAGTCACGTATTAATTCATTTAATTTTATCTTAAAAACTCTGGCTACTAAATCTGGTCGATCTGAAGCACTTTGTCCAAGAAGTAGATTTTGATTAATTTCTGGCCATTGTGGATTACATGTAAATGTCACAAATAAATCTGGTTTTCCAAATTTTGTCACAATAGCCATAGCATCATTGTATCTTTCTCTCATATTTCGAGGAGATCCTTGAAAGGAAGATGGTAAAATGATGGCTTTGCCAGCTGTCATGTCTCTGCTTGTAGCCACGTCAGCAACATAGTCCATGAGTCCACAATATTGTTCTACACGTAGTTTATCTTGTTGATATTTTATAAAGTTTAAATTATTTGCCTCAACTTGCAAATATGAATCAATAATCCATTGTTGTGTTAGTTTCCCACCACATAAAATTGGATTAAATTCATCTCTAATGGCAATTTGAGCAACTTAAAATTCAAGCATAGAAACATTATTTCGGATTCTGGCTTTAGCATTTGGGTAACTGGGAAGGGTTAATTTTGGTTGCCAACCTGCTTCTCCGTGTGGGAAAAAGATGGGATATGTCATTGGATCTAAATTTGGACTTAAGATATTAATATTAATAAATGGTTGGTCCTCATTTCTGGGATATACTCTAATGTCTCTTTGAAATGGTGGTTCTCCTTCATCATTGTGAAAGACCATTGCAACCTCATTTGATGTTGGCAAGTTATAACGACGTTTATCAGTATGTCTGTCTCTTTTAAGCACCATATTAACCTTTGGCATGGGTAATTGATGTCTTTGTGCATGAAGTAGTTGTTCATTTTCTACTTCTGCCAATTTTTTGTAAGCTTTACTGTAGGGATTGTTGTCCATAATGTTATTTAGCTCTATAAAAACACTGGGTAAGCATTTTTTATTTTCTTCCATCTGCATACGTTGGTCAACAGCTTCCATTGTATCTAGGACATATAGTTGAGCGAATTTTCTTTGCTTTCCTTCCTCTGGATGTAAATGTGAAGTCCGATGATAAATTTGTCCTTGGACTTTAAAACAGTAAGGACCATGTCCTGGTACATTAGCAGCCAATGTTGCCCCCATAGATGCAAATGATATGGCACTATTGTAGGATCTTATGTTTGTCTTAAAATTGTTGTAATTTGGAAAAGTAGGTTCAGTCATAATATTTAGTAAATAGGTTGGAAATTGTTTCCTTTGTGGAAGTTTGAACTTTCCTTTTTGACAACAACTAATAAATTGTCCATCTCGGGGTCCCTCCTGTTTAAAATAATAAGCCTCACAAAATTGACATTGAGTAGTCATGTCCCCACAACTATGAACCTCTACTGCTAAAGACTTCAGTAAAGGACAATTTGCAAAGCATATTGGATGTTGACTTTGATATTCATCAGATGAAAAGTCATGAAATGTTTCAACAACAGGTTCTAAATGTTTAGTTTTTTTCGTAGATTTTCTTGTTATATGTTGGACTTGTTCGGTTGAAATGTCCTGTAAGTTTTTAGTAAGAGTTTGTAAATGCTTTGTTTTTGTAGTTGTTTTTTTTGGTCTGTCTTGACTGGTATGTTGTAAAATGTCATCTGATGTTTTAGGAACAGTTTGTAAATGCTTTATTATTTTTTTATTTTTTTTGGTTGTATCTTTCATTTTTGCAGCTGATATTCTTTTATTTGCAAGTCTTTTGCGTTCTTTTTCTCTTCGAATTTCTTTCTCCTCCGGTGTCTGCTGGGCGGCCCATCTCTCTTGTCTTTCTCTAGTTTGACGTCTTTTCTTCTCTTCTTTGGTCTCGTTATCAGCCATATTAATCTGTAAAGGAAAAAAAATAAATGTAATTGTGTATATTTAAATTTGTAATTCCTGTTAAAGATTATTGTGCACAATTGGTGAAATAAAAGGCAAATCATGAATGTATCATTTATATTTAGTTAAATTTATAATTCCTGTCTTCACTGGCTAAGAATTTGGCCAATAGAATACTGCTGTAAATAAGCATGTAACATATTTATTTAAAATAATGGTTTTATTTATTAAAAACTTTGTTTGTGGATAGATATTTACCACTGCAAAACTTCTTTGCTGAAAAAAAAAGTGATGTGGTTATTGAGCTATGTATTGCATAGTAGCAATTTAAATAAAATAAGGGAGATAGTAAATTAATTATTTTATTTTTCTGTTGACACGGATGCAACTGAAAGCAGTTTCTTTAGTTTTATACTTTAGTACTTATTATAGTTTACCTTGGTTGAAGTGTGATTTAAATCCGAATGTTTGTTGGTCCTCGTTTCAAAATCGTTGTCCAATGGTGTGGTCCTCTGTTGGAAGTCCTCGTCCGATGGTGTGGTCCTGTGGCGATATCCCTCGTCCGATGTTGTGGTCCGTTGGTGAAAGTCCTCGTCCGATGGTCTGGTCCTGTGTTGAAATTCCTCGTCTGCTGGTCTGGTCCGAGTCCTCGTCCGATGGTCCGGTCCTGTGGAAAAAGTCCTCGTCCGATTGTCTTCACGCAGTATCTGTTGTAATCTAAAATAGAAAATGTTGTTTGAGTGAAATGTCTTTTAAATAAATTAAAAATGTATTAATTTGACTGTATTGTATGAGTTATGGTTATTTTTTTCTATCTTTGTTTTTTTTTACTTTCTATACAATCCGACAACTTTTGTTATTCTTATTGAAGGTTCTTAGTAAGGCTTGTGGGTTGTGATATATTAAATAAGATGTGTTTATGTTATTTTTTGTACAATCCTGTTTTGTGCACACCACTTGTGGTATAGTTATTTAACCTTTATTGGGATGGTTATAGTTAGTGAAACATGAAATAATATAATTAAGGTAGTTTGCTATGTGTTTGTGTTAGTTTTTGACAATCCTGTTTGGTGCGCATCACTTGTGCAAAACTTATTTCTTCTTGATTGTACAGGTTATAGGTTGTTAAACATTAAAGAAGAATGTTAATATAGTTTGCTATGAGTTTGTGTGATTTTTTATACAATGCTATTAGGTGCACAACACTTTTGTTATTCTTATTTTTGCTTCTTTGTAAGGCTTATAGGTTGTTAAACATTGAATAAGAAATTCTGTTTTGTGTGTAGCAGTTTGTGTGTCATTCAATTGCGATTTGGCTAATTGAATCGTGCCCTAAATAAGCACATAGCATATTTTTTTAAATAAGTTTTTAGTCATTGAAAAACTGTATTTTTGATATTTTTTTAGTAACTAAAACCTTATTTTAAAGAAATAGTTATGTTGTTATTTAGAGCCCTATTCAATTGGGCAAATTGCAATTGAATGAGGTCCTTTGTGTGTACCATATGTTGCATAGTTTGGCCCTCATTCAATTGCATTTTTTACAATGTAATAGTACTCTAAGGCCGTAATTGAATTGCAATGTAGAAATTTGAATAGGGTTGTAAATAAGCACATCACATATATTTGTTAAAATAGAATAAGGGCCTAAAAGTTCTTATTTATAGCCATATTTAATTGTCCAAAATAGCAATTGAATGAGGGCCTTTGGTTACTGCATTTGTTATATTGTGAGCTCCTCATTCAATTGTGTTTTGTCCAATGGAATAGAGCTCAATATCAGCACAGAGCATATTTTTTTACGGAATTTTGTATTTAGTGAACTTGTATCCAAAAGCAACGTGTTCACAAAAGAAAAATTTCCTTTAAAAAATATGCTCTGTGCTTATATAGAGCCCTATTGAAATGGGCAAATCACATTTGAGTGAGGCCCTTGGCCATTAAAGACATATAGGTCCTCATTGAATTGCAATTTTGCCAATTGAAGAGGGCTCTATATAATCACATAACATATTTATTGAGCAAAGTTTTTAGTTATTGAAAACCTTGATTGTGGTTAGAAATTCAGTAACTAAAAAGTTCTGTTTCAAAAATATGTTATGTGCTTATATAGAGCCCTATTCAATTGAGGAAGTCGCAATTGAATAAGGCTCATGGTTATTTCTTGTTTATACTTAATACTTTACCTTGATTGAAGTTTTGAATGACAGACGGTCCCCTCCTGCCAATCTTAATCCGCTGGTCTTCTTGTAGTGTCTGTTTGAAAAAGAAAGTGAAATAGTTATTTGTATATTTATAATTTTTCATCTAGCAAAGCATGGCCTTTTGAGCATGTAATGTCTTGTTGTATCTTACCTCTTCTTCTTTGTTGGTGTTCTTTAAAAGGGATTGTGCTTCACAGTGCACGGTGCAAATTGTTGAGAGACGCTGTTGATGCAGAGTCTGTTTGAATATTAAAAGAAATAGAAAGATTCAGCTTTATATGATGTATTGAATTGCAGAAAAGGAATGTATTTTAAATATAGTTGTGTAATTTTTTTCAATTAACCTTATTTTTTGTTGGGGGCTACACACATATGTCACATACATGAAGCACATTCCATAGTTTAATGTAATTATTTTGTGTACGTGTGACATATCAGTATACATGAGTCAAATTTAAATGGTTAAATTAACCTTATATTTTTTTTTTCCAACACACATAAATGTCTGTGTGTGAGATGTAACTATAGATGATACACATATATGTGCATGTGACATATCAGTATACATGACATATAATGTCATTTAAATGTAGTTGTTTACTGATTTTGTTGTAAGCTAATTTTGTTGCATTGGCAATACACATAAATGTGCGTGTCACATGTCACTATACATTATACACATATATGTCCGTGTCACATGTCACTATGAAGAGGCAATACACAGAAATGTGCGTGTCACATGTCACTATACATTATACACATATATGTCCGTGTCAGATGTCACTATGAAGGGGCAATACACAGAAATGTGCGTGTCAGATGTCACTATACATTATAGACATATATGTGCGTGTCACATGTCACTATGAAGGGGCAATACACAGAAATGTGCGTGTCAGATGTCACTATACATTATAGACATATATGTGCGTGTCACATGTCACTATACATTATAGACATATATGTGCGTGTCAGATGTCACTATACATAAAGCTCTGTTTAATATTAAATTATGTTTTTTTGTTGTTTTGTTAAATGAACCGTATTTTTTTTGTGAGCCTATACACATAAATGTGCCATACATGATGACTACATAAATCCTATTTATTTTTTTATTTGTTTGACCTGTCCTGATAATAAAATGTAATATATTATAGCTTACCTCTCAGTTGTAATTTGCACAATGCAAAGTAGTAAATTAGTAAAGAATTGTCTTCTCAAGTAAAAGCAGCAGTTATCTCAGAAGTCACTCCGTTGATCACCTGAGGAGAAATGTATTTTTTTGTTTGAAATAGGCAGTATTTATAAACTTGTAGAAAGTTCTGGAAAGTGAGACCGTTAGAACGCAATACGCATGCGCTATTTGCGTTCCAGCTTACAATTTGCGTTCCATCCGCCATTTTCTGCGTATTACTGTTCAAAATGGTGTTTAATCTGATTGTGATACGTTCCGCATAGTATGTGTTTCATTATTGCGAGTAAGTGTAGTATAGTTACGTCTGAAGCCTCGTTTTCGTTTTGTTCGTCGGGCCATTTTTTCTCTCGCTTAGCGATGGTATTAGTGTGTAAAGTGTTTATTTTGATTTAAATGTAGGTGTAACTTGTTTTTTTGAGGTGCTGGCTGGTTCCTCTTGCTGTAGGTAAGCTTTTTATGTGTTTGTTGTGTGTCTTTGTTAAGTTTTAAATGTTTATATGTCGGCGTGTTGCGTCCGATGTTTGCGAAGTCGTAATGTGTGGTAACGTGTCTCGTATGGTGTTTGCGTGTGTAGCCTCGTTTTCGTTTTATTCGTCGGCCATTTTTTGTGTCGCTTAACAAACTATTTAGTGTCTAAACTCTTTTATTTTGAGTGCAATTAAGTTGTAAGTTGCATTTTTGAGGTCCTGGGTGCTTCCTGTTTGTGTAGGTAAGGTTTTTATGTATGTGCTGTGTGTATGTATTGTGTTTGTAATTTTGTAATGTTCGCGAGTTGCGTCCGAGTGTTGCGAGGCCGTAATGTGTGTGAACGTGTGTCGTATGTTGTTTGCGAGTGTCGTAATGTGTGTGAACGTGTGTCGTATGTTGTTTGCGAGTGTCGTAATGTGTTGCGACGTAAACTTTTTTTTGCAAGGGTCGCAGTTGCTGCAACTGAAGACCTCGCTTTGCGAGGTCCTCAGGTGCTGGCATGGAGCACCTGCGGCGCTCCAAGCCAGCAACTGAGGCCCTCGCTTTGCGAGGGTCCTCAGTTGCTGGCAAGGAGCGCCTGCGGCGCTCCATGCTAGCAACTGAGAACCTGGCACAGTGCCCTCGCTTCGCGAGGGCCGCGGGCTCGCTACGCGAGGCCCGCGTCTCGCTGCGCGAGCCGCAGCCCTCGCTACGCGAGGCCCGCGACTCGCTACGCGAGCCCACAGCGTTAGCAACAACTCGTACGCTCACAACTATATATGTGATTCTGCAGGCGCAGTGAAAGGTAAGAAATAGTCTAAAACCACTGACTCCAAAAGTTTGTTATGACACAGTTAACTTAGCAGCAATTTTATAAAGGAAACAGTTTTTCTACATGATTTTCAACCCTATATCCAATGGCGCAGCACACATGTGGTGATTTGGCCCCTTTTAATTAGTTGTGTAAATGCCCATTTAATATGTTTTTATGTACATAACTGATTGATTTAATAAAATATGTCACATTTGTATGTACCTTTTATAGCCAGCTAAAACAGAGCATTAATTGAAGTTGAAAATAAATGTCCTATTGTATATAGGTGCAACATCAACAGCCTTATTAAATTGTGATTCAGTACATTTCAAAGGGCTCTAATTAAGCACACAGCATATTTTATTTACAAAAGTTTTTAGATAGTGAAGACATTGATTTTGGATAGAAGTTCACTAACTAAAAATTTCTGTAAAAAATATATGCTGTGTGCTTAAATAGAGCCCTTTTAAATTTACCAAATGGCAATTTAATAAGGCTGCAAGATTCCAGTGCCATTCAAGCACATACCTCAAGATCTAGTAGGCATACTTTAATTGGTCTGATTGAGAACAACATTACTTTTAACTCTAGTCTCTTTAGATTGTAGTGACTCATTCCTGATGGATGTGTTCTCTGACTGATCCTATGTGAGCTTTTAGTCATTTTACTTATATTGTGTTACATTTGATAGGTTTAGCAAACAGACAAAGTCTTAACCTTCAGGGGTCTCAAGTGAGTGGCAGCTGAGGTGTTAGACATCACCTATTATGTAGAGCCAGCTGGGTATTACATCCTAGCTAACAAAGATAGTTAAGCTCTAATATTAAGTAATGGCAACATCACAGAAAGCTTTAGCTTTGCTCCTGTATAGTACCTTTGATTGTCTCTGTGAAACCCAATTTAAACTTTGTCCCAGCTTGAACCTAAAGGGATTTTCAATTCAATGTGTTTCCTGTCTGTCTGAGATTAGTTTATGTAACTAGGTATCCAGTTGTGTTTCATTGTATTGTATTGAAGAGCGGACACATAGTGATGTTCAAAGATGTAACAGTTGTCTCATTATATTTCAACTTTTTCCTTTGCAAATCATATGATGTATCCAAAAACATAGGTGGAATATGAATTTCTGTATAATAATGTAATCATTTAATAACAGGCTAAAATGTTTTAGTAAAGTTAAATTACTGGTTATTAATATCACAACATATAAATAGTCAGTGTTTTATGTTTACCTTAATACCACAATGCTGATGGGCTATTAAAAGGGATTCTTTATCCATCTAAAATGCAAAGCAGAGGGTATTTAATACCATCTAATATAGGACCCTCAATGTATAGGTGTTTATTCAAGATGCCATGGGTGCATAGAGAACCCCATGTTAACTGGTTAATGTTATGGCCATGAAGGCCCATCATGATCATTATGGTTATATTTAGAGGACCCATGGGGGTCTAAAATATTTTAATACAAACAGTGCTGATATTCAGCATCACTGTTTTCAAGCCCATAATAATATATTTTATATTGAAATGAAATTATAAAACTAATATTCACCTAATAATGCACAGCATACACTGCTAAGTATAATATCTAACAGCATATGTTGTATGCTAATGGCTGACTATTGGTGATATAATGTTACTTGAGTTTTTCTTCAAGATGCAGGTTAAACACACATAACAAGCCCATTGCACACCCTGTTCAATATAACTTGTGAGGAGTCTCTTTTAGGCCCTCAATCTCCCTGGTCTGTCTCTCTGATTCCTGGCACCACAGCAAACACTGCTACCGCTAAGGCCCTCTATCTCCATGGTCTCTCTCTCTGAATCCTGGCAATGCAGCAAACACTGCTACCGCTAAGGCCCTCTATCTCCCTGGTCTCTCTCTCTGATTCCTGGCACCACAGCAAACACTGCTACAGCTAAGGCCCTCTATCTCCCTGGTCTGTCTCTGATTCCTGCCACCACAGCAAACACTGCTACAGCTAAGGCCCTCTATCTCCCTGGTCTGTCTCTGATTCCTGCCACCACAGCAAACACTGCTACCGCTAAGGCCATCTATCTCCCTGGTCTCTCTCTCTCTCTCTCTCTGAATCCTGGCACCACAGCAAACACTGCTAGAGCTAAGGCTCTCTATCTCCCTGGTCTCTCTCTCTGATTCCTGGCACCACAGCAAACACTGCTACCGCTAAGGCCCTCTATCTCCCTGGTCTCTCTCTCTCTCTCTCTCTCTGAATTCTGGCACCACAGCAAACACTGCTACAGCTAAGGCCCTCTATCTCCCTGGTCTGTCTCTGATTCCTGGCACCACAGCAAACACTGCTACCGCTAAGGCCCTCTATCTCCCTGGTCTCTCTCTCTGATTCCTGGCACCACAGCAAACACTGCTACAGCTAAGGCCCTCTATCTCCATGGTCTCTCTATCTGAATCCTGGCACCACAGCAAACACTGCTAGAGCTAAGGCCCTCTATCTCCCTGGTCTGTCTCACTGATTCCTGGCACCACAGCAAACACTGCTACCGCTAAGGCCCTCTATCTCCCTGGTCTGTCTCTCTTATTCCTGGCTACACAGCAAACACTGCTACAGCTAAGGCCCTCTATCTCCCTGGTCTGTCTCTGATTCCTAGCACCACAGCAAACACTGCTACAGCTAAGGCCATCTATCTCCCTGGTCTGTCTCTCTTATTCCTGGCACCACAGCAAACACTGCTACCGCTAAGGCCCTCTATCTCCCTGATCTGTCTCTCTGATTTCTGGCACCACAGCAAACACTGCTACAGCTAAGGCCCTCTATCTCCCTGATCTGTCTCTCTCATTCCTGGCACCACAGCAAACACTGCTACAGCTAAGGCCCTCTATCTCCCTGGTCCCTTTCTGATTCCTGGCACCACAGCAAACACTGCTACAGCTAAGGTACTTGAAAAACGGAAGATTCTCTGGCACTTTTACTGTATATTAATTATTATGATTATTTTCCTGTTATTATATCTACTGACAGTTACTTTATCTAGATACATTTGTGGACCTCTAAGTCCTTTGTACCCCCACCCCCTTTCATAGTTTGCTTAATTTCCTAACACCACTGTGTTAATTGCTGTAACTCTATCACATCGTGAAGCTATGTCCATTCTCTTTCAGGTCATCTATCTCCCTGGTCTCTATCTCTGATTCCTGGCTGAAATTTCCTCCCTCCCTCTCACCCACTGTTTGTTTTTAATTTGAGTCACACAAATCTTCTTCACCTGATCAATTAGCAGCACGTGCTATCTATTCTTATTAACCCTTTACACAATGTTTCCTTGTGCCCTCTTCTTCCTCATACCCCCCTGCCTTTCCCTCAGGCTCTTCTCAACTTTTCCCCTTCTTGTCTCCAATATAACTATCCTAACTTTCATGCCCTCCACTCCTCTTTTGTTCTCCCATGAGCTAATTTTACTCAAGCTGTGTTTAAACTATGTATCTCCTGACATTCCTATCTGCAGGTCCACTAGGGGCAGATACCATATTACATAATAGTGCCATTGACATTACATCAGACCCCTTCCCTCTCCAACTATCGATTAACCTTCTAACTTTGCACAACTTCCTACCTATGTAAACTCTCATTTTCTTCCTAACCTTCCTATTCCTTGTCTGCTCCTCCCCAGGTTTCTGTCTCTTCAATTCCCTTTAGATTGAAAAAAACACTTTTTACAAGACTTAAAGCTCACAACAGGGCACTCCACTTTCTGCAGTTTTTAAAATTGTATATTGTATGTTTCCTTGTTCTTATCCCCTGTACAGTGCTACAGAATATTTGGATAGCTTGGATAGCCCCCTCTGATATTATCAACTCTGTTCAGAATGCCCCAGTGAAACCATAAGCAACTGCTAGGTTTCACCAGCATCACCTGTGACTTGAAGATGATCCCAAAGAGAATGCTGTATATAAATTACAGCAACAAAGTGAAGCTACCTCCTGTTTGACAGACAGGTGTAAAGAAAATATGAGGATGTTAAAGTGACCACATCCAGTCTGAATCATATTGTCACCTTTTTCTCTCTCTGACAACAAAAAATTACATTTAATGTACTGATAACACTGACAAACATATATTTTGATGACAGACAAGTACCATCTAGTTGCTCCAGTTTGCTCATTCTCTTATCTCAATAATCTTTGTCTAGTCAATGAATTATTTTATTGTACTTGTATCTATCACTTCAGCTGGAAGACCATAGCATTGTCATAATTATAAATCTCAATATTGTATGCTCTGGAAAGCTTTGGGTTGGGTTGTATATTCTCCTTGGCCAAGTCTTAAGACATTAACAGTACTCTGAATTCAGAGTGAAGTGTACGGCCAGTTATTTCATTCTGCTGGAAGACACTGTGTATGGCGTGTTTACTCAAGAGATGCAGACGTTAGCAGGTCAGGTGCTGCTATATTAACTCCAGAAAAATGTAACAGATGTTCTAAATAAATTATTTCAGCAAAGAGTCATAAATAATGAATGAACCTTGAATGTTGGTGTTAATCGCTTCCTTCCACCTCTGACGGGGATCAAACTACTTGTCTGGGTGTATTATTTATAGAGCACTGATGAAGTAGAATCTTAACACATAACAAATATGTACTTTAATGGGTCTATACATTCTATGTTACAAGTCAAAGTTATTTACTAAAATCCTAAAACATGACTTGAAAAGCTTTACACACTAAGATATGTTGCAAACATTAAATTCTCATTATATTCTCTTTTACAGATTATATATTTATTTATGTTTAGACAATGGCTATATTCACAAAGGAGATGATGGTGCTATGGGAGATAAACACTGAGCTGCTGAACCATAACTGGAAAAAACAGAACTTTCCTATGAGATTTATTATCCACTTTGTTGTAAGCACTCTCAACCAAGGCCGCTATGAGAAAGCTCTGGGCATAGTACATATGTAATAACCAGGGTCCCACACTTTTGGCTCACGATTTATATATATATAAATATTTGTTATATATACAGTGCACACACATATATATATATAGCAATAATACACATAGCCACAATCTCACTCGCGGAGTGATACACCCAAGCATACACAACCACACACATTAAATGGTACTCAGTGAAACAAGCCCACTGCCCCGCTTCATACAATACATATTGCATTTTTGCAAAAATAAATAAATCCAGCAATTGTTTATTATGACATAAAATGACCAAACAAAAGCAAAGCAAAAGTATTTTCACTTTATTACATGATGACACTAGTCAGATCTTATTGAATCTAAATGAAATTTAAATGAATAGAGCAGATATAGAGCAGATATAGAGATTCAATCTCAATATCAATTTCAATATCAATGCATATTACATAATTACATAACAAAATCAAGGCTACATTAAAGTCAGTCCAGCCATTAGAAAATTATCCATATTCATTTGAATTCCTAGACTTGACAGAGCCCAACTTCTTATATAATCATACTTACAATGTCTCCAAGGTGATTAACGCTTAACACAGATTCATGAGGGAAGGAGGAAAGTGACAGTTTCTGCATCCAAGCAATTTGTAAGTAATCTCAGTACTCACATTTAACCTGTCTTAATGTATTGAGATATTTGTATGGAGCACTGTTGTTGAACTTCAAATACACCTGTTCCAGCAAGAAGACTTTGCTCGGTCAGCGGAGGAATAAAACAGGAACTTACCCAGAGTAAGGACCTAATGGTAGCCATATTGAAACATTTTCAATGCCAGGTTGGCTCCAAAATCACTGTTCATGAGGAGATGTCCCTCCATCTTGCCTCTTCACCACTCCTGCCTGCCCCACCAGCTATCTTCCACCTCCCACACCAGTACCTGTCAACCTGCCAATTAGGTAACACAATGCTGGGCTCAGTGACACTGACTGTTCAAGCTGAGGTGGCTTATCAGCATCATTGAGCTTCTGATTAGCTCACCTATGCCCAAACAGAGATATCCCTAATTGTCACTTATTGTTGGTCTCTGAGGACTGGAGTCGAGAAACACTGTAGTGGATGAAGCCCCTATCTCCTCTGCCTCATTAATACAGAACTACCCACTCCTGAACCACCATGGTGTGGCCTTCTTCGCTGGCTGACACAGGCTGCTGACAGAGGTGTAGGAGCAGCTGGTGGTACAGGCAGGTGTGATGAAAGGGCGTGTTGGGGGCAACTCTCCTCAGGAATGGTAGATTGGAAAGCAGCCTGGTCGCCATGAAGTACTGTTCAGTCCAGAGAGCTGTCGCTCCTTGGAATGGGCAAAATCTTGTTTCTGGAGTCGTTGTTGAAGTTTGGGTTCAAGGTACCTTTGGTGCTTCCTGTTATCACACCTCATACTTCTTAACCCCATGGGTCAGCACTCTCTGTATGTTCTCTGCTTACTTCAAATGCTTTGATTTGGATATTAAGGTTCACCTTCACATATAATGTGGAAGTGGTAGTTGGTGATATGGAAGCCATTGGTGGTGGTGGGAGAAAGTGGAATGGTTTAAACTCTGGGTTCTTCCAATAGGAGCAGTTGGAGGAGGGTTGATTTGTAGGAGGAAAGAAGCTGTGGGGTTGAAGAGCACTCTGGTAGCAGAGGGATCCGGCAGTTTATGAAGTGCCCAAATGAACCAATCTCCTCCTCCTTGGAAATGTCCTCCTTCTGTCTTGCTGCCTGCTCCTGCGATACTGGCAGTACTGTAGAATAATAACATATATTTATTCTTAAATTCACATAAACATAACTTCAGTCAGTGTTTGTATGTACAGTCTATAATTGTGGTTTGCATCTTGTTGATATACCCATTGTTTGGCCTTAGATTTATGTGAAAACATGGAATTGTCTCATTGTACAGATATGGCGTATTTTTACTATATTAATAGTATCAATATGAAATCACACAATTTAGTGTCCATTTCAGGGCATCATTATTAGTCACTGATGGTAATCAGCTACATTGTTTATGTAAAATGTTATGTGATATTTATATTGCAGCTGGTTTACAGAGCCATCATTTTTTCTGTAGGCCACATCAGTTAGAAGGACTGTGGATGTGGACATCCTGTCCCTCAAGAGTTGCTCTCACTCGTTATACTCAATGACTGCTCGTGGCCCACCACCTGTGGTTATTGCACTTGATGCTGCCTTACCCATCATCCTCCTGACTATGATTCGACAGTCATCATAGTGGTACTGCGCCTTCTCTGAAGTGCACTCCCATAGTGCTAACATCTACTGCCATCTCTCTCAACATCCTTGCCCTCTGACTACCTGAAACCAGCCTTCATGGAGAATACGAGACCAGTCGTTAATGGCGTTCAGGAGGACAAACATGTCTCCCCTCTCCTCTCCACCTCACCACACCTCTCCCCCTCTTTCTTTAACAAACAAACTCACAGATACACACAGAGACATACTCTCAGAACAACACACATTAATTCCCTGCTAACATGAGTAAAAAGTATGTCAATAAATGTTAAAATATATGTGCTATGTGTTTTTGTGTGTGTCTTCTAATAGTATAGGGTGCAAGGGTCATGGGTGGGATATGTAGTAGGAAGTATGTGTGGTGTGTATATAGTATTCAATAGGGGTATGTAACAAGGGGGTATAGATGGGAGGTATGGGGGTGGGGGATATGCATTAGAGTAAGGTAGGCATGGGGTATAGAGTAGAAAGTATAAGGATGAAGTAGAATCTAGTAAACGTGTATTTTTAGGGGTTAGGTAGAATATTAGAACATATTACAGGTGAATTCACGTATAATAAAATATGAAGACAAAAAGCATAAACCTTCTACTGTCTCTAAAGCAAACTCTCACTTAGCTATAGACTGTTGCATTGTATAAGTTCACAGGAGTTACTACAGAAAGGCTTGTAGGTTAAGTTGTTAAAGGGGCAGGGAAAAAATAAATATTTGTTGCATCAGAATGGATATTTGATAAGGTCACAGTGTGTTTTCTTTTCGCTAATAAACGTTTCTGAGCGCAAAAACGTATTTAGAAGTTTAACTGCTCTTGGGAGCCCTCCTCTGCCATCCAGTGAGATCTACAGAATAAAGTTTTCTCCTGTATTTCCGTTTGATTTCAATTTCGTTTAAACAGGTTCTACTTAATATTTTCATGCAAAAAAATTAAAATTTTTGTAATATTTAAAACATATTTTGTTCAGTGAACCTGTTGCTAGTCCTCACAAGTTCTGTTACATGACATATCAGTAAGGTCTTACAAGAAATAGCGCACACGAGCCATGTAATAGCTAGTTAAATTCTCTCATAACAACTCCTTTAGCTACAAGTCAGCATTGCAGGAGTTCTTATGGGCGCAATATATTAAAGCCTTAAAATGGGCCTGGTGTGTGGAACACAGTCCTGGATTTCAGATTTTTCCTTGCTATACCCATTTAAGTCAATCAGAGTGTCTGAAGTAGGGACCGTCTTACCTGTTCATAACAGGGAAATACTGAAAGAGATGACATAAGACAATGAAATTAGTATGTTAATACCTATTATTCAAATATATGCAACAAGCAAAAACTTTCTTGTTGGTAGACTGATGATAGCCCATAGAAAACATGAAAAAGCCATTTGTCATGTTGCAATGTACACAGCTTTATTGTACCACTACATAAATAATCTCTTAGTTCATAATCTCTAATATGGAGCAAATATTTTTTTGGGTGATTCATTGGAGTAGATACATTGGTACAGTTTTGGCACCACTTTTATACACCCCTTAAGTACTTAAAGGTACAATATATGCAAGATTCCCTGGTGGTCCAGTGGTTAGGATTTGGTGCTCTCACCACTGTGACCTGGGTTTGAGTCCAGTTAGGGAACGAAGAGGGCACACCACCCTGAAACAAAGCACGGTTAAGCCTGGTCATTACTTGGATGGGAGACCACCTTGGAATACCAGGAGCTGTGTGCTGTGGTCTACTGGAGAAAGAACTGGCAACCCTCTCCAGGATCTCTACCATGAATACCAAGTAGATCAGCATGGTGTGTTGAAGTCCATGAGATCACTGAGCGTTTGACACGACCGGACAAAACACACACAATATATGTACATGTTAAGGAGTCTTCGGAAAATGTCACTAATAAGATTTATATATTTAATTTTACATTCACTCCTGAGATATTCAGTAGTTTGGTTGTGACGTGCATTTACAAGTAATTCATTGTAAGAGCTGGGAAAACATATATGCATATACTATTAATCATTGAAATATATACAAATATGCTTTACAAATTGATTCTGCCTCATGTTTATTTAACAGGCCCAATTTTTCTTATTTCCTCGTTCTACTCACATCTTTCTCTTTAACGCTATTACATCTGGGAGCTATACAGAATCTTTGTTCAAATGAAAATGTATTTTTCATCTACTTGCTTTGATTTAGCACCCCAGTTTCATTCAGAAAAAGCATTCATACACATTTACCCACCACTGCACCACCATGGTGTGGCCTGTGATAATTTCATTTTTCACTCATTTTTATATTAAATGTAAAATATAGTTTCTTGCTCTTTCATTATATTCTTATTTTTTTAAATCTGCTGCTACATAAAAAATGAGCAAACGTGCACAGTGAGGCTAAACAAACCAGAGCGGCTCATTCAGACTTAAATATGAATCTAGAATAATGCTAATATTATTCTAAGCAGTATTTGTATCTTTTTTATTACAACTTTTATTTATAAGTGTTCACTTAATACTACACAGTGGGGCAACACTTAAAAAATAAAGAAATGCAAAATACTATAATAGCTTCCTTAAAGGTTGTTCAGTCGTTCGGTCAAGTCCAACTCTTTGTGACTCTACATACATAAGGTTTTCTTGGCAGAGATACAGGAGTGGGTTGCCGGTTCTTTCTCCAGTGGGCCGCAATTTGTCTGACCTCTCTGCTATGACCTGTCTATGTTTGGTGACCGGACATGGTATTGCTAACAGCTTCATTGAGGTACACCAGCCCCGTTACCATGACAAGGAAGCGATCCAGAATGGGTCCTTAAAGGAGCAGTGTACAAAAACAGAATAAATGCTACATGTTTGAAAATCTTGAAAAAAAATTAAGCAGGGATAAAGTCATAGAGATAGCTGTTAATGAAAAATAAATAAAGATAGTTTTAAGGCTCTGTTGTACCTTGGATACATCAGAGATACTTTGGTGGAAGTGTGTGTGTGAAGGGCATTTACATTTATAGAGCGCTATTTTTGCAACTTTTAATGCACTGTTTCTGGGCCTGTGATGGGGAAGGGTTGTGGTGTAAATTTTAAGCTTGTCTCATTATTTAACAAGGATGCATAGGCCCTTCTCTCCCACAATTCCCTCCACTGATAATGAGATACAACCCATCATCCAGCCAACACAAAATGGATTCCTTTACTCGTAAACAGAATCTTCCTAAATTTTGACTTGCTCTAAAACAATTTTTAATGTACACTATTTACACAGTTGCTAGTGTTGTTAGTTTATTTTACTTTCTGCTAATTTTTAATGCAAAATAATCTGTTAAAAAGTAATTGTTGTTTTTTTTGTTGTAGTATAATTTTGTTTTTGAGTTTATATGTATTTGGTTTATATAAAATATTTTACAGGTATATGTAGATGTGATTTGTATTTATTTCAAGGGTCCATTGTGTTTGTCAGTGACTATGTGGCCGTTAGAGTGGATTAGGGTGTATCTGAATGTGTGTGTGAGGTTGAATGTGCATATGCGTGTGTGTCTGAATGTGCATGTGTGTATGTGAAGGTGGAATGTAAATGTACGTGTTATAGAATGTACATGCGTGTATGCCTGTGTGCATGTGTGTTTATGCTTGAGTGTGCATGTGTGTGTGTGTGAAGATGTGTCTAAATGTGCATGTGTGTTTATTCTTGAATGTTCATATGTGTATGTGAAACTTTCTAAATATGCATGTGCATATTTATGCTTGAATGTGCATGTGCGTGTGTGTGAAGTTGTATCTAAATGTGCATGTGTGTGTTTATACTTCAATGTGCATGTGTGTGTGTGTGAAGATATGCCTGAATGTGCATGTGTGTGTGTGAGGTTATGGATGAAAGATACCCCATATATGACAGAATGGAAGGAGTAGAGAGCTTGATCTAGGACGGAACAAGGATGGTCATTTCAGATCACCTGGTGTAGGGGAGGAGGGAGGAGTCCCCAAAAATGTTATATAGGAAGGAGTTTTCCTGCCCTGGAGACAGCTGTGAGCTGGGATACAATAAGTAAACTTCTGTTCTGCCCCTTGCAACTTCCTCATGGCACCCCCCATAGAGGATGTTATGATTATTAGTATTAGGGCTGAGGCTTTAACTAGAGGCCCCAGTTCTCTGCTGTCTTGGCAGCTTCTCTACCTCCCCCTCCCCCCTCAAATGCAACCCATTGGCATACCAGTTTCAGTGGTGGATGCAGAATGGATGACTGCGACTACAGAGCAGGAAGAGGGTTCTACAGGGCTAGGTCCAGAAGAGATCTGCAGCAAAGCAGAAATAAATGGGCAATTTCTGGGTCGAATTATGCTCATGAATAAAGCGGGCCATCCGTAAGCGTTATTGCAGACAGAGATGAACCTAACAAGAGGAGAGGGAGGTCTGATTTTTCTTCCAGAAAAGCACCCATGGAACAGCCGCAACAACAAGAAAGATAGCGCTTCACGATATCAAGGACCGAATCACTATAAGCAAGGAATGGAGACTACCCGGGCAGGCGTGTTAGTCTACTACCAATACTGATGTTCACAATGCCTTGTCAAGCGTTAATACAACTGATAGTGCATTATCAATTGAATCATTTATGAAAAGTGTGAATTATTTTTTTGGTTAGGTTGGAGAGTAGTCAGGGAGAAGCGGCTAGCATAGTGAATGCCTGGATCCCAGTGGGTCAGCAAGTAGAAGGGTATAGCACATGGGCGTATGTATTAATGGCTAGTATCGTTGGGGGAAAAGTCCCAGAACAATGTTTTGCACTGTTTTGTGATTGACAGCATCCATAGAACATATGGTGGAATCGCTTGGTGGTCATGTGATGAGCACTTTAGGCAGAGAATAGCTGTAACGGGTTACATGAGGTGGGACTTTAAAAATGTAGGCATTTGGATGAAAATTCATGTTCTCAGATGAGCACCTCTACTCTTTTTGCTTACATTTTCCTCACCTTATGGGTGATAGGGGGAACCAGACATGGACTCCTCTCTCACTGTGCCTTAGGGAGTATAGCTGCATCTCACTGACGAGGTCCACAGAAGCCGGTTTGCTGTTTCACCTGTTCAGGGAGAATTGCCTTGTATTTCGGGCCTGGATCACTCTAGTGAGTGAGAGCAGAGTGATATACTACAGGATATTGCTCCCTGTGAAGGGCACAAGTGAGCTAAAAGAGGCTGCTCTCTGAGTAGGTAACCAGACCTATTGAAAAAACTCACTGAGGTATTTTTCGTTCTCAGATGAGCACCTCTACTTTTTTTGCTTAAATTGGATGAATTGTAACACACTTGTGTTATGGTGGATCCTTTTGGAGGTCATCTGCAAAATAGGAAGGGACACTGCTTTCTATAAAATTAAAGTGTGGTGTTCATCATGCAAATTCAACCATGAATGTTAAAAACTTGGTAACCAGCATCCAGTGATGCTTCAAAAAACTTCTACTTAGAGCAGTGACGACGATTCGGCTAAAAAAGGAGCTTGGGCTAAAACAGTACAGTAGCAAGAGAGAGTAGTTTCAGTTCTAGTTTTCGCATTCCCTTCAAGGAGACTCAGCACTGAGGGTGTCCAGGCAATTTGTTATTCGCAAGACAATTCCAAGATATAATCCGGAAAAAGATAAATAAGGAGGTAGATTTAGGTAGCATGGCGGATCCTTTCGCAACAGCTCATTTGCCTGGTTTAAGAATTTTGCCGTTAGGTATATTGCAAAAAAGAAGAGGTTGGAAAATTCTGCCTCACTCTCACGTATCTTACCCAAAAGGAATGTCCGTAAATGACAGTCTTGACAAACAATTGTTATCAGTGTCAGAATCGTCATTCGATCAGTCAACAAAGCTGGTCAGATCGGTAGGGAGAGGAGCCCTTATGGCAAAGGTAGATAACGAATTTGCCTTTGGTTGATGTGTTGAATGTAGTTATTATGTTGACCTATGCCTTCCAATGGGATGCTTCATACCCTGCGTGTACTTTGAAACCTTCAGCTCTTTTGTACAATGCACTACCTAGATGATTTTTAAGACAGTTGTTTCTTCAATGCTTAAAAAATAATATTTTGTGCAGAGCAGTACATATTCCAGGTTGTCAGAGCGTAATCACGGATGCTCTTTCTCGATTTCAGTGACAGTGATTTCAGGAACATGCGCCACCGGCCAGCATGATAGCGCTTACCTGTCTGAACATCTATGGGAATGGGTCCTAAAGCCCACTAATAAAAGCATCCTTGGCTCCATCTATTTGGGCAACTTATAACATGGTGTAGCGACAATGGAAATTGTTTAAACATTCAAATGAAAGGGAATGTCACCATCAATAGTAAATTCAAGAAATTGTGGCTAATTTCTTTGAACTTGAGGCTCTAATTTACTTCTTGCTGGACTGTCAAGAGAAGGGAATGTCACCATCAATAGTAGATAGATGAAGATGGCATTAGCCTTTATGTTTAAATGAGAAGGGTGCTGGATATTACAAAACACTTTATAATAAGTCAGGCATTGAAGGGTTTAAAGAGGGGATGTTGAAAAAAGGACAGTAGGAGTATATATTTTGATTTATATACATTTTGAGAAGGGACTTAATGTGGTTAAGTACCTTATTTTCCTATATGGGCTTAGTTTGATCTGAGATGGTACCCCATTTAAAATCTAGGCCTCAGAAAGATGCCCAGGTTTGGGATAAATCCGAAAAAAGATTAATAATTAATGGCTACTTTTGTAAATAGGTTAAATGGGATTTCTATAAGATATTTGGACCTGGAGGGTATAGATACTCTGGGTTTCTTTCTTATGGATAGGGTCCATCTCAAATGTGTTCAATCTTGCATTAAAATAAGGCATAGTCAAAGCCATATCACTTTCTGATGTTGGCAGGGCGCATATACAATGTTATGTTATGTATGCTGGAAAAAGGAGTGGAGATGGCAGTAGTCCTCCTGGGGCATAAGTTTTCCTTGAAATACCCATCTACAGGCATGAGGGCAAAAACTGGTATGATGTTCTCATAACCTGATGTTAAGGTTATATTATTTCTTAATTAAAAGCTGTAGCCTTATCCTCCAATAAATATGTGTTTGTGTATTTATTTAGGGGATATTGATATATGGGTTAATCAAGGATGACTATACTCAGGCCATGTACATATGTGTGTGAGGTCCTGCCTGAATGTGCATGTGTGAGGTTATGCCTGAATGTGCATTTGTGTGTGACCCTGAATGTGTATATGTTGGGAAGATTGAACTTGATGTGTGTCTGAATGCTGGTGTTAAATGATCACTGTAATCCTATATTTAAGATATCATGAAATAGGCAAAATGTTTTTAGTATGTGTAACAAATAATAATGCATATAATTTGTCACCTTTTATATGCAGTTACAGTGGGATTTCCCATTTTGGTTTCTGCAGATCAATTTCCTAATATGTGAACATAACTTGAATGTGGAGGTATGTTCTATTTGGGAATGTGACAGCTAGTGTTTTCTTATTTACTGAAAAAGTAGCAAACAAAATCAGCTGGGAAAAGAAAATGAAGCCCTGCTTTAAAAAAATAATTGCATATAAAATGTTACACATGTAAAGGTTTTGATTATTCTTTTAATTTCTAGAGCATCATTCCCATTATCAAAGTGTAGCTATTCAAAAGACCATATAAAAAAATCTGACTACAGTGGTCCCGTAAATGGTCTGGGTGGATCTTCACCCGCCCTTGCCAGCCCTCCCCCTTTGCCACTATTGATATATAGTTTTCTGTTAGTGACTTTATGATTACAGTATTTACTGTCTCGAAAATGATGCTTCTTATTTATTTCTGCCTGATTAAAGGGTCACTGTAAAGGTCCAGCTACTGTATGTGAAAATGGCAGTAAAAAACATTAGCATACATAACTTTTTCCTACTTAATAACTAGAAAAATCTAATATTTAGTGAAAAAAATTACCTAGACAAACTTTTCTTTTCCCATCATATTCCCTACATATCCAGTTTTAATTAACCAGTGGTGGGGGCAGTGTGTTATAAAACTTAAAATCTAAGCTGAATAGAATTATTATAGCAACTTTGTGATTACTCCATCTCAATTTAAAACTGGTTATCAAATTGCCATTGCTAGTGCTTAAAAATTACAGCCATCTTGGATTACACAAAAGAAGGGAGGAGCATCACTCGTCTTATTTTCTTAATAAAAATGTACTTATTTATTTATTTATTTATAGTTAATGTAAAAGTTGTTTATTCTGAGCTTTAGTACTAAAATGTTCTCATTGCTGGAACATTAATGTATTCATTTAATGCTGAAAAAAATATTCTACCTCATGCTGATATTTTAATATTTGATGTTACTTTCCAAGAAACGAAAATAAAGAAAATGTTGGTTCTGGTGAGATAATTAAAAGTTTCATGTTTGAAAATTAGGCATGTGATTTCCTCAGATCAACATCAATATTGCATCTATAAACTCCAATTAGCGCATCAGACGTATCATCTTCAGACAGCCATCTGCTGATTTTCAGCTGACAAACTTTTTAATTGAATTTGAGTTAAGGAAGCAGACGGCAGAAATGTGTTTAAAAATTATCTTGTTTGAAATGACCATTGTAAAAATAGTTTATGAATACTTTCTCCCTGTTGCCCTTGGTATATAATACTAGTATGACCAATGTAGTGGGACCTTTTTAGTAAGTCCATACCATGCAGTGTAAAAATTTAAATGTGGCTCAGATTAATTTGCCTTCCAATTTATATATCTGCTTTGTTAATCACGATCTCTCAAAGCCATATTGAAGATATAAACAGTATCCTGCTCTCAAGTACAGAGCAAGGGGGAGTGACCCAGCATTCTGTTAGTGTTAGTAATTGATAATCAAACGGTGTGTTGTGTCTGACAAATTTGCTGTAAAATGTGCAGTATATCAACACAGCCATATGAAATCCTGTTCTCCATCTGTGTGCACTGTATTCCTCCCTTATATCATGCCAAATTCTGTTGATTACTTTTTTATACTTTCCACAACCCCTGGTTGTGTTTTTTCACACTGTCTCCCAAATTTGTTTCCCTTTCTGTAGCTATTTTTTTAATTTTTTGGGAAGTGAATGCATACATATTGATCACTGGGATCACTGGGGTAGGGGATTAACATTAGATGGCATTGAAGGGTGTGTCCAAAAACCACATTCATTTCCCCATTGCCCTTCACCCATTGGAGGACATGACATTCCCAAGATTGCTGGCAGTGAGATGATTGGTCGACCTTCAGAACCAGCGTCTAGTGGGATAGTCTCCACCTTCAGCAGTGTTGTGAGTTGGTATTTAGACTTTAGAGGGATATTAAAAAAGGATACTGTGGCACTGCTACATTGGGGGGAAAAACAACCAGTAGAAGAATTACTAGAGTAGATGCCACAGGATTGGTAGGAGTAGCAAGAGCAAGAGATTTGAATACCTTGAAACTGTCCTGGACTAAAATTACTCAAGAAAAGTACTATAACTCTTTAAGGGAAAGTTTAACCACAGGGCATCTGATTTACACCAATGTGGCCTGCTAATCCCTTGCTCAATTGCCCCCACAATCTCCTATAACTCTGGTATAATCATACCCATTGGAAAGTATGAAGGCACTGTGCTTGGCCTATAGAAAAGACATGTCAATGTGGCGTTCAGAGACTGCAAGGCAGGAAGTTCATACCACTTTGATAACTTCCCACTGGTTGATTCCCTGATGACCAATCCCAGACCCACTAACATAGGACCATTAGTCATTGTCTGCCAGCATGAACATCCATCTCTCAATTAAAGTTAACAAATCTTTTATGACAAGTTGAATGTTGTGTGGCCCTTCCAAGGTTGAAAACCCGTTTATCATGCCCACATTAGCAAAAAAAAAAAAAAAAGGTGCCAAGATCCCACTTTTCTTGAAGAGATCTCTTGACTTGCCAATTCTATTATCTTCTTCGATTTCATTACATTGCTCATTGTAGATTGCCTCCTTGTCTCTTCTTGCTATGCTCTGAAATTCTGCATTAATTTAGACAAATATTTTCTTATCTCTGCTACCTTTTGCTTTCCTTCTTTCTTGGGCTACTTTCAAAGCCTCATCAGACTCCAGTTTGCCTTCTTAGATTTCTTTCTTTGGGGATATTCTTTGTTGTTACTTTCTGGATAATGTAACAAACCTCTGTCCAAAATTCTCCAGGCATTTCATCGTCCATATCTTGCCCCTTAAATATTTTTTTTCCTCCATTCAGCATTCACAGAGGATAATAATAACTTTGTATCTGCTTGATCTGATGATTTTCCCTCTTTCCTTCACTTTAATTATGAATTTTGCAATAAGAAGCTTATGATCTGATCTCAGTCATCTCCAGGTCTTGTTTTGCTGACTGTATAGAGCTCCTCCATCTTTGACTACAAAGTATGTAGTCAATCTGATTTTTATATTGTCGGTCTGGTGATGTCCATGTGTAGAGTCATCTCTTAGGCTATTAGAAGAGGGTGTTTGATTATGACCAGATAATTATCTTGACAGAGTTCTACTACTCTCTGATCTGCTTCATTTTGTACACCAAGGCCAAACGTGCCAGTTATTCCAGGTATCTTTTGGTTCCTTAATTTAGTTTTTCAATCACCTATGATGAAAGATTTAACAGAAGCATTTCAGATAAAGAAAAAGTGTCAGGAATACACAGATGCTCTGCACCAAAAATGTTACCTCTACTTCACAGACTATTCGAAAGCCATTAACTATGTGGATCACAACAAAATGTGTCAAGTTCTTAAAAAAATAGGAGTGCCAGGTCATCTCATCTGCCTCTGAGGCATCTGTATGTGGGCCAAGAAGCCACAGCCAGGGCTGAACATGGAACAAACAAATTGTTCAAGGTGAGGAATACATCATGTGTAAGGCCGGTCTGGAAAACTCAAAAGCCAGAATTAATATTGCTGGGAGAAATATCAACAACCTCAGATACGCAGATGATACTACTCTGATGACTGAAAACAAGGATAAAATAAAGGACTTGTTAATGAGGGTGAAATAAGAGAGTGCAAAAGCTGGCCTGCTGCTCAATGTTAAAAAGATCAAAGATCATGGTAAATTGCAATCTCGGTTCCTGGCAAGTAGAAGAAGTGGAGGCAGTTTTTATTTTCCTGGGCCCAAAGGTCTCTTCAGATGGTGACAGCAGCTGTGAAATTAAAATATGTTTACTTCTAGGGATGAAAGTTATGGCAAGTCTGGATAAGGTATTAAAAAGAAACAATATCTCACTATCAACAATGGTCCGCATAGTTAGCACTATGGTATTCCTAGTAGTAACATATGAATGTGAGAGATGAGCCATTAAGAAGACTGAGCATCACAAATGGACACATTTGTATTGTGGTGTTGGAGAAAACTACTTAGGGTTCCTTGACTGCAAGAAGATCCAATCAATTCATACTACATGAAATAAAACCAAACAGTTCACTGGAAGATATGATCATGAGGTTAAATCTCAAATATTTTGGCCATATCATGAGAAGACAGGTTTCCCTTTGAAAAGACTATGATGCTGGGAAAGATTGAAGGAACACAAGGAAAGGGAAGCCAGAGGTGGAGATGGATAGTCAAGGTAATGAAGCAATGAACATAAGCGTGATGGATCTCAGAGGGGCAGATGTACCTGGTGTGCCACGGTCCATAGAGAGTGGGACCCTTATTAACGTCCTATCAACAACCATTAAATAACCTGTTAATTCCTATAGTTTTCTTAGTGGTATAGGTCCTAAGATTTGACATCTCCAAGAGATATTCAAACTTCACCAGTTAATATACTTTAGTCCTCCTGATATTATACACTGTGTGGTTGTAGAGTTTGTGTATTTATTTATTTATGTATTTATTTACTACTGTTGTTTGTTTCCTGGTCTTCATTTTTTCCTTTTTTTTTTGTTTCATAGTGAAATATACCCAGGATTAAGATATATACTCTGTGTGTTTTATTATATAATTCATTTTTTGTTACATAGTATGAAGTGAATTGAAATGATGTATTTGATTAAATAGTCACAGCAACATAACACTGAATTTTACATCACAACTGGTGATATGTTTATAAATATAGGTGTTCAATTTTATAACCATAGTATGTTATCTTTGAAATAGATTGTATAACAAAGAACATTTTGTGATTCATCTGTGGTTTATGTACCGGTGAACTACTGAATTTTAGCCAAGGCAAAAAGGAAGCTGATGACAAGCTTTCTATTTGTTATATGTGTAGACAAGGTGTGTTAAACATGTCAAAAACAAAGCTCAGTTCATATGTTTTACACTGGTGATTAACAATCCGAGCGTTTATGGCACAAGTTGGCATTTCTGCATTGAGCTACATTTTCACCCGATTCCATCTACATTTGTATCTCCTGCTTAAAATACCACTTTTTTTAAAAATATTATATGCTTATAGACAGCAGATAAACGGCATAAAATGTTTTAAAAATCAGGTAAATGTAAAAATAATGTAAAGATCACATGTACACAGTGTGAGATACTCCTCCCCAATGCTATGTAGCAATGTTACCGTATATAGTTACAGGAGGCCACATATATTTAACTGCGTTTGGTTTAAATGGGAGACAATAAAGTAACAGCTTTTGCTTCTAGAGAGACTTTGGTAAGGTAAACTTAAAATGTTTTCAAGAAAACTATTTAAAAATATATTTTTGTAATTTACTGTCTATGAGTTGATGTTGTTTAGTCATTCAGTTGTGTCTAACTCTCCATAATCTTGTGAACCACAGCACAACAAGCGTATATGACAGCCACTGCCCCTCTGTGCTCCATCAAACTCATGCTCATTAATTCAAATACCTCATCTATCCATCCACGCCTCTGCCATCCCCTTTATTAACTTTATTATTATTAACTTTTATATTCCGTAGCGCTATACAGGGGAAGAAAACAGGGAAAAATACTGGAAAACTGAAGAAAATGGAAGGCAACTTCTTTGTGTCCCTTAATCTTTCCCAGCATCAGAGTCTTCTCTAGGGAATCCTGCCTTCTTATGATATGGTCAAAATATTTAGAGCTCTAGCCTTATGATCATACCTTCCAGTGGACAGTTTAACTTGATTTTTATTAAGCCCATTAGAATCCCTATTTAAAACTAACAGACTTGTTAGCAGTATTTTGCCATGCTAAAATGTATGGCTGAAAGTAACCAAGGGTGATATGTTTATTGACCTATCACAGTTTTAGAAAAAAGTAAGTTTAATCGAAAGCAGATGACCAACATATTTTGAGTATTCAGCTTAAGGAGTAAGAAATGTCCTTATATTTTAAAATGGCTAGCTGGTACTCAAACCTCTGGGTTATAAAATTGTGTAATGAGACACTGTATATATCAGATTCAATGTAAAGTGAAATCTAACTAAAATAATCTTCTTAAATCTAAATTACATTTTCTACAGGGCTATTTATCAGAAGAGATCTTGCGCAGTCAATAGATAAAGACTTCATCAAGACCAATGTAGAACTACTAAAGAAAACACCAGATATTTACACTAGGCTTAAGTCTACATTTATTGCACTTCTGCTTCTCTCATTGAAGGATGTTAAGTTGTACCACATCTGAGAGAAACACGTTCTTTTTTACTCTTCCTCCTCATTGTTATCTGACCATTGATTTTTCATGGATTACTTACCTGGGCACTCTCTTCAACTTAACATTGGGTACTTATATTCTCTATCTTGTCAAACTCACACACTTTACTGATACTATCTGTCTTATAAGAACTGTGGCTGACATATATGACCTGACGAACTTGATCTTACAACATCACTTAGCCTAATTGACAACACAGACTTGGGTAAAGGTGACATTAGGACTTACCTAGCTATGCTAATCACCCATCCCTAAAACATTGCGAGAGAACTCCTACGGGTCACTGCTCTGAGTGAACTTCACAACAAAGCAGAAAAGTAAGGCATAAATCTCCATTGAGTTTTGCACTGAAAATAAATGACGAGTTACTCCGTTAGACTTTGACAGCCAAACCCTATGCTAATAAGATTTTACGGATCACTCGCAAATCAGGGCACTGTTGTAACAGCAAATAGCATGGAGAAAGATTTACACGTACCAAAGACCACTTGTTTTTAAACCTTTGCTGAGTTCCTTAGAAGCATCTAAAGTGACAGTATGGCACAAAACGCACTAAAAAATTATGAAATTCCAACATTATTTGATACTTAACAATCCAATATCAACATATGTGTAATTAAAAAATATGATATGTTTTATGATACAGAATTCAGAGTAACAAACAACCCAAGGGGTTAACACATATCACAAAACCATGTTGCCTAGGAACAAATACTCTGATACATTGTATATAACTATATCATATTTTAACACAAAATAAACACATTTTTACTGATTGAAGCAATCAATATAATTGTTAAATCTTTTTAATATCAAAATATATTAATAAAAAAAACAATTACTCGTCGTACTGCAAGTTTGTGTGTAAATTACAAGTTGCGCTTGTGCACTATGCACAAATTTCGATTTGAATCGCATATTGAGACTTCAAGCCCGCAAGTACAGGGCAGAAAGACAAAATTGTAAATCATGCTTCTTTGGGCCTCATTAAATTCCAAACCCTTAATTATATTGTCTGAGGCTGTAAGTTTGCGGACTTGAAAATTGCAACGGTAACAGAGCGATCAAAATGACTCAAGCACGCAAGTCCATTCTTTAAGGTGTTAAGTTTGTTTTTCGCCATGTACTAACCCCCTGTACAATGCTACGGAATATGTTGGCACGATATAAATAAAGATAATAATAATAATAATAAGTACATGGCAGAAAATCCAAAATCGTAAATCATGCTTCTGTATATAACATTTCCGTCCCTGATCATGATCAATTAAGCAAGATCTCTAATTTACTGCTTAGGCTAAGCCAAACCCTAAACTTGCCGTTGAGACAGAGCCAATAGTAAATTAAATTTTCAATAAACATGGAGTTTAGAAGTACGATTTGCGATCAGACTTGCAATCCAGAAATGTGAGAAGAAGGGAGAGAAGGATAGGGAGGGAAGGAGAGAGAAGGAAGGGAGGAGAGAGAGTGAGACATAGAGGGAGGGAGGGAGAGAGAGAGAGAAGGAGAGGAAGAGAGAGAGAGGGGAATGGAGGGGGAGAGAAGGAGGGAGGGGGAGAATGAGGGAGAGCGAAAAGAAGAGAGGGAGAGAGAGAAGGAGAGAGAGGGCACAAAGAGAGATAGAGGGTGCACATAAACAGAGAGAGTGAGTACAGAGGGAGAGAGAGGGCACAGAGAGAGAGAGAGGGCACACAGAGAGCAAGACAGGGTACACAGAAAGAGGGTACACAAACAGACAGAAGACACAATTTTTAACACAATATTTTACCGTAATTTATGCCAGGCAGTATATATATAACCTGTTTCATTGGAGCAGCCTAATTACATTCTCCATCATTATAAGATTTATGACGTTATCACTTCCTATTGGCTTCCGGGGCACTGTCTCACCTGTAAAGTTTGGTTTGGCTGCTCCTTGCACAGAAATGTGTTGCGTCTACAGAGCAGGATTTACGGCTGTACACTGAGTGCTCTAATCTGCGAGCAAAAGATCTACATTAGTTTAGAAGTCAGGGAAGAAAAGCTCCCGCAGCCAATTTACGGCAGTGCCCTAACTTAGTCTACCTGATTTACATGAGGCTCATAGCTTGTGCTTTTATTACACAAACAAATAATTATATAATGTTGTTTAAAACATGATATGAAATTGTGACACATACAGTATCTAGAACATAACATTTCTATATAGTTGCAGTATAACAATATGACTAATATTGTATTAAATAGTAAGAAGTAAAACGCATAATACATAATATTTTTATTTTTAATTAGATGGAATTTAATAGATCAGTATAGGGTAAGTTGTATTTTTACTAGTTAACTAAATTACTTTATATCACTATTTATAATCCTACAGTACCATTGGATCTGTTTTCTATTTTGTTTAGCCTCTCCAGTTGAACTTTCCTTATAGAGCACCTATGATTAATAAGAGCAATGGGGTTTTATTTGATAATACACAAACAATTTTTAATATCTTATAATGTTGGTCATATAAATTATTAAACAATAATAAAAAATCATATAAATCCTTAAGGTTGGTTATTTCTTTTTGTTTTGTAAGGTATATTCTCTCCCAATAGTTTATTTTTAGTAAGTTACACAATTAATGAAAAAAAATACAATTTAATTGGGTTGTTATGATCAGTCGTGTGAAATAATTTGTTAAACGCTTACACTTTGCAGTTAAGCACTTTGAGTTATCTACACAGACACACTGCTGACTTTATTTTACTTAAGAGGAACCTGGGCATGATTTCCCCTCCAGCAATACCTGAGCCCAGACTGTCTGAGAGCATAGATGATAGAGGAAAATAAAAAAGCTCCATTAGCTTGAGGAAGTGATCAGCTAATACATTTTAACAGGAATATGGGTATTTCTTTCATCACAAGTAAAACAAGTGCTGTAAAATATGTGTTTTTTGTAATGGCTCTTTTTTCGGCTCCCTGTGGTCGATTTATTAAGTGTTCAAATGAACCTGTCTCTTGTATTTCCTGAATGTAGCCTTTGTGTTAATTATTTACGTGGGCGGCATCAGATCAGAGCTGATGGAATAGACACAAAAACGTATAATATATATATAATGTTCATGTCTGCCATTGTCAACGTGCAGGCTGGGGGAAAAGACATTGCACTGTAACAACCAATTGGACTATGAAATAAAGCAACAGGGTCTTAGCAAGGAGCAAAACTGTATCTCCTCATTTCCCCAGTCTCCATCACTAGTTTTCAACACAAAGTTTAATAGATTAAACACATTCCCACAATATTTAACTTACACATCTATCAAATGATGTGCTAATATATTTTCTACATATTTATTCAATCAATTTTTGGGACAATACTGTAAAATATTAAATAATACATTGGCAATCATTTTGCAATCAGTATTATTTTATATTATAGTAAAGGTTGCCAATGTTTGTTATTATTATTAAACTTAATAATGCACACACAATTGTCACAACACACATGATGCACTACTTACTATTTAATACAAAAAAAGTATTATATGGCAGTTGATTTTAACAAGTAATTCCCCTGAAAAATCAGAGTAAAAATAGCAAATAATTCACACTTTGTTTTGGCAAATCACAGGAAGCTAGAACAACGTTGCAATCTTTGTAAGGCATCATGGATGTGTAGTGCCCACCACAAGGAAGCAAGGAGGAGCTTAGACATTGTTATGTGGATTTCTGCAGTGTTCTGCTGTTGGCTTGAAGGTTAGTATAGGGTTAAAATCCGTACTTGAATGCATTGTTTCTGTTGACAAGAACCAGGTGCCTATGTGGGCACCTCTGGGGTGTGAAAAACATTTTTTTTTAAATCAAATAAATCTGTATGTGTATAGAATGACTCAATGTAATGTGTGTTTCCGATGTAAGTAGCAGGTGTTAGATTAGAAAAGGGTAAAAACAGGAAAACTTCCATATACCTTTAACAATTTTGTTTGTTTGGATGTTTAGCTTTATTGATATATGTATACTCTTATGGAATCCCATTTCTATTTATCTATGTCTGTAATTCCTTTTCCTCTTCAATGTTATATACCCTTATTCTCAATATATTTCTCTACCATGTACTAACATATATGGTTAACAACACAAATGCATAATATTTTCAATCTTTTTAATTAGGTGAGATTCTAATTAATTTTATTTTTCGCTGATGCTTTATATAACTATTTTGTATACACTTTTCATATTAAACCTATTTAATAGTTTACCATTAATTAATATAAAAAATACATGTGCACAAAGTAGTAAATTAAATATTTAACCCCCATTAATGACCACTGCTGTACCCCTTTTCCACCTTGCATAAGCACTACAGAAGGCAATTGGAAGATTTTAACTGCAATAACATTATTCTTATCAAGACAGCCTAATCAGTGTTATCCGCGAGAGGTCACCCCTCCACAAGGACGTGTATGACTACAGACCGAAGCGCTAAAAGGGATCCCTTTAGTTAGTATACAAAAGATAATAATATTATAATACTGGCATAAACAATATCCTGATAAAAACTAAATATGATAGAAACTAGAATGGGCTAATGGATGCTATTAGTAGCCCTGCATGGCAGTGCATAGTAATACTGTAGAGATACAATAATCAGCCGATCGCTACCTAAGAATTAGTACATAAAAACCAACCACATGTAGATCATGCAATAAACGTGCAATTTTAGGATCTCAATAAATCACAGTTCCAGTGCTCAAAATCCATAGGTAGGTGAATAATCAGCAGGGAAAGTGCAACTTCTTTAGTGGGAATACAGTTTACACGTGTACTACAGATGAACAACAAGAAGAGGGTATGGGGTAGAGAAGCGCAAAGATGCCCTGATAGTATGTAGTATATTAAAACAAATTATTCACACATAAAAAATATACACAATTGCACCCACATTTGATGATTACAGGCAATTAGCAATACCAGCAGCATAAATATGTTGATTTCATTGTTTCATAAAACTTGTTTTCCACACCCCCAGAGGTGCCTACATAGGCATAGTGTACCTACCAATAGAAACACTGAATTCGGGTATTGATTTAAACCCTTTACTAACCTTCAAACCAGCAGCAGCACAATCTACAGATCAGTGTCTGCCTCCTCATGCTTCCTTCTATAGAAGTATTACACATCACTTGATTCCTTCCTGTACAAACTGCCATCACTAATTATTACAATGTATTCAAATGTATTAGTTGCCTGTGATTGGCCAAAATATATGATAAATTATATGCTAATTTGAGCAGAGAAATTCAGAGGCAACTGCTTTTGTTAATATTTATTTTTGTATTTTTAATGCAAAAAAATATTTAAATACACTACTATTTCTCCTGTATCAGATGCATTTATAATCCAGGAAATGTAGGTATGTCTTTAAGCCACGATCGTGATGGTCATTCCTTAATTGAAGATGATCACATAGTTAGCAGTGTTTCTCCAATCAAGACATTGTGAAGCTAACTTTCCTGTAATCTGTCTCTATTACTTCTAATGTATTTATCTGCATATAATGTCCTTTGTCATTAAAGACAACATTGTATTTCTCGTATTGAAGACCAAAAACATTGTGTCAATTAACAAGATACTCAATATATAGGCAGCTTAAGAAGTAAGAAAAGTCAATCATTTATATAACACTATTATTGTGTATATGAATCATTATTACCCCTATTTATCACCATGTAAAAAAAATGTGACACTGATGAAAATATTTGCATAATTTTTGATTTGCAGCTCTTTGGCAGAATATTTGCACTAGATTTAAATGAAATATTGTCACAGTAAAGATATTTTATTAATGAAGCCCTTTAGATTTAATGTGAATCTGCTACAAAAAATAAAAAATAACATATTCAATGTTTTGTGTGTGCATAAACAAAATGGTAATACACATAATGTCAGGAAAATAGGTCAGTGTTTAGCCCACTATGCATTTGTAATGGAGCTTGTATATCCTAACCCTTCGCAAGAACCTCTGTCAGTGAAAGGGTTAAAGGACCATTAAAGTAAAATGTTTTTAGGATGTAAAAAAAAAATAAATAAGTACAGCCTTTAATTTATTAACTTTGATATGCAAATTTATCTCCACCATTGCTTTTCTTAGATGGTGATTAGGTTGTGAGTTGCACTTTAATTTAATCATGTTGTTAAGTTCCACAACTAGGATAATGGAAAGAGAGACATAAGGCACACAGAGATAGATTTTTTTCAAATGATAGAAACAAGCAACTAAAAGTTTTAACTTGGCTACTTTATTAATTTTGTCCTACTCAATGTAATTGGGAAATTTATATTTAATTTACTCCTCAGAATACCCCAAAGTAAAATATTCTCCTAAAGATTTTGGTTCCTGTTTTCTCTGGTAATCGATACCAATTTGCACAGCTGTGGCCTAAAGTTACTCACACAGAGAAGGGTCTCACACTACCAGTATCTGATTCTGCCATGAAATGGACAGCGACATGCAGTGTGTCTGTCTAAGCAGCATGAGACACCCCTCACGGTGTGCGTTTAGGTCACGTCTGTAAAACATGGCGCCCTACATGCAAGAGAAAAGGAAGAGAGGGGGAGGCTCCAGAAGGTGTGAATCTATCACCCTGGGGCTTATTAGAAGTAGGTAAAGTATAAAAATGATATCATAATTACATTAAGGGGTATACAGTTTATTAAGTCACATAGTAAAAACTTTTATCAAAATAAATATTTTTTTGTCTCAAAAGTCCTTTTAAGAAGGAACTCTCTTGCCTCACACCCATTGATTTCCTGGTGTCCTAGACATGGATATTTGAATTGCTGGGCTTTTTCATGTGTGTGTCATCATGAGTATGGGGGGAATTTATAAAGAGGACGTACAATGAGCTGCAATCTACTTTGGCTTGTTGGGCATCAGCGCTATTCGGTTTTACATGCAATTGACTAAATCACTGGTATTATAATTAGGTCCCCAATGAGCCACTGTATAGCCACTATGGATCTTCATGGCACCCTAACTACCATATGGGTCTTCAAGGGAATCCCATGGAACTTATCCCACCATGGGGGTCCACAAGGACCCAATTTTCCCTAACATAATTTTCCCTAACATAACCAACCAATTTTCTTCACCCCACAAGAATACTGCTGTATACATTTATTTAAATTAACTATGTTTGTAGACTTTTAAGTCACATCTTTCTGAAGCAAGCAATGCTCTAATGATTCTTGGTTCGATTTAATTCATTGTCCTGTCCTATTTATTCTGTGCTCCTGAATCGACCATCTTTATTTTTATCTTATGTGTTACTTGTAGTCTTCATCCATCAGGAAATTTTAATATGACATTAGATGCCATACACATTGAATAAAATAGGAACAACCAACAACGCAAATTTACACTGAATTAGTCATTTTTACCACTATGACAACTGTATATAAAACGTAAAAAGTAAATAGTCTTGACTATATTATCTACAATTTTATTACAGTCATTTATATTATGGTATACAGCCCTGTAAACAAATTCAGGTGTATGGTGTTTGTAGCATTTAAAAAAATGCCTTGGTAGGAATTTACTGTACATGTTTAAAGTATGCTGCTTCTTAACAAAGGAATTTTATCTGTATTCTAATGAATCTGGGCCTGTGTTGCAACAGAGGTGCTAGAAAAATGTTGTCTATTATAATATATTCCCATTGTTGTAACTTGGCACCTGTGTTGAATATTAATGCCTTCAGCTGAAAAGCATCAATGTCCCACTGGCCACAAATAAGATCGCATCTGATCTTTGAAGCTCAGTTTAGTGGAGGAGACCAGTTATCTGGATTGTCACTCTTTTCCCCTGGAATTTATACACAAAATGAAAAATAAAATGGTAGAAGAAAAGCAAGTCAATAATAAGTGTTGAAAAAATTTACAATCTGTGGTTGACACATTACAGATTGATATCTAGAATAACAATTTATTTTATTCTCAAATGGTACTGGAGCATTTTCATTATTTTCCATAAATATTTGCTTGGCATGTGTTTTATAAACCTGAGCCCTCCTTCCATATTAGCAGTCCACACAAATACTGTAGATATGATTGGCAGTTGGCCTACAAGATATTTTAGGCAACTGGTAGTTTAGATCTTCCTGTAACGCTTTTCTTTACCTGATATTGTTATGTTTGTGAGCATTGATACTGTTCATAAAAAATCATTCCATGGAACTCGGTGGTTCTATTTGATGTGAGCATCTGTTCTATGGGATTATTAATTCAGAAGGTAACCTTCGGCACCAAGATTGTATGGTGTTTGCAATAGATTTTTGAAAATGGTTTTGTTCGGCAACTTGTCCTAGCCTCTGGTCAAGCTATCCTGTATGTAGGGATAAAACAACCCATAAAACCAGTGGGTAGGATTGGTCTACTGAGCATTTTCAATCCCAAAGAAGAGCAGGTTGTGACAACTGGTGGCAGCTGTGGGATCCCTGAGACACAATATCAAGATGGCAGAGTACAAAGACATGTCCGCCACTACTCTGTGAGGAGATAAAGACAAGGGGTATTTAGTTGCAAGGGTCCAAGACCGATCCAGGAATGAATGAGGAGCTCCGGAGGAATAATGAGCGCAATCAGCCAGAAGAAGGGCTGGATGAGGCAGACCCCACTTCTGGTGGTACCACCTCAGTGAATGCTCCCCCCAATGCTCAGCCAGTTGAGGAGGACAAGGTAATGAGGAGATGCCAGGTATGAGATACCCAGGGACCTGACTGCTGATCAGGTAATAGCCATCTGAGAACAGATCAGACAAGAGGTCCACAGCAAACAAGAAGGGAAATCAGCATCTGATTCCCCTCTCGCTGCAATCAAAGATTCCAGGGATCCCTCTCACATAAGCTCAAAGTCTCTTACAGAAGCTTCAAGAACTTTGATAAGACCAGGGATGACATCAAAAGGGTTCCTGCAGGACTTTGAGAGGCAGTGGGAGCTCCACTTGATCCCTCCAGCAGAGTGGGGAAAGCTGCTAGATACCCCAGGTCCCTCCAGCAGAGTGGGTAAAAATGCTAGTCAGCTGGCTTAGCTGACAAGCTAGAACAGCCTACCAGGTCATCCTTCATGCTAAAGCCAGGGAATACAAGGTGGTGTGCCATCACTCTAGAAATGTACTAAAAGCTGTTTCACACCCCGGCGAATCGATCAGGGGACACCTATGCAGAGCTGATATGCCAGATGAGGCAAGTCTATGAGATCTGGTGGAAAAAGCCGAACTTATATACCATGGACGAGGTAACGCATGTTGTGCTGCTGGAGCAGTTCTACTCCATATGCCAAGCCAACATGCGAGAATGGAAGAGGACCATAAGCCTACCACCGGGGAGGCAGCAGCTAGACTATTTATTGAGACCAGGAGACCAGGGGAAGCCAAGGACATTGCACTTTAGCAGGTCCACACCCCAAGGATGACCACCCTGTCCCCTTACTGCCAAGAGACAACCTCCACCTTTGCTGCCAACTCCTACTGTAACTAACCGGGAAATCATGCCCTGAGTCAGTGTCTGGGTACCAACCTGACCACAGGCCACTGCGGGTCCTCGCCCTGCTACCAGAGAACCGCAATTCGAGCCACAGTGCTATTAATGTTACCAGAGGGGCCATCTAAAAAGGGATTGCCCTAAACAGCCCCAGAGAGCTTAACCGGCACCCAATCAGCCTGTGTTTCATCTCTGCATCTGGGCTTTGGTCTCAGAGGAAGAGGGGGAGCAGTTCCATGATTGACCTGAGGAGTGGGAGATCTACACCACCAGTAAGGCTGTGTAGCTCACCCCAGACAATAACCAGAGCCAGCATCTTCAGTTAATGATGGTGATACACCATCTCGGTAGCTCGGATGCACTTGATTTGGGGCACCGGGAATGGCACCAGGGAGGGTAGGTTGATGACTGGCTTACTTGCGGATGTATTTTTGAGGAACGATCTGGGGTACATTGAGTGTCAGTACTTAAAGTTGTCACATGGGCACAAGCAGCAAAAGCAGCTGAGAACGAGTCAGAGGACAAAAACAGACCAATCCTAGTGGAAACCAGGGTATGGCCATGACCTGCTGGAGGGCAAGGACTCCAATGGGCTAGAATAGATTAGAGAGTCAAGCTAGTGCAGTATAGGGCCCTCATTCAATTGCAATTTTGCCAATTGAAGAGGGCTCTATATAAGCACATAACATATTTTTTTACCGAAGTTTTTACTTAGTGAAGACCTTGATTTTGGATAGAAGTTCAGTAAGTAAAAAGTTCTGTATAAAAAATATGGTATGTGCTTATATAGAGCCCTATTCAATTGGCCAAGTCGCAATTGAATGAGGCTCTAGGACTTTAGCGGGTTTAGGCAGAAAGCTACCAGTTAAGACAACTAACTTGAAACTGCAGCAGACTAATCCTTATTTAACCAAGTTTATAAAACAGACAACCTTCAGACAGTGACCTTTATTCTTTTAAAATTTAGTCAATTTAAATTTCCACTTTACCAGCCTTATTAAATTGTGATTCAACCAGTTGAATAGGGCTCTATATAAGCACGGAGTACATTTTTTAGTTTTTTTTAGTTTTTAGTTAGTGAAGACCTTGCATTTGGATAGAAGTTTACTAACTAAAAACCTCTGTAAAAAATATGCTATGTGCTTAAATAGAGCCCTATTCAATTGGCCAAATCCCAATTTAATAAAGCTGTAAGTAATTTGTTCATATTGACATTAAATTGCAAGTTTCATCAAGGAAAAACAGCTTAGGTGAATTTTTGGCTTAGAATTGTTTTCTAGATCTCCATTGTTTTGTTTTTTTCATTCACATGTATTTGGCATTGCCTCACCATTATTTTTTTTTAATTCTTCGGTAGTAATCATGTAATAGCTGTTTTCAGTAAATTATATGAGGAATCTGCCTCATATAGAACATAATGGAAATCATGCTATGCACTCTGGAAACTACCAGAAATGAAATGCATGTTTTTAATGATTCTAAAAGCCTTGTATGCTAATGATATGATTGATTGCAAGCCAGAAACGTATTACAGAATAATCTAACAGGAAATCTTATGAAATAGTATATTGAATAAATATGGGGGTGTATTGGCGGGTCTATCATAGATTTCTGCTCTGTGTAATTCATTATTAACCCTACAATAAAGAACAATTCAGCGGACTCTCCTGTGGGAGTAAGGAAATAGATTACAAGGCATTTAAAGGTTGAGGGCCTTGTGCTCTGTCATTTATCACCCATGTTAACCCTTGTTATTCGGTTTTCTGCTTTGGTTAAGTAAAACCAATCACATAACAAATGAAAATCAAAAGGTGAAAATTGACCACCAAAGCCATTCTAGCTAATTATGTAGCCAGGAATTAACTATAAAGTAGGGTAGAAAAAATCCTTGCAAAATAGACTTTTTAAATACATATTTTCAATGTCATAAAAAGTGTTCTGGTATTCTTTTACTATCAAGAACTCATGAAGCACTCACAGCCATTATCATTAAAAGTGCTGAGCTGAGCCTTTAATATAATTGAGAAGATTTGTTTATATGGTTTATATCAAGGGAATGTAAACTAACACTAATATATTACAATCATTCCTAGGTGATTAAATATACACTAATTTTGTTAAAGAATAAAGATGGAACAGCTAAAACAGTAGAAGATGAAACAATTTATACAAACTGATTAATGTAATTGCTGACATAAAGAGAGAATTCCACATTTATAGAAGAAAACAGTCTATCAGCCCTATTAATTTCCCCCAACCTTAAAACTTGTATCCCGTAATGGAGCCCGCTTGATTTACAGCTTTTAAATTGGCCCCTTACACCTACCCGCAAGCGATCTGCGGGTTACAGGTTGAAAAACCCTGTGGGCTGTCAAATCGGAACTCTGTTGCTGCAAACCCCTTGATCTGTCAAGCCTGTAAATGTTACGTTGGCAAATAGCTATTAAATTGCTAAGAATCCACTGGCGTTCAAACCGCAAATGAAGCCAAAAAGCCTACGGGTACTAGAGAGGACCGCAATGGGGTTAAAGTCCTATCCATAGCACTGTAAATGCAAATATCAGCACACTACTCTTTTTTAAATTGAAAGGAAAAGTGATGTTAGGTATTAATACTAATGGCACAACATTCTCAAGCTCACAACAAAAAAACGTTTTTTTCTGTTTAATTTCTGTGTTATATTGATCCCGCCAATCAATGTGTTAATACATGTAATGGAACTCGCATGGACTAGAATATCATATTTACTGATTTATTAATATTTTATTATTTCTGGAGTACAGGTCCTATCGCAACTTGTAATTCAAATCCGTAAGGGATTAAAATCTAACCTCCATTTTTCAGTGACGTAATGATGATGATTTCTTTTACCATTGGCTCTGTCTAAACCAATAACTACAGTTTGACTAATTGACCATGGTCACAGCCTCACATGGAACTTGCGCAAGAATGGTTTACGGGTTTGGATGTCGGCCACGTTTGTTGCAGACTTAGATAATTTCATAGCTCTGTAACTTCGCCGAACTTCAAGCCCACAGTCTTTGCAGTTTTACCGGTGCCAATACGGGCTTGGAATTTAATATGGCTCTATGTGTACTGCTGTGTAGTGTTCTAGTACAAAATTCTACACACACAGAAAATGAATGCATATATTGATTAATTTCTTAGAACTATTATAAGACTAGCGACTTGCCCCTCAAAAAATGACGGTCAATAAAATGTTAATGCTGTGAAAACTGTTTGCCACACAATATGATTCTCTGAAATTCTTAACCTTTTTTTTATTATGTCCAAAGAAATACAAAATTTTGAATAAAACTTTTAATTTTTTTAACTTTCAACTTGTATTTCACCAACAGGTATAGAATATATTTTTTTCAGTATTAACTCTTTTAATTATCATACATGGAATAACAATATAACAATGTGTAAAGTTTTCATGAATACATATTGTAAACCATAACATAAAAGTTTGTAACATGCAACTTGTATTTTAAAACATTTTGAATTTTTTTTTAAGAATACTAACATTTTGAATTGATTTTTTTTAAACACTCAGGGCCTCATTCTATTAACGGCCGTAGGAGATGCAGGGCCGCAAGCTATTCGGCTATTCTATTCCCTTCCGGCCGGGGATTCCGGCAGGCTTGTGGCCGGTGCCTTGCTATCCCTTGCGGCCGCACGCGCCGGAGGAAAGCCTTTGATCTTAAACGTCCGCAAGAGTTTCGGCCGCAAGAAAGCCCCGGTTGCCATTCAATTGCTACGGGAACCCTCTCTGCAAGGCTAAAACCGAGCCGCAGCTTACTTGCACCAAAAAGGTCCCGCAGACACACAATTAAGCACATTTTAAAGCCATAATAAAGCCATCCTGCACTCTGAGGAGAATATAAAGTGATTGTAGGTGTTAGCATTAATAGCACAACATTCCCCTACACTCAAATCCGTAAATAATTTGTTTTTCAATTTATGTCACATATCCATGTAAAAAGTCCAGAGGGCTTGGAGCACCTCAGACCCGCCCACGCTGCGGCCGGAAAATAAACAGTTAATGTAATCTCGGATTTGGGCTGATGTGCAAGCTTGAGAGGGGGTCGCTATTAATCCTCATGTCCCCCATTATGATCCCTAGCATTTACAGAGCTTTACAGTGCCATCTTGAATTTATTTTTGCATTGTAAGATTTCTGAGCTTACGGTCGGTTGCAAGATATACTGCCGGCCGTAAGGGGATAGCCTTGCGGCGCCGTATAATTGAATTGCAAGGTAACGGGAGCCCCGCAAGGAATCGCAGCTTTGCGGACGATTTACGGCCGATAATAGAATGAGGCCATTATTTAACTAAATAGGTATTGAATCCAGAGGAAGGCAAACAATAAAAAAAACATTGAAACTTGGCCAATTGTATCAAAGAGGGAAAACATTTTTTCCTTCCTGACCCCATTAACTGGCGATTAGATTACTCCCTGAATCAATATTCTCTTTATGTAAATTATACAGTTCAATGTATTAACAAATGAAGAAACTTGTAGTAACATAAATCCTTGACTATATACAATATACAATGAAGCAAATTTCCACAATTTTGAAAATACAGTTTTAACATATGAAATAGTAACATAAAACAATAACATTTAAACTTCAAATTAAAGAAAATGCCACCTAATTGTTTTTGTGGGGCCAATCATGTAAAAAGGTAATTTGTAACACATTCCACTCTGTATAACCACTGTTTACTGTTGTTTTATTTTTTTTTTGTAATTTTTTTTGGTTCTTGTACTTTGTGCAAATGGCACATAGAGTTTCCTAAGTTAAATAGTGGTCCCATATTTAAAGAGTCCCAGAGAGCTAAAATTTTGTCCCGGAAGTAAAATTTTGTCCCGGAAGTAAGTCGAAATGAAACCACTGTCCTCTATATTTACAGCACCTCATAGTACACAATGTTTTTGGTTATAACGCATCCATATTCCAATAAATCACCCTGACTTGGGTTTTCTTCAACATGTACTTTAATTTCCTCTGGATTATTGCATCTTGAAAATGCAACATATAGTTGACCATGTGCAAAAACAGGTTCCTTCAAAAAAATACCCACAGACTTAAAAGTTTGTCCTTGGGATTTATTGATGGTCATGGCAAATGCCATGATAATGGGAAATTGTCTCCTTTGAAGGACAAAAGGCAAACCACTCTCACTTGGGGCCAAATCAATTCTCGGTATAAGAACTGGTTCGTCTTTATGGGTACCACTCATAATTTCTGCATGTATAAAATAATCCTTTAAATCCTTCACAATTAATCTGGTCCCATTACAAAGTCCTTTTTTGGGATTCATATTTCTCAATAGCATGACAATTGACCCTTTTTCAGGTTGCAAAACATGTGGTGGCATTCCAGAGAGAGTTAAAAAATTAATAAATTCCATACTAAAGTTTGCTTCACTCTCTTTGTCATCAGCCAGAACAGAATCTGCACTGTAATAGTTTTTTTGAGGATCATTGATTAATTTTAATATTTTGTTGTTTACATTCAACGCATCAATATTTTTGGATGTCAATATTACATTCCTTGCAATGCCTGAGTAATCCTCAATATTGATGGTATTGAGGAATATTTTTTCGAAATTAGTGGTTCTTTTGAAATCATTTCTGGTGGAATTTGTACAGCATCATCAGGTAAATTATTTATTTTCGGCTGTTTTCCTTCTCCAATGTGAATGAGCCAATCATTGAATTGATTTTTGCCTTCAGATCTCATATTTACTTCTAATTTAAGGTGTGTAAATATTTTCCACAGCTTACTTTTTTTTTATACACATTTTGACAATGTCAGTCCGATTGTCATGTGGCACCACAGGTAATGTTTGCCTGAAATCTCCTCCTAACAACATCACCTTTCCACCAAATGGCAAATCATTAGCCATAACTTCTTTTAATAATCGATCAATACATTGCAGGGCATGACATGACATCATAGTTGCCTCATCTATTATAATTAATTTACTCTTGTGCAATTTTTTTGCTTGTAAAGAATTAATTTGAATATCCGACACTGATTGTTTTCAGAATGGGAACTGGCAGTTTAAATCCACTATGCACAGTTATACCACCTTCTAACAAAAGTGCAGCAATTCCAGTGGTTGCAAATGGCAGTGCTATTTGACCCTGTGCTTGAATGCAACTCATCAACAAATTATATAGATACGTTTTTCCTGATCCACCAGGGCCATCCAGATAGAAATAATGCTCTTTGAGCATGTCATCTTGTATTGCATTTGTGATGGCGTGAAATGCTTCCAATTGCAATGCATTTAAAGTTCCAATTTTTTCTTGTGTTTTTTGGTATTCAATGTCAGTGTCATAGTCATCAAAGTTAATTTCATCTATAATTCCTGGATCAGGCAGATTAAAATTGGCACAATTTAATCCATGACAAAGAAAAATTTCCTGAATTTCTATTAATGCTTTCAATTGTATAATAGTCTCATTGTAACATTGCAAGAAATCTTCACACATATGTATTTTAAATGTTTCCCACAAAGTTAATGCATCTGGCACATTGCAAAAGATACAAATGAAAGCAAATTGTTCTCTCATTTGCTTTGGCATTTGACATAGTGCTGCTTCCTCGAGACATCTCTCCCATTCTGTATCATCTGCCAGAAAGTTTTGATGTCTTGCAAATAACTGGAAAGTCTCACAAACTATGTCATTGACTGTGCGTAAATGTTCATAACTTTGTGCACCAGGAACATGTAAATCTTACGAGTAATCTTAAACTGAAACGTTCAATATCTCGTGGACTGATGGTATATATTCTTGGGATAATTTTATAATTATGTTTCTTTCGTTGTCTCCATTCACCATTTATGAATACATAGTGATTTGGAATGTCAATTTATAAAAATTGTCTGGCCTGAGTGTCCTGACAATTTAATTGAAACCAAGCAGTAGCTTTGTTACTCTATGTTCACTTTGTGCTAAAGCATTTCTTTCATTGCCTACAGTGAAGCAAACAAACTGACTTTGTGGCAAATGGACAGCTAATCGATACACAGCATGTGACCGATCATGCATCTCAAATTTGAGATGACGCCACATTGCTTCTGGAGTACTTACATGTAAACTGGGGTTGTCTTTTTCATTTTGTGAACAACAGTTGCTGCATCATATACTTTATATATATATTTATACACATATTTGATGGATTTGATAGAAGTGCAAGCGTCCACATTGATATGTGCATTGTACTTCATCAGCAAATGTGGATTGTATTGAACCACATATCTATTATCAACCTTTTGGCCACGGATAATAGCTGTTTGTCCTTCTCTTCTTTTATACAAAGGGTTTCCATCACAATTAACATAAATCTGCATTTGAAAATGTTTTGGAAACTCTTTTCACGCATTTTTTATTTTCCATACATGCTGAATTTGGATTGCTCTCTCCACATGGACCATGTATCATTCTATGAGTTACAATCTCATAAAGTGTTGAATGTTTCTCTGGATGTGGCAGTTCAACAGTAATTACTGAATCCACTCTGTCTGCCGTATTTACCGTATTGGTCCGAATATAAGCCACACCTTTTTTCCGATTTTTGAGCTTGCGAGTTAAGGGTGCAGCCTATACCGTCAAAAAATCATTGCCGATTTGCGAACTTTGCTTGTAATGCGTGCGACTTCTATTTGCGAATGCAAAATTACTGCCGATTTGCCTGATTGCGAGTCAAGGGTGCCGATTTTTGTGCTTTAGACTGCGGTATTGAATAGCGATTTACGGTTTTAGTGATTCTAACATCCTGTAAAGCCTGTAACCTGCAAAAAAAGCCTGTTTCTTGCAATGGCGGATGACTTTGAGAGTCTTTTTCTCTCCAATTTTACTGGTGCGGCTTATATTTGAGTACTATCTTTTTTCTATTTTTGCACCTTGAACTTTACGGGTGCGGCTTATACGCGGGTGCGGCATATATTCGGACCAATACGGTAATTTATCTTTTTCTTGCAAGATTAAAAGTATATGTGCTTGTGGCAAGCCTCTTTTTTTAAATTCAATCATATAAACAAAAGCCACACATTTTCCAAATAAGTCTGATTTAGTTATATCATGAATTAATGAATTGAGTTTCATTTTGAATACTCTTGCCACCAAATCTGGTTGGTCAGAAGGGGTGTCTGTCTCTCTGGCTGTCTGTAGGTGTCTGTCTCTCTGGGTGTCTGTGGGTGTCTGTTTCTCTGGGTGTCTGTGGGTGGGGTGTCTGTCTCTTTGGGTGTCTGTATCTCTGGGTGTGTGTGGGTGTCTGTCTCTCTGGGTGTCTGTGGGTGTATGCCTCTCTGGGTGTCTGTCTCTCTGGGTGTCTATGGGTGTCTGTCTCTCTGGGTGTCTGTCTCTCTGGGTGTCTGTGGGTGTCTGTGGGTGTCTGTGGGTGTCTGTGGGTGTGTCTGGGTGTCTTTGGGTGTCTGTGTCTCTGGGTGTTTGTGTGTCTTTGTCTCTGGGTGTCTGTGTCTCTGGGTGTCTGGCTGCGTGTGTCTGGCTTTGTGTCTCTCTCTCTGTCTATGTCTCTCTCTGTCTGTGTCTGTGTGTGTGTCTCTCTCTGTGTGTGTGTGTGTGTCTGGCTGCATGTCTCTCTCTCTGTCTGTGTCTCTCTCTGTCTGTGTATCTCTCTGTCTGTCTCTCTCTCTGTGTGTCTCTCTCTCTCTCTATGTGTGTCATCATGAATGCAAAAACATAAACAGTTAACATGGGTTCCTAAGGAAGAGCTACGCAAAAGAGCTATTAGCAAACTATAGATTGACATGACTAAACATCTGAAGTTTAATTGTCATTCATGTAAACATAAATGTGTTTTCATATATGTATTTTTTAACAAATGAGAACCTATGAATAATGTTGATTAAAAAACAGACTTATTAAATATAATTTAACGAATTCAATAGTGCTCTATATAACCACATAACATATTTTTGTTATATAAGTTTGTAGTTAGTTATCTTCTATCCAAAAGCAAGGTCTTCAGGAAGTAAGTATTTGTGTTCCAAAATATGGTATGTGGTTATATCGAGCTCTATTTCATAGGGCAACTTGCAATGTAATAAGGGTGTTAATTCTGTTTTTATAAATAATGTCTTCAAGAATGATACCTGTCAATTAGCTGTGATTTCAACTGAAATACTGCAGACGTCACTCTGTGTTTTCAGGGAGGTGCAGAGATGATGGATCTGTAAAATGACATTGTTTTTAATTGGTATACATAGCAAACATAAATACTAATCCTAAATATATGTTAAATGATGCATTTTAAAATGTTAAAAAGTGACCTAATATAATACATGAAATAAAATATTTGACTGCTTCTAAGGTGCTATCCCTGACAATGAGAAGTAACATAATGATGAATGAATTAAAAAATACACATAAATAAAATAGCTAAGTAGATATGTATTCCTTTTTTCCCTTCTAATTATTCACTATTTTGTCAAATAAATCACTTAAATTAATTAAGCAATATCTGTCATCCATGGACTGTAACAAATACTTAATCCTATATTTGTAAACAATGTCATCATAAAATCATATACCTGTGTAGTAGATGTTCTATAATGTAAAATGCTTCAGAGGTGACTCCTGTGTTGAGGCAGGTTGCGACGTGAGAAATCTGTGAAAATATGTAAAAATCATATTTAATATTTTGTTTGAATGAATGTATGAATCATTGAAAGTACTTGTTGTGCTTGTCATACATGCATGTAGTCAAATAAATGTAAATATGTAAAAAGTATATACCTGTGAAGGTGATCTGATTGCAGATGAAATGCTGCAAATGGCCCTCTGTGTAGTCAGGAGGGCAGATGATCAAACTGTAAAAAGAAAAAAATGCCTTGTTAATGTTTGTATGTTTTTAATTGGCATAGATGCAAAATATAAGTAAATACACTGTAAAATGTAAGAAAGTGATGTAAATATTTAAGTGTTTTGAGGATGCTATACCTTTAAGACAATGAGCATCAAGAGATAAATATAATGAAACTGTAAAATCTACCTATTTTGTGATGCAATTTAGCACATTTAATTTAGAAATCTTTAAAATAAATAACTAATTAAATAATTAATCATGAACATTAATAATTAATAATGAAGGCTGAAAACATAAATATAACAGCAATGTAATAATGAAGCAGCAACAGTGAAATTTAAGTTCAGTGAAAAATGTACATATGTTTGCATGCATTTTTGCGTAAAAATGTGTTCAATGAAGTAATTAATGAACATTAATAGTTGAGCAGCAACCACGAAATGTAAGTCCACTATGAAATATCCATATATTTTTATATTTTTTTTTACTAAATTTGTTATTATGACTAATTAGTAATTAATTAATGAACATTATAATTCTTAATGATTAATAAAGAAATAAATGAACATTAATAGTTGAGCATTAACCCTAAAATGTAAGTCCAGTGATATATATACATCTTTTTTATGAACTTTCTTACTATTAATAATGAATTATTAATTAATTAATGTACATTACTAATTAATCAATTACTAAATATATTATAAAGAGTTAATCAATACTGTAATCCTAAAGTCAAGTTAGTGACAATTGTATACATTTTTGTAAGTAATTAATAAATTAATTTTTATTAAAAATTATTTTAAGTGATTAATAAATTCATGTTTATTAAAAATTAATTCATCCATTAATAAACATATTTGAAATGGTTACTGATTAATACAGTGCTTAAGTACAGGTATTGCAAAATGTAGTAATGTATTTTTTTTTTTTTTATATTTTAGCCTCGATTTCCTTTTTTCGGCGGCCATTTTTTTCACCACTTAGGCGATTTTTGAGTGGCGAAAATCATCTAAATCGATTTAGTGTGTTTTTACTGTTTTTTGTTTTGCGCGTGTCGGCCGCTAAGTTGGTATTTTTATGACTCGTATTGTGGTTTTTCTAAGTGTTAAGACTCATATTTGGAGTCGTAATTTCTTTTTTTCTAAGTTCCATTTCCCATTTAAGTATGACAAAACATGTGATACCAATAAATAAAATAATTCTGTTTAAAAAAACAATAAACAAGAAGTGCAAAATAGAAAAACTCATGTATTATATATCATATTTTAGAGAATTTCTATTCTCTGTGTTTCCAGTTGATTGTTGGATGTATTGTAGTATTACAAAAAGCAATCTATGAAGAAAGATCTAATTAGATAATACAGAAGTCACACAAATAAACCAAATTACCACACAGCGACAAGAATAAAATTTGCAGAGAAACCAAGTTATCGCACAAAAATGTTTTATCTCAGCTTGTTCTGACTCATTCAGAATAGCTCCAAAGCATGAGGATGCCATTTTTGTGAGATTAGTGATTTTCTCGACCTGTCCTAGGCCAACAAAGTAAGATCATTTGAAGCTAGAATTTCGTTTATATTGCATTGTTATTGCTGACCTTGCTTGTCTGAACGTAACTTTATTTTTGATTGCCACATGTCTTGACCTTTGCACATGACCTTCACTATTATGATGCCTCCAATGCACTTTAAATTGGATCCAATTATGAATAGTACTGCCAGGTCCAGCCTTTGGATCAATGTCTTCAGCTGCAACGAGAATATATATATATATATATATATATATATATATATATATATATATATATATTAAGACTGCTTGTTAAATACTATAGCACATGCTTCTTTCTCCAAAATAGTTTTTTAATATGTTCAGTTGATAGCATATACTACTACTATATTGAACTAATGATCATTTTTGTTTTCAATTTTGTTCAAAATTTATCATGGGTAAACTGTGTAATATATGTTCTAAGATTTGCAGACTGTTATTCCAAAATCTGTATTGCAAAATAATTTCTTCACTAGCATAAAATTATTAAACTGGGATTGAATTCAATATAAATGTAAGTGGCTACATATTATTGATAAGTGAGTATATACATAACAGTAGATAGATTTTTTTTTCATTTTTCAAGGTCACATTAAAAAAAAATCATTGTCATTCTATGGTTAATTAGATCTCTGGAGAAACAAATTGTTCTTGTTTTATTTTAATAAAACTCTTACCAGCAATTTTAGTCAGAATTCATATTAATCATGTAGAAGCACAGAAAGAAGTGGTTGAAGAAGAGAGCCACACATGAGAGATAAGAACCATTAATGGCAGATATCTTATGCACCCTCATCTTCAAACCTTGAGAAGCAGACACATCCAATGTTGATTAAAGCCATTGGTCTTCTCAAGGCCATCCACAGAAAAGTCCTCTTAATTCTTTTTTGAAGACCCTCGCTCATCATTTTCTGGCTCCTCTGGAAGAAAGTCTCTTTTGGCTTGTTTGAAGACCATCGAAAAGTTCCATCCAAACATATGCAGCCATGTACACCAGAAGAGCAACTACATGAAATAATTACAGGCTGAGTCATTTTAGGGTTGTATACGGTAAAACATAGATTTAGAGCCCCACTCCCAGGATAAGATTGGACATTAAAGGAAAACTGATTTGTCATATTTATAATATGCTATTTTGAGGAACTTCATTTGATAATTTGCAAAATGTTTATATATAGTTTAAAATAAATAATTACTCACATCTGTTGAAAAAAATCCTCTCGAAATAGCACACTTGACAATTGAATTTAATGCCAGAGAACGAATAAGTCTCCCCTCAAGCTACAGGCTAGCTGTGTAATATGGAATCACTCTTTACACAATCACCTAATTATAGCATTTACTAAAAATGTTTTATCTCCTTTTCTTGCATAACTGTTAACATCACACGCATGTGAAGATTTTACCAAATCATAGTGGTCCCTTAAGAGGGACACAATGCTACAAATAAACTATAAAAAATGTAAAAGTTATTCAACTTCCCAAATTTAATTTTGCCTTTACTGAAATGATGGAGAGGGACATATAAATAAAAAAATGATTTTATGTATTTAAAAATGCTTATTTATTTTAAACATTGCAGTAAATAAAAAATGTGTGTTCCATGTTCCTTTACATTTGGTGGGTAAGGGTAGTGTTGATGAGAGTATGAAATGTGAATTAAATAAAGGAGGTGATGAAAGAATCATAAAACAAGAATGGATAATGGGGGAAAATACAATTAGAGTAATGGAATTGAAGGAGTATATAATGACAACAAAAGAATATTTTTGGTCCAATTGTATTACTTATTTATAGGACAGCTATTTTTTTAATAACTAAACCTCCTAATTGGTAAACATTTTTACAAAGCAAAAAGAAAAAATGAATAAATACATATAGTCTTTTAAAACCTAACTATAATTTACAATTATTATTTACTGTATATTTTAGTTATTCTCCAAAGTGCTTCTTTATTGATTACTGAGCTGTTCTAAGAACTGCTGGAGAGCCATAAACATGTCCAAAGAGATACTATAGATGGAAATACTTCAACTAATATTTTTTTAACAATTTGATAGGTTCTGGAAAGTCTGAAATTGGGTAAAGAAAATGATGGGGAAATTATTTTTCTGAACTGTGAAGAACCCGAGCTGTGATTTTTAATAACTTTAATAACTCCAAAAATCACCAGATAATGCTCGGTGTTCTGATCTGATGCAGAGTATCTTTGTCCCAAGATCCAAAATGCCATATCTACAAACCTAGTAGTAGACACATACAAAGTAAAAAAAAAAATTCCATTGCTACAACCTAAATAAACTTTTGTTGGTCTTGATTACATGACTCCCATGTGGCTGACTCCACCTTACAGTAGTATTTACAAGTACAAGCAAGTTCAAGGAGATATTACATGGTTCCCTTAAACAAACTCATATAAAAGTTACTGACTCACTCCCAGGGGTATAACTCATGGTTCTCTATCTCTAAGGTTTGAACTCCATGGCACTGGCTCTCTAGGAAACAAGGCTCTTTTGGTTTGATTGAAGACCCTAGAAATGGTCCATCCAATCAAAAGTGTGCAGCTCTCACCTTATATACCATTTTTTTAGCCTTCTGATTGACTGAAATATGTGTCAATCATATTTTAGCCAATATGAATCAAGCCATTCAAATCTTCTAAATCTGATTTGTTGAGGCTACCACCCCTTTTCTGATTGAGTAAACATTCAGCCAATCAGAATACGGGGTGGGCCATATCTATAGTATGCTGTTTTGGAGAAGTTGACTTGATAGTGTGCAAATTGTTTTGACACAATTTTCAATAAACAATTACCGCCTTTTATTTTTTCTAAATTATTTATTTGATCGACTGTAATGTTTCATTATGAAGAAAAGAAAACAAGAACCATATAGTTTACATGCTCTATTAAACATACACAAAATAAAAGTCTGAATAACAAGTGCATGTCAATTTGCAATGAAGTTATTACCACATATAAAAACAATTGTAAAATGTTATACAATGTTCAGCATGTTGGTAAAAAAGCAAAATATGCATATTTCAACTATATAATCATCATAATATATGCTGTTAATAGAATTATTATAGTTGGTATCAATCTTGTACATCTATTTTTGTTTAGTTTTATTTATTTTTCTTTCTGTTTATTTATTTTTTTGTTTGATGTAAATCATTGTTTTTTGTGTTGTAAACAACTTATAACTAACAATGGGGTCCAGGTAACTTCAGATGTATGCATTGTGTGTGATGTATCAAATATATGAATTTATATGAAGTTATTGAAAGGTAATTTGTTGCCACCTTGAGTTTTTTTACATATATATATATATATATATATTTATATATATATACAAGTGTTGTCATGTGCTTGGGCAGTAGTAGGTCATGAGAGAGTTCTAATATGGAAACGTTTGGAATTGGTTAAATGTATTCAAAATATGTTGTAGATTTTAGTTTACTTCCTCACTAAACAATTACATAGTTTGTGTATCAGGGAACCTTTTTGGTTGCACCCATGAAAATTATTGATCAATTTTATCTAGTCTGGAAGGTACGTTATATGTAAATACTGTAGCAATGTTTCTGTTAAATATGCATTTCTATTGCCTCTATATGTTATTGCCTCTATATGTCATAGCTAAAATGTCTGTCCATTAATCTAGGTCAATGATTTTGCCCAGGTCTATTTCCTAGCTTTGCATGTAGTTGAAACTTTGAGTTGGTGGGGGTAATACCGTGGTATCATAAATATTGGATAACATTCCCTTACTAGAAGGTGAATTCCCTTACCATGACATACGAAAACATGAATTTCGGAAAATAAATCAGTATTACAAATACAATTGGAAAATCTGTGGTGATTTGAAATTAGTGGATAGAGGTTAACGTGCCATGGAGGCCCATAAGGACCCCTGTGGTCATAGCTCAGTATAGCGTGGGGGTCTGTTGAGATCTCCATGGTATAGGGGTTTATTGTAGATGCCACAAGGGTTCATAAGGAGGATCCCCATGGTCATAGCTTAGTATGCCATGGGGTCTGAGGGTATTAAAAGTTATTAAGGGGAAAGCCCAGGGGATATCCAGGATATTATTCAGGGGGACCCTGTAGATCAGGATTTGAGGAATCAAAGTTCCAAAGCAATTATGATGTTTGCTTCTTCATAAAGACAGATTCAACGCAACTTAGGTGGCATTTAAGGAGGGTTGGAAGTTTTGGGCACTTGGAAATACTTCCTTGTAAACTTTAGCAAGATTGGATATCGTTATAGGCATGTGATAATGATCTTTAAAACAGATATGGGATGGGTACTCTGAGCTTAGGATATTAGGGACATTTGGAGCACTTGGATGGGATTCTTGAAGGTTAAAATTAAGTGTATGATAGCTGGGTAGTGACTTATGAGTGAACTTCTCTATGTTATTTTCTTACTGGAGCCATAGAATGGAGGTCCATGTCTCTTATTGTATTAAACTTTGCATAGACATGTTCACAAATCATTTCAATTAACTCTTTTGATATCATATACATATGTGTTTAAAACATATGTGTTTAAAACTGATAAAGTATAAGATATCCTCACCTAAGCCAAAAAAAACTTGATACAGAGGTTTTGTCCGCCTTTGTTTATTAAATAAAATCTGTATATTAGTGCAGTCTCTTATTAAATCCCAACTGTTACTTTTTGTAGCATATTATATTCTCATTCCTTTTTTTATACACTGTGTAAAATAATAACTTATTTAAATAGCACTTATCACCAAAACTGGACTCATTGATTAACAATAGCTAGAAACATCTAGAAACAAAACATTAAAAGAGTAATTAATTAAAGTTAAGGAGTAAACAAAATGTACAATGCTAAATGAAAGAAGATTGTAAAAGTTATATTACACATTTTTTTAAAAAAATATGTGTGTATGTCTGTGTGTCTATATAATAACACACTTTTTATCACTTTTTATGTTCCTAGCAGTGTCTCTTTGTCCCCAAACTGTATCAGTAATAAACAAAGGACACCTCTGCCCTGCTCTTCTTAATGAGTATGTAGTGCAGCCTATAATTGGCCTTTTCAACCCTTCACTAACCAGGATGTCTCCTGCTGAAATAAAACACCTAATTAGCCTGATAGTCAGTGAGCGATAACACAATGTTTAAAAACAGAAAATGCTTTTTTTTTATTTTAACCATTGTGATAATAAACGTGTTAAGTGCAAGCTGTTACAGGTGTTGAACTATTACATATTGAGTCTCAGTGAGAGGATCTTGATATAGATCAGTGGTGTCTGGTGCTTGCTATAGTCAGCTGCTATACAGTAAGTGTGAATTAGGACTGTCACCGCAATCATATACAGGGCAGTTAAGACAGTAATCACAACCGTTTTCAAGATTGCAAAGGCAGCAGAATTGCTGTTCATGGCCGTATATGATTTCTTCCCCTGCTTTATTGTGGTATCTGAGGTTTCTATTCAGCCACATATCATCTAAGCAGGTAGAAGAGGAAATTGAATTGGCTTGTAGCAGCAAAGCTGTCATAGAAACAAATGAATCAGAGGCTAAAATGATACCTTTATTGGGTAACTATTGTGATGCAAGCTAGAGAACTGCTGCAGTCTCTTCAATATGTAGGTTTGGTGGCGTTGAAGTGATATATTGATCTAAAGAGTGATCCCGATATACATTTTACAATATAAACAGGCAACACATTTAAAATCTGTTTCCAATTATATGTATAACCTACCAAATCAGCTGTTTTTCTTGTTCATTTTTATTAATTCTTGTAATCAAGATTAGAAGGATTCAATGGTAAGAAAACCAATCATATTAATATCTGTTGAATATATTAAATTAGTGCATCTCACATTGAGTTAATTAAGATATAATATTTCTTCTTGTGTGATAATAATATGGTTCCTATGATTGCTTATAGAATTTATTGCATTTGAAAAAAATGCAGATACTCCCTGAATCAACCTTTTCAACCTCTCCAAAATATACATACATGAATACTTGTATGCCTTTTGTACAATACACAATAACTCAATAAACTATCCCCCTCAAATCAGTATCGACTGTCATCTCACCATTGTCTTCTCTCTTCAAACTATATTAGTATTAAACTCACTCTCTGAATTAATCTTTATTTTCTAGCATTTTAATTTCATCTATCACAATTCAGCCCATTAACTTTCACATGCCACTGTCCATTAATTTTGCCCTCCATTATCCACAATTCCTCAACCAACCATCCATCAACAATAACCATCCTCCATTTATTAAGTAAATAACAATTCTCCACCAACATATCCCAACATTGTTGATCCAACAATTCCTTTAGTTGTTAATCAATATACCTCTATTCTTCAACAGAAACATAACTACATCAACACCACCTCCATGCTGCCCTAAATATCACTTGTTTGTTTCATCTGTATCACCCATTCTCTCCATCATTACCTTTATCTCACCTTTAATGTCACTCAGATTCCTACAAAATGTACATTTAGGAGAAGACAGGCATGGATACCTCCATTCATTTTGTATAGTAGTCCTAGAAATATACTCCACTAATATGGCCACATTTATAATTAGGCAAACTATGCAGCCACCTAAACATTGAAAATGCTCCTTGGCACAAAAAAAGGTACTATGGCATGTTCACAAATAAGGTGGAACTAGAGTGAGTATAATTCTTTAAAATTAAAATGATTATGCTCTTTAACAGTAATAACTCAGGCCTAGTGATGTCGCGAACATAACATTTTTGGTTCGCGAACAGCGGACGCGAACTTCCATCAAATGTTCGCGAACGGGCGAACCTGGCAAACCGCCATAGACTTCAATGGGCAGGCGAATTTCAAAACCCACAGGGACTTTCTGGCCACAATAGTGATGGGAAAGTTGTTTCAAGGGGACTAACACCTGGACTGTGGCATGCTGGAGGGGGATCCATGGCAAAACTCCCACGGAAAATTACATAGTTGATGCAGAGTCTGGTTTTAAGCCATAAAGGGCATAAATCACCTAATGTTCCTAAATTGTTTGGAATAACACGCTTTAAAACATCAGGTATGATGTTGTATCGATCAGGTAGTGTAAGGGTTACACCCGCTTCACAGTAACAGACCAATCTCCGCTGTTAATGCACCTCAAACAACCGCAAACAGTCCCATTGCACAACCGCAAACTCCCCATTTGCACAAGGTTGGATACCAAGCTAGCCATGTCCCGTACTTGTCCTCTCTGATGTCATTGAAGGTCTCTTCCTCTTCCCAGCCACCAAGGGTCCCCGAAAGGTGACAACAAGCCCCCTGGGACGCCTGCTGTGTTTGGTCTTCCACCTCCTCAAAGCCACCTTCCTCCTCTTCTTCAGACGCCTCTCTGCGTTGCCTCTGTCTGCGTTATTATAAGGTGTGTACTGTTAAGTAGTACTATTCCTATCGGTTTAATCCCTGTTACGTGTATATGGCATTGATTTTTGGAACAGGGAGATGGAAAAAGATGCTTGGTCGGACCTCCTACTTCGAATTTGGGACACTGCACGTGCAATGTAATGTGCCAACAGATAGGAGTGGTGTATTAAGTTGTACTATTTATTCCTATCAGTTTGATACCTGTTATGTCACCTATCAGGGGACGTGTATATGGCATGGATTTTTGGAAGCGGGAGATGGAAAAAGATGCTTTGTTTGTCCTCCCACTTCAAATTTGGGGCACTGCGCGTGCAATCTAAGGTGCCACCAGATATGAGTGTCACTGTGCACTGGCAAAAGTTGGCAGAGTAGGCGCTGTAGGCCTCACACACACGCCTGTAGGCAGGCAACTGATATTCAATTGATTACAGTAAAAAAAGGGTTCTTTTATTTTACTGTACACTAGGTTGCACCAGATATGAGTGTCACTGTGCACTGGCAAAAGTTGGCAGAGTAGGTGCTGTAGGTCTCACACACACGCCTGTAGGCAGGCAACTGATATTCAATCGATTACAGTAAAAAAAGGGTTCTTTTATTTCACTGTACACTAGGTAACACCAGATATGAGTGTCACTGTGCCCTGGCAAAAGTTGGCAGAGTAGGCGCTGTAGGCCTCACACACACGCCTGAAGGCAGGCAACTGATATTCAATCGATTACAGACAAAAAAGTGTTGTTTTATGTCACTGTACACTACGGTTGCACCAGATATGACGTATCACTGTGCACTGGCAAAAGTTGGCAGAGTAGATGCAATAGGCTTCACACACACGCCTGTAGGCAGGCAATTGCTATTCAATCTATTTCAGTCAAAAAAGTGTTGTTTTATTTCACTGAGCACAATATTAGCTGTGAGCCTGACACAGGCAGGCAACTGAAATTAGATTACAGGAAAAAAGCTATTAGGTGTTAGCCTGTCACACACACATGCTGGCAGGCAGGCATATGCAATTAGATTACACAGGGCTTTTTGGGTTGCTGTCCTTGCAGCAGATATCAAATGAGTCCTTCAGGTCTGTAATGGAAGCTAAATACACAGCCTGGCTATCTATTTCCCTATTAAATCTCCAGCAGCTACACTATCTGTCCTCTCACAATGAATGCAGCTTCAGAATGATTCTAAAATGTATGCTGTCCTTCAGATGGAAGGCTCTGGAAGGGAGTGTATGCTGCTGATTGGCTGGAATGTGTCTGCTGACTGTGAGGTGCAGGGTCAAAGTTTCCTCAATGATAAAGTATAGGGGGCGAACCAAAAAGCGCATGTGTTCGCCATCCGCTGCGAACGCGAACATGCCAAAATCGCTGCGGATAGTCCGCGGGCGAACTGTCCGCGACATCTCTACTCAGGCCTTAATGTAGACATGGAATTTTTATCTCATTACCAAAATTTATTGTAACCTCCAACATTCATGATTGTAAATATATATGTGTGTTTATTTTTTTTTATTTTTTTTGTTCTCTGCCTTCTTCCTGAGTTTGGTTACTGCTCTATGGTTCCTTAGATGTAAAACTATTTACGACCCCAATTTACTTACTTTGGTAGGCACCCCCACACACTTGCAAAGCTGGCTGAACAGTACATTATTTGTTAATCCTGGATTTTTTTGCTGTTTTTGTGAATGTATAATTAGTATTGACTGACTCAACAAAGAGAGGAATGCTCTTGAAAGCTTGTCATGAAACCTATGAATATGTTTGTCTAATAAAAAAGGTATCACTATATATACTGCAATACTAATACTGATTATTCATATATATATATATATATATATATATATATATATATATATATATATATATTGTGAGCAAGTGCCCTCCAGAGGTTGGTGTAAGTGACAGAGTCTTGAAAGTTTCTCTCCAGGATGTCTGAAGTCCTGATGTCATGCAGCAGTAATCAGATTCAGCTATTCACAGCTTTTAAAACAGAAGAGGTGAGATATGAGTGTGGCTGCTTCATGGTGGGAAGCGGCTTTATGCACTACTACTAGCAGTAAGAAAGGTAAGCCATTTTGTGGACTACAGCCTGCCATTAAGAGGCATATTTATGTTGCTGCCTGGAAGTGAGTGACAGAACTGCAGACAGATAAATCAGTGGAGCTGGGAAATGTGAAAAACCCAAAGGAAAAACTGCTGCTTGAAGCTATTAAGCAAGCCGCTGTGGAATAGGGAAAGTCTGGAACATACAGGCAAGTTACTTTTAAAAAAAGTATTGGACTGATTGTTTTATTTTTGCTCCATCCATATATAGCTGGATGGAAGGTCTGGTTAGTGAGAGAACTGGCTCTGAATAAAAAGTTTAGCCAATTATTTAGTGGTTTTGCTTTGCATTATATATTTTGTAACACGGCTGCCATCATTTAGTAAATTTGAAAAAAGCATTTAATGCTTCCTGTGTAGTTGTATAACACTTTAGGAGTGTCTGAAATATGGTCATAAAGAGAGAAGAGAATGGCAGTATACCACTTTTGAATGTAAGTTTGTGAATTTTCAATCTTGCCATGTATTTTAGTGAAAATACTGCGTACATTTGATTTTAAGCTCAAAGACAGGACCATCCAATCTTTCTTTTCTATTTTCCAATGTGATAATATTGTTTTGACCGGAACTTAAACCTGTACAGTGCTACACAATATGTTGGCGTGTTACAAGTAATGGAAATAATATATATTGGGTATATCTATCTATAGAGAGAGAGCAATTAATTGCCAATATATTTTTTTAAATGTTTAATAATAATTTGTATGTACATTTCGATAGTACTGGAGAACTTTGTGTGGGGGGATGCAGTGTGCACATTTCTATAGTGTGTGAAAAGATATATTTTCACAATAACGCAAAAACTCAATAAACTATTCCCCTCAAACCAATATCGACTGTCATCTCTATTCACTATTGTCTTCTCTCTTCAAACTATATTAGTATTAAACTTACTCTCTGAAATCATCTTTTTTTTCTTGAATTTTAATTTCATATATCACAATTCAGCCCATTAACTTTCACGTGCCACTGTCCATTAATATTGCCCTCCATTATCCACAATTCCTCACCAACCATTCATCAAAAATAAATCCTCCATTTATTAAGTAAATTTCAATTATCCACCAACATATCTCAACATTATTGATCCAACAATTCCTTCAGTTGTTAATCAATTTTCATTCTTTCTTCAACAGAACCTCCATAACTACATCAACACTACCTCCATGCTGACCTAAATATCACTTTTTTGTTTCATCTGTATCACCCATTCTCTCCATTATTAATTCCTTTATCTCACCTTTAATATCACTCAGATTCCTGCATTAGATGCAAATGTAAATTTAGGAGAAGAAAGACATGGATTAGAGAAGCAATGTGTACACATTTATAGTGTGAGGGTTAACTAAAGTTATATCTATAGTGTCTAGAGTTTTATATTTCATATATCTTTGTCTATCTGTCATTTTTCTCAGTAAGGTTTGTATATTTCAATTTGTGCATACCCTTTAGGAGTGCTGTGTATATATGGGACAATTTCTATATTGTGTGAAGGTATGTATGCATAAAAGCTGTGTAATGCAGCAGCCATAAGCTTAAAGAGAGCCATGTTTAGAATGGTTTATGGATTGAAGAGTGAGGCATTTGTGGGCACATTTGCATGTCCCTGCTCAGCCGCCCAAAATGCAGTGTAATAACTGTATTTCTTGGAATTCTGAGTTGGAAACTGTTTTTTGTTGTTGTAGATATTCAAATGTGAACACAGATGTACTATTTATTTTATATATATATATATATATATATATATATATATATATATATATATATATATATATTCAGTATATATACCACCACACAATGTTTTTATTATTCCACTTGTTTATTAGTGCATCTATTGTCTTAAGTATAGCAATTTACACTACTTTCCTCTAGATCCACCTGTACTATGTAGATACACACACACACACACACATATATATATATATATATATATATATATATATAGTCAGGTCCATACACTCTATACACCACCACAATGGATTTGAAATGAAACGAACAAGATGTGCTTTAACTGCAGACTTTCAGCTTTAATTTGAGGGTATTTACATCCAAATCAGGTGAACGGTGTAGGAATTACAACAGTTTGTATATGTGCCTCCCACTTTTTAAGGGACCAAAAGTAATGGGACAGATTAACAGTCATAAAACAAACTTTCACTTTTTAATACTTGGTTGCAAATCCTTTGCAGTCAATTACAGCCTGAAGTCTGGAACGCATAGACATCACCAGACGCTGGGTTTCATCCCTGGTGATGCTCTGCCAGACCTCTATTGCAACTGTCTTCAGTTCCTGCTTGTTCTTGGGGCATTTTCCCTTCAGTTTTGTCTTCAGCAAGTGAAATGCATGCTCAATCGGATTCAGATCAGGTGATTGACTTGGCCATTGCATAACATTCCACTTCTTTCCCTTAAAAAACCCTTTGGTTGCTTTTGTAGTATGCTTCGGGTCATTGTCCATCTGCACTGTGAAGCGCCGTCCAATGAGTTCTGAAGCATTTGGCTGAATATGAGCAGATAATATTGCTTAAAACACTTCAGAATTCATCCTGCTGCTTTTGTCAGCAGTCACATCATCAAAAAATACAAGAGAACCAGTTCCATTGGCAGCCATACATGCCCACGCCATGACACTACCACCACCATGCTTCACTGATGAGGTGGTATGCTTTGGATCATGAGCAGTTTCTTTCCGTCTCCATACTCTTCTCTTCCCATCACTCTGGTACAAGTTGATCTTAGTCTCATCTGTCCATAGGATGTTGTTCCAGAACTGTGAAGGCTATTTTAGGTGTTGTTTGGAAAACTCTAATCTGGCCTTCCTGTTTTTGAGGCTCACCAATGGTTTACATCTTGTGGTGAACCCTCTGTATTTACTCTGGTGAAGTCTTCTCTTGATTGTTGACTTTGACACACATACACCTACCTCCTGGAGAGTGTTCTTGATCTGGCCAACTGTTGTGAAGGGTGTTTTCTTCACCAGGGAAATAATTCTTCGGTCATCCACCACAGTTGTTTTCCGTGGTCTTTTCCGGGTCTTTTGGTGTTGCTGAGCTCACCGGTGCGTTCTTTCTTTTTAAGTATGTTCCAAACAGTTGATTTGGCCACACCTAATGTTTTTGCTATCTCTCTGATGGGTTTGTTTTGTTTTTTCAGCCTAATGATGGCTTGCTTCACTGATAGTGACAGCTCTTTGGATCTCATATTGAGAGTTAACAGCAGCAAATGCAAATAGCACACTTGAAATGAACACTGGAGCTTGTATCTGCTCTTTGTAAATGGGATAATGAGGGAATAACACACACCTGGCCATGGAACAGCTGAGCAGCCAATTGTCCCATTACTTTTGGTCCCTTAAAAAGTGGGAGGCACATATACAAACTGTTGTAATTCCTACACCGTTCACCTGATTTGGATGTAAATACCCTCAAATTAAAGCTGAAAGTCTGCAGTTAAAGCACATCTTGTTAGTTTCATTTCAAATCGATTGTGGTGGTGTATAGAGCCAAAAAGTTTAGAATTGTGTTGATGTCCCAATATTTATGGACCTGACTGTATATATATATATATATATATATGTATGAACAAAGCATTGAAAGCTTAGTGTTTGTGGAGGACCCTCACCAATATGCACATAAGGGACAGCTTACAATGTTAATGATATGTAGAAATCTATTCATATACATCACATATGGTTTCAGGTTTGAGTGTTGAAAAAAATGAATATTCTCTCAAGTACTGAGCATCTTTTCAAGGCAATGTATTTAGCCATTTTCCATATAATAAAATTATTTTTAGAGAGTTGGAAAAGTAAGAATAACAATTTAAATAGTAAAGTACTTCATAATAACTCAACGGCAAAATAATTAAAATGACATGGGATTAAAATCTAGTATGCACATTGTAAGCAGTGTGGGGAATGTTTCATTGAAGTGTATGTGTTATTCATAGGCTTGTATATGCAGATGGGCTGTGAGCCTGTTTTTAAATATATCTAGTGAGGCAGCCTCCAAACTGTTCAGGGGAAAGAGATCCATAGAGATGGACCAGTAGGACTAAATGATGAAACTATGTTGTGTGATCTTTTGAAATATTTAAGTGTAACAAGGTTGCTGATCAAAAGAGAGAATGCTGCTAAAGAAGAATTGATTTAAGTAATTGCGACCCTGAGCTTTAGAAATGTGCAAGATAGTCTTGAAGCATATTTACAATTTTAATATCAACTAATAAGAACATGACAACAGGGGTCTGGTTAGTTATTAAACTAGTAGATGCACAGTGCATGATCCATAAGGGTGTACATAGGAAAGCCCCAGATAAAATGCAGACTTCCTGTTGTAAGGCTGTGAACTAATGTGGGGATCTTATCTACAGCCTTATTAAATTGCAATTTGGCCAATTGAAAAGGGCTCCATATAAGCACAGAGCATATATTTTTTACAGAAGTTTTTAGTTAATGAACTTCTATCCAAAAGCAAGGTCTTCACTAACTAAAAGATTCTGTAATAAAAATATGCTCTGTGCTTATATAGAGTCCAATTCAACTGGCCAAAATGCAATTTAATAAGGCTGCAAGTGCCTAAATGATAAATAGCTTGTGCTTGAATATTAAGAGAGAATTCTCACATGAAATAAAAAAACTCAACTGTCGCTTGAAAAATCATTGTGATTCAGTATGGGATTTCAATTTAAATTTTTGAAAACCATAGGTTTATTATATAAACAAGGAAAATGTTCAAAAGCTTGAAAAAAAGGGAAATTTACCAGGCGTATTCTGCATCCACTTTGCAACTCTTAAAGTCAAGCTATACACATGGGCATAGATAACATTTTAACAAGCACTTATATACTATGATCCTCATTCAATTCGATACTAGTAACTCTCAAAAATACCAAATACAAGTAATGTTCAGTAATTATTCAATGTCCTTCCGCAGTAATATTACTGATTCCACCTGCAACTCGTAATCCCATGCCTTGCCAGTAAAGCACAAGGCATGGGATTATACAAACTGTGAAGATTGAGCAAAATTACATTGTTTAATTTGGACTTCCACCAATGAGAATCCCCAGGGATTCCCTCCATACATGTATGGGGTTAAGGGAATCCCCTTCATCTCTCACACCTGATCGCCCCATTCCCCGCTCACACCCTATACCACCCTTTACACAATCGCCCCCGATCCACAATCTCAATGAACCTAAACTATTAACCCAGTGTCATTGGGGTACTTAAAGATTAATTACAATTAAAATAAAAGAACATATGAAAAAAAGAAAAAGTTACATTAAAATACAAAATAATAAACCTGTAAATTAAAAATAAATTAATAATACTTGCTTACCCAAAATGATGATCCAGTGATGACCACCAACAACTTTCCATGTTGATTGAAGAAGGTCTTGTCTTCTTCCTTCTTGATTGAAGCCAATGGGCTTAACTATTTGTACCACATGGGTCCATTAGGGACCCCAGTAGTGGGGGATACCATTTAGGGGCCATGGGGGTCAACAGTGACACTCAATAAATATTTTAAGCTTCATTAAGGCCTCAATGGACCCCCAAAGGTTGTGTAAATTGGGGTTAGGGGGTCATCAGGGAACGGGGGGATTGGATGTGAGAGGGGAAGGGAGTGATTGGGAGTGAGTGAGAAAGGGTAAAGCAGCCACAAAGGTATTTTTATGCCTTTGTGGGTGCTATTTAGTACTTGTTTTAAATTAGCCAAAATACATATATATATATATATATATATATATATATATATATATATATATATATATGAGCTTTGAGTAGTAAGTATTTTAGAGTAATTTGGACTAGAATAGCTATTTTGAGCAACAGCAACTCGTAATATTACTATTGGTTTGAAAATTAGTTGGAAAGCAAGATATGATATTGCAAGTGGGGTTAATCTCAGGCATTGCGAGTAGCACACTCGCAATCATGTTGAGAAGGGTGAATAGAATAACTAAGGAAAGTTACTGAATACTTTTTAGTGGTGCAACTATACAAAATATGGAATTGAATGGAGCCCTATGTTTTTACTCACTAAAACCTTCCAACAGTCCCTGCAAATATCTGTCCACTATAGCCCATAGGTAAAATGATTCAATAGTACTAGATATACTAGCAAATGACAGACTGTGTCTCATTTAAGAGGTGTCCGGAGCAAGTCACAAATACAGATATCTGGTCAGAGGTGCGCTTATGAGCAATAACCACCAGGGTGAGGTGGTTGGAGGACTGCCTCTGCTGTGATTAGTATGGTGCAGCTGTGGCTCTAAGGCATCGGGTGTGGCTCCACTTCTCACAGGGCTGCAGCCTGCTAGAGCTGATGACATCCTGAACAGGGAGAAGAGGCGGCAGAGGGGCTTTCATGGCGAAGGTTGATATCGAGCTGGCCTTCTGGTTGCTTCCGGTTAACCCCATGAGTCACTGGCTTTTGGGATTTCGCTTTGGAGTTATTACTACATAGATCTCTGCCTGTCTGTGGGATGCTCAATTTCCTGGTCATACTTTGAGACTTGCAGCACCTTAGTACAATGGGTTACTGTCAAAGAATCTGGATACTCGAGTATGGTTCACTACCTCAACAATTTTTTGTTTGTTGGCCCAACAGGAATTTCTCTAGCGTAGTGCGTTTGTTCAGGGTGCGGAGAGGCCCATCATAGAGCTGAATTTTCTGGTTATAATGATTAACTCGAATACAATGGATTTCAGTTTGCCGTTGGACATGGTGAGTAGCCTTAGGGAGGAATTGAATGCCTTAGTGGGTGCGAAGTGGGTTAACGTCAGACCTTTGCAATCCATACTAGGCAAATTGAATTTTGCCTGTAGGATTATTCCAATGGGTAAAATACTTTGTCATCATCTCACATTATGTATGGTGTGTCGAAAGCAAGTACATCATTTTATAACGGGGGATGTCAGAGAGTGGCTAAATTTTCTTGAACCTTTTAACAGCCGTGCACTTATCCATCTTCGTAAATTAACTAACTTCGACTTAACACTGTACATTGATGCTTCGAGTGTGCACAGGACCTTCTTCTGCGTTAAATGGTGTGCAGCGGAGTGGCCCAAAACATTGGGTAGAGGCAGGTTTAATGAAGAATTTGGCCTTCCTGGAGCTGTTTCCCATTATGGTCTTGGTTATGTTATGGGGACAGAGGCATGTGTTTTTTTACTGATAATATGTCACTCCATTAATAACATCACGTCCTTGCCCATTCCCAACATCAGGTTGCTTCATAATTTATCATTAGGCTGCCTACATTTGAATGTGTGGTTTAGAGCATATCACATTACAAGATTTAAAAAGGGGAAATTTGATGCTCTATCTCGTTTTCAGTATGAGTTCTTCAGACAGCTGACCCCGAAAGCAGAAGCGGAGGGAGAGCAGTTTCCACAAGCGCTTTGGAAACTCGAAGCTGAGAGATAGTGTCGTTCATTAGAAGACCCTTGGCACCTTGCTTACAAGAACAAATAGTCTGACTAAGCATCCGCAGCGGGCGGTTTGGATTCTGATGAGCAAAGATTGGGTATCCTCCTTTTGTTTATTCTGTGATGTAAGGATGAAGGAATTTCAGCTTTATCGGTAAGTAGCCCTAGCTTTTATGTTTAAACTAGCTGGAAAGGACAAAAAAGGACCAATCTATCACAAAAGGTGTCCTACCACGTTTCTCACTGTTATTACATGTATCTATGGGATTCCCAAAGGTTTGTCACACTGCTTACAAGATCTTGCTGTTCCGTGCAGCCTTCTCTCTGGCTTTCTTCAGGGCATTCAGAATAGGGGAGCTGGTTGCGGCTAACAGGTGAAGGTCGGGAGGTAATCAGGTTGAGGACATTTGGTTACAAGATGACAATGTGAGTGTGTCATGCAATTTCTTTAGCAGCGACCAGGTCTTCCTGGGACATTATTAATACATACGAGTGGGCTTGCATTATCTTGCTTCTAATTATCTAAAGTGTTAAATATTTGCTTACAGAGGTTAGGTTTGAATCAGGCAGATTTTGGAACCCATTCTTTTCACATATGAGTTGTGACTGAGGCAGCAGGATTGGATCTCCCAGATGAAATGCTTAAGAAAGTTGGAAGGTGGGAGTCGAGCCATTTAAGGCTTTACATAACAGTCTTCTGTTGCTTATTAACTGGCACATGCCGTTGCAGGCTGCCAGAAACAGCTCTGGGTGATTGGCCATTCATAGGTTTATTGGGAGAAACATTTTACAACTGTCTCTTGTGACGACCTGCAATTAGACATATCCAAGGAGCACATGAAGGTGCAGTGGTGTGGCTTCAGAGGAATGCGATGGAAACAGGCGATTGGGTTCATTGATTCGTTCACCCATCACCTTGGTTACCCGGATATGTTGTTATGACTGACGTGGGGGCAATGATCATGGGTTCATCCCTATCAAAGGATTGGTGAGGCATATGAAAAGAGACATTAATGAGTGGAGGCGAAGGTTTCCAAGAAGGAGAATAATTTGGTCGGAAACGCTAAAGAGGCGGGTGGAAGAACACCAGGGATCCTGTAACCCTTAAAAAGGCACTTCAGAAGGTTAACAAACTCATGTTGAGCTTTATTAGAAAGATGGGTTGGGTGGCTCTGTGCCATCATGAGTTGGAAGGAAGCGATGTAGATGGATTGTTTCTGCCTGCTGGTGTACATCTCACTCAGATTGGTCTTGAGCTACTTATGCTTGAGTTTAAGGAAGGAGTTCAGTAGGTTATCGTGCAGAAGGGGGGGGGGGGTCGCTGCTGTTGAGGAATCTTCAGGAGATGCTGTGGCAGGTTGGGGGGTTGCCTGGGCCAGTGGTAAAAAGGGGCTGTCCCTACCCTAGGAGGGCGTGCTGCCGGCACAATGGCAGGGGCCTAAGTGCGGGCTCAGGTTATTGGGGGTTTGTTACCAAGGTCCAGGCTCCTTCTTCCACAAGTTTTTTCAATGTTGTATTTCAATAACTGCACTGTGGTCAGTTGTATCTCCAACAATTATCTTGTGTGTTTATTTGGGGATAGGCACTAATGAGTCTTACTGGGTCATGTGCAATAGCATGCAGGAAGCCAAAACATACTGAAGGTCCTTGACAATGGTGTTGAGAAATGCTGTGCTGTTTATAATTTCATGTAAAAAAAATAAAAGGTTTTATTTTTTATTGACAATTTTTCCAAATTTTATTGGTTGACATTGCCTATCTGGCTTCCAAAGTTGATATCTGTACACTGCTAATTTTAGTTTTGGCTTCTCTACACACATTTTCATTGTTATGTTTTGTTGCAGAGCTATTTTGAACAACTACTGTACTTATAGCCATGTGATATGACATATAACTTTATTTGTGGTGTCCATACTGCAAATCTTTGCATGGATTTCCAATCTGAATGCATTTGCACTTTTTGGGTTATGTACAGAGCAAATATAGAGCTATTGTATATTATTGTACCTATAGTCATGTGATACAACACACATACTTTTAGCTGAGGTGAACATGGTGGACATCTTTATGTTTTGACTTTGGTACATTTGGGGTATGCTTACAGGTATTTTGACTCCACACCCTACCAACCGCAGGGCAGTTGATCTACAGATGGAGTGCTTTCTTGGGGCCTGTACAAAGCCTATTTTTATTTTTGGAGCGCCATTTCCAGACCCAGCAGATGAGAATGATGGCTTAAAATAAGAAAGAAGAACACTTGAATATTTACAATAAACATGTATAGGCCGATTGATCCATGACAGAAGAATTATACCCAGGACTCTAGGCATTATTGCTGAAGGATCATTTGGGTAAGTATTAGGGATCATTAGGGTAAATATTATTAATTTGTTTATTTTCAAAGGTTTATTTATTTTTTTTTCATTTATTTATTACTTTTTGTAAAAGTATTTTCTGGTATTTTTATTTTATTTTACTGTAATGTTCAATTTTATTTTATTGTAATTGGTGGGGGGCAGGTATTTTCTGTCATTAGTGTTTTTTTTATTTCATTTTATTCCTTTTTTTTTTTATTTTCTGTCATTAGTGTTTTTTTGTTTTACTTTCTCTAATTAGGAGGGTTTTAGTTAATATAGGGTTATTTTATTTATTTATTATAGTATAGGGCTATGTTTACTACATAGGGGGTACCCTTCAAAGCATTGGAGGAGGGAATTCCCGTGGTACCCGCCAGCATGGGAGGGGAAACCTTGGGTTCCCCATTTATCGTAATATGAATGGGGGACTCCCATGTATCCCCAGGTGCATAGGGGGTAGAGGGTTGTGTGCTGTTAGGTCACTATTAACCCCTCTATTGTGTTGATATAAGGAAAGAAGCCTTATATACAACTCAATTGAGGGGTTATGATGTTTTCATGGTCAGATTTGAATCTTGATTTTAAAAAAACAAAAAATCAATTGGTGTATAGGAAAGGGATAGTAGGATAATTTAAGAAATTATTCTCTTTTCCCCCTCTTTTCCTTTTCTTCCTATTCCTTCCTTTTTAATCTTTTTTTTGTTCTTTCCTTCTCTTGCTCTTTCTTCAAAGCTATTTAGGCTCTTAAGTCATTTATTTATGTATGTTTGTATATTTTCAGTGTTCCAACAAGATACCCATTTTTTATATTTTTCATCTATAACTGACACTGTCATGTACATTGAGGTTAAGAGCAATTTTGATTGCTTGGAGCGAAATTTGCATGAAACAGGACACCATAGCTTGGTAAAATAAAGCATATTTGCGTGAAAAAAAGATTTAACAGGGCCCTTGATGTTTTTCTTAAATAAAGTAAAAGTAAGTACTCTGAGTTTTTCCACATATTCCCTAGCAGCTTTAAAATGTGTATAATATATGCATATTACAAATCTGGGATATATTCAATTTTATAACTAGCAGTTATGGTGATTTAGAAACTAGCGACTTCCAGAAGGTATTACAGCTTAATGTTTGTGTGTCCCATCACATGAATACACTTTGTGATTTAACACTTACCTTGGAGTTTAGATCTAGCGGAGCATTTATGTAGTGTATCTTGACCGGCTCACTCTGCACATTATCAGCACTAGCTCAGACAGTGCTGGATGTCTGTATAATACAGGGTGACTTCTCACTGCATGCTGTCTGGACACCCTCAGGCAATGGTAGGTGTATAGGATGATCTCCTGACTGTAAATTGGCTCAGACAGTACAGGGTGTCTAATGAAGGGTGACCTCCTGAACTTATCACTTAAGACAGTGCTCAGCCTAATGTATCCTCATCTCCTAATTGCACATTATTAGGACAGACTTCGTATTGGATTTCTATCTAAGGGGACCTCAGACTTACAGAACACATTACACAGTTACATTCAACCACACTCTGAAATACGATCAGGGTTAGTATTATACATACAATACACCTACAAATGTCTCCATATGACAAAGTTTTGCAAATGTATGGGAGAACACAGCTTAGCAAATATTAATAATGCTGAAAAAGTAGCCTCCACAATTATTAGTGAATCTGGGTCAGTCTAAATCCTTAATAAAAGCAGCACTTTTCACTGTTGACGTCTTAACATCTCTAAATTAATACAATGCTGGGTGTATCCTACAACAATTAAAACACTTAGGCTATAACAAGACAATAGTACACTTCCTGCGTTCTAATTATCCTTCAAACTAGCTGCAAAAAAAGATAATTAAGCAATTTAAAGAAGACATTCTAAAGATTGCTTTTTACTTTTGATGATCTAGTCTTTCTGTAGATTAGTTGCTAAAAAAAAACTCTAAGCTTGCGATTTGCATCTTTTGCCAAAGCAGCTGTCAGATGATGTTATTTACCCACTTAACATTGCTAGGGAACTATTGATGTTCATACCAGCATTGTTATGTTGACAAACAATTCAGATGAGCATCATGCATCTTATTTGGAAGCAAGAATGAAAAATGGAGGAGAAAAGATAATTTTAATTATTTAAGAAAAATGCACTGCCAGCACTATCGAGAACTTTTACAGCTCTGTAGAGAATTGTGTTGGGAAAGCTATCATTAAAAGAGGTTTAATGAATGATTATTTCTTGATAAGTATGACCTCATTAAGGTTACGTCACAAATCTACTTCGCGTTTTTCTTTGGTTGAAATGGCCACTGTAATTCTGCAGCACACAGTATGGTGTATAAACAACTTTTCAATATATCCCACCTTATTGTGTAAAATAGAAGTACAATTGCTAGTGATTATATTTGTAAAATTCATGTTTTTTCTTCTTTTTGCTCCTTCCTAGCATATAAGCTTCTCTGTGTATCAGCTTGTATCGCTATTGCCAAAGTGTGATACAATCACTACAAGGTCTATTTGTTAAGGCCAAATGGACATTTACAGCCTCATTAACTTAGCCCTCATAGTTCCCTCGGTCCTCGAGGACCTATTCCACAATATGTCCCTTGCAGCCTCCTTTGCTAGATGACACGCAAAAGCAACCAAGAATAGGCTCTGAGAGAGCTAGTAGCATAGGGTAGAGTAGGGATTCTTCCGAGGTGAACCTCGCAACTCGGAAGAATCCCTACCGGCACAAAAAAGAGCATGCAAGGGATCCTAAAGCCTATACGTGCTGCATCGGAGCTGTCCGACACCGGCGTCTGATGCTCCCCCCTGCTCCCTAAACACAAATTAACCCCTTTGCTGAGGGGGTCCCCGATCTGCGTCGATAAGGCCGCCGCTGCATTTAAAAAAAATCATATTCCCCGCCTTGAGTCCTGTAAGGACCCGCAGCACACCATTAGCCAATCCCGGACAGTTCCTTACAGTATCCCCACGGCACCTAGCATTAACCTCCCTCTTTGCTGGGAGTCCCCATCAGGACCCCCGAAGTGTCCCCACATTAACCCTTTGCTGCAGGGGTCCATAGGGACCCCCGCAGCCCCCCCACATAAACTCCTTGCAGCAGGGATCCCCAATCAGCATTGATCGTGTCCCAGCTGCATTTATAAGTACCCCCAGGCACCTAAAATTAACCCCATAATTCATGGGGCTCTATACAGAGTCCCATGAGCCCTTAAGTAACTCTGTCATTCATGGGGCTCTAAGCAGAGCCCCATGAGCCCTTAATTAACCCTACCACTCATGGGGGTCAATACAGACCCCCATTAACTCTTAATTAACCCTGTCACTTATGGGGGTCCATACAGATACCCATTTGACCTTAATTAACTCTATAACTCATGGGGCTTTATACAGAGCCCCATGAGACTAAAATGAACCCTCTCAGTCCAATAGGGTTCTATATAGACCCCTATAGGACACTATTAACCCCTAGGTTAACCCTATATGTGCCATGAGGGCAGCGCAAGTCTAAGCACTACTCTATACACTATTAACCCTAACTATACCCCATTAACCCATACTAAACCCTATCTAACTCTATCTGGACCTAATAACCCTTACTGGGCCTATCTAACCCTTACTGGGCCAATCTAACCCTAACTGGACCTATTTAAACCTATCTGGACCAAATAACCCTAAGCCTTATTCAACCCCATGTAAGCCTATTTAATTCCTTCTAGTCCTATTTAATTGCATCACTTGTGGGGGTCTATACAGACCCCCATAAGCCTCCATCTAACCCAATCACTTATTGGGGTCTATACAGACCCGCATAAGCCTTTATTTAACCCAATCAGTCCCAGAAGGGTCTATGATGACCCTAACAGGACAATGAGAACCCTATTATTAACCACATAAGTGCCATGAGGGTCCTCCAGGACCCTCATGACACTAAGAACAAACACTACACTACTCTAAACTACCGCCCCTCTACTTTAACCTATTAACCCCTACCTACCTAACACTACCTACCTAACCCCCTATTAAACCCCACTATTTACACAAAATAAAAAAAGCTAAGGTACAAAAAAACAAAACAAAACCTATGTTACCAAAAATAAAAAAAACTATGTTACCAAAAATAAAAAAACTAAGGTACAAAAATTAAAGAAGGACATTACAAACCCCCCACTACAAAAATAAAAGAAGAACATGACAACCCCCCACTACAAATATTAAAAAAAATATTACACACCTGCAAAGAAATGGCATACACAAATATACATAACATTACAGTAATAAATACATTATAAATATACCCCTAACGACAATACATTTCCCTCATCTATACTTTACCCCCTATTTAGACATTACTCCCTATCTATACATTACCCCATAAGTAGACATTACCCCCTAACTAGATATTACCTCCTATCTATACCTAACCCCCTATCTATACATAACCTCCTATCTGGACATTACCCCCTAGCTATACATAACCCCCATCTAGACCTTACCCCCTATCTATACATTACAACCTAAATCTAAGCGAAAATAGAATAAATAAAACCACTTACCTTTGTAGATGTCCCTTCAGAAAAAAAGAAAGATCACATTAGTACATAATTAAACAGTACATATAAAAAATTAACATTACAAATACAGTATTAAATTCACCTTTCCACCATGTCCCCGTTCAGCATCTTCTGTTCTATGGCTCGGCACCTGGAAAAAAAAACCATCACATTAGTATAACACATACACAAATACACACAACATAAATAAACAATAAACATTATAAATGTAAAATTTACCTGTCCGCGATGTCCCCAGCCTTCTCCTCTTCTGCCCCGGCTGTGCCCTGAAAGAATCCACGCTCTAAAATAAAGAATTAAAAAAAAAACGAACAGAGCTCCGCACTCGCGTAGCTCCTCTACACTAATGAGGCCTCCAGAGCCTCTTACAGTAGAAAGTTAGCAGCGTCGCTTTCTGATTGGCTGAAAAGGCTGTGAATCAAAATTCAGCCAATCAGAAGGCGACAAGGTGTGAGCTAATCAGAATGGGATACACCCCTATATCCAATTCTGATTGACTGAAGGACCTGTCAATGTTTTTTTAAACCAATTATTGCCTTCTGCACCTTCTGATTGGCTGTTGTCACTGTCAATCAGACTGCAGCCAATAAGAAGGCGCAGATGCCTTCAGCCAATCACCCCATGGGGGTGTATCCCATTGTGATTGGCTGAAGGCAATAGTGCCTTTTGATTGTTTAAAAAAGATTGACAGATCCATCAGCCAATCAGAATGAGATTTACGGGTGTTTCCATTTCTGATTGACTCACACCTTAGCGCCTTATGATTGGCTGAAATTTGCTTTTTCAGCCAATCAGAAGGAGCAATTGCCAATTTACTACCGGAAGGGGCTCTGGAGGCCTCATTAGCCTCGAGGAGCTCCGCAAGTGCAAGTCCATAGAAAACAACCATTATAGTGTTAAGTGAGGCACTTTACTACTCCTGTGAAACATAGAGAAACTAGGGGAGATAATTCTTGTCACACTCTTTGGTGTATGGTGTACTATCACAAAGAAACATTCACATCCATGTACTAATAAGCAATAATAACAATTAAAAAAGAAGGTCAGATTAGCACCTTCTGAAGGAGGGTTGTGATTTGTTGCAGGCCCCTTCGGGTAAAGACCCAGTTTCCTGCTTCTGTAGCCTCCAGTAAGAATATGTACTTCAGGGGGATTGAATAGGTCCTTTTCATCAGTTGCCTGGACATTTTTCCCAGGAGCTCCAAAGGACAAGAACAAAAGGGTTGTCAAACCCCTTAAATTGCAAATCACTATTCAATTGCTTAATTTCCCCAAGCCTGCAAATTTTTTCACCCCCGTTAACCGGCAAATAAAGGAGAAAATCCTACGAGTGCTAGAGAGGACATGGAAGGGGGTTCACGCCTATTTGTAGCACTGTAGATGCAAATAAAATATCAATTCTGCACTGTAAAAAATGGGGAAAGTGATGACAGATATTAGAATTAATTGCACAGTCTCAAGCTCGCTGGATTTTAAGTTTATTTTTATGTGTCATTTCGGGGTTAAATCGTTCTTGGGTATCAATGAGTTAATACATAATAGGGCCACCCATAAGGGCTAGAACAGTTTCAGCATTCTTTTTCATAATTCTTTATTTTTGGGATTTGCGAGTCTTATCGCATATCGAACCCCCGAACCTAATTGATTGACATGTAACCTTCATGTTTTACTGCCGTAATTATGGAAGTCTAATTTTCGATTGGCTGTTTCGAAATCAGAGGTTTACGGGCTTGCTGAATTGATCATGCTCCCGCCCTGAAGTGGTCCGAACCAGTGCATGGTTTACTGTTTTGGCTTGGGGCCCGTAACTTGCGGCCTTGAGCAATTGAATAGCATCGCAGTCAGAGACCAAGGGGAGCCCGCAACTCACTTTCAGACATTCGGCTGTCTGCGATTGAGTTACGGGCTTGGAATTGAATATGGCCCTACGTGTGGATCCAGGCCTTTAGAAAAGAGAAAAAATACATGTTTGGACATATTTACTCAAGCTTATGAGAGTTTACAAGCCTGAAGAGAAAATGCAGAGGAAATAAATTGTTCAGTTATAAGGTTAGATGCATAGTGAAATAAGATGTGAATTAACTGTTAAATAAGTAAGAAACGTGTCTGAAATGTTTTGTTTTTAAGGAGTATCTGATGTTCTGGAAATTGGGTGGATGTTGGGCTAAAATTAGTGCAGTGAGCCGTAACCACTGTGGTGGGGTGGTCTACCAAACACTTCAAGCCTCTCACCCCTCTCCCAATCATCTCTCCCTTTCTTTCCTCAACACCTTATATTTCTCTTTTCTTCTGTTTGATTCCTTAGTTTGAGAGATAACAATAAGACTAGGGCTGTCTATAAAAATAAAATGTTAGAAAGTGGCAGAAGCTCATGCAGAACCAGTAGTTGATTACAGTAAGATCTTTGCTTGCTTTCATAAACGAAGACTTAACAAAAGTGCAGCAACTAAAAGTTCTTTAAGACAAAGACAGTCTTGGGATTGTTGAAAAGAGAGATTGCAAGTTGAAGGTCTGTACTGTATATTATAGGAGCAGTAAAATGAGAGAAGTATTTGAAGATTTGAATAAAGATGTGTTATTAAGGTGTTTAAATGTAAGGACCAGGAACCATAATGTAATTCTGAAGAATATGAATATGTAACATCATTGTACTGACAGGGAGTCCAGAAGAACATGAATACTAAGAGCTCCATTCAATTGAGTGAATTTGAGATCCGGAAGCCAGTAATTGAGGTTGCAAGCATATTTTGCTATCCAATTGGTGTTTTTTTGTGGGCTCGGAACGGAACACACGCAGACATTCGACTGTCTGTGATCCAGTTATGGGCTCATTGCAGGCCGCATATGCGTAACCTTGTGAAGCGAGGGGCCGCATTAGTGGAGGTGGAGGCTCTACGGAGCCTCACAAGTTTTTACAAACACCCACAAAAAACCTCTAAAACACAATGACTAAATATGGACTGGGGGAAAAAAATACAGACTTACACTAAAAAATACGAGCCGCGGGACATAGAAATCAAACCATTACGAACTTGCAAAAATCCGACCTTAACGCCCGAACCGCGCACAGCGGAAAACATAAAAAAAACACTAAATACACACAAAAATGAAATAAAAACCTTACCCACAGCAAGGGGGGACACCCAGGACGTTTGGAAGTGAGGTTACACCTAAATTTAAGTCCAGTTTACAGAGTTTAGACACTCGAAAACCCCCTAAGCGAAATAAAAAATGGACACCCAAAAAATGAAAACGAGGCTATACGACCACTAAAGCCGCAAAACACCACCAAGCACATACGACTTTTACAAAAACCTGTACGAGGTACAAGATACATTATTAGCAAGGAGACTAAATCTGCCACACCCGCGTACCACATACACAGCAGCCGCCATTTTACAACACTAACTTACACAATGCGGAAGTACACAGCTTCACTAACGGCTTTCCCTTGCGCATGCAGCCTATTTACACTACACACTGCACCCATTGCTGACACTTACACCTCGGCTCAACAACACTGCAAATCTACATTGTATGCTGCAGGAACATCAAAAAAGATTGTTAGCTCTTAAGCACATTGCTTGCTGCATATATTAATTACAAATAGGTAAAGTATATTAATTTATGATTTCCTTAATTAATTATCATGAAAAACTACATATACACCAAAAAATATAATAAAAAAACACCACAGTATCGCAAAAAACGACAAAGCCCTTCACCGCGTGCCTCACAAGGAGCGCCAACAGTGCTTATAGGACACAAAGTACACCAGGGGAGAGGTTTGCGATAAGTGCAAAAAGGAGATCAGCGCGGACCTTACAATGAGAGCAAAAGCGCCTCTCATAACAAAAAATACACCAACCGAGAGGTTTACAAGGAGTGACGAAGGATCTCAGACAATAAAAACACTTACTCTCTGTGGCAAACAGCATTACCTGCCTTACAATTTTATTGCCCCGTCATTTTTGATGGGCTAGGCGCTAGTCTACTAATAACCAGCAATAACAATTAAAAAAGGTCAGCTTAGCACCTTCAGGATGAGGGTTGTGATTTGGGTTACTGGAATTGAACAAGTACATTTATAAAAGTAATTTACACAGAGTATGTAATATCAAGAAAATTAATAGACTTAATAGAGTACAGTATTCTTCAGAGAAAGATACACTGTCAAAAGTCTATTATCACGTTTGATGTTCCATACTGTATGATGCTGGCTTTGCATTTTATGTGTGCATTACCTAAAATAAATTGTTCCTAATTAAGTTAATTTGCATATCATATCATCCATCCTTGCATGCTCTTTTTCTTCTTTTCAGGCTGTCGGCAATCCAGATTTGAGATATTATGAAATATTGATGCACCAAGTGTTAGTCCCATAATAACTACTTTCTAATGTGTGGAGAGGTTTTTATGAGATAATTTCACGTGTTCGTAAATACAATCCCCTTACATTTTTCTTACATGTTACTTATATCTGTATAGATCTTCAAGACTCAACTGATGCATCAGAGACCTTGCAACATCTGCTGACTAGATGACAGAATTCTGAACAAATCTGAAAATATTTAAGCGAGCTGAAAAATATAAATAATATAAATAATTGTAAAAACACATTCTTGTTGTTATTTAGTCATTCAGTTATGTCATACTCTCCATTACCTTATGGGCCGCAACACGCCAGGCACATCTGTCAGCCACTACCCCTCTGAGCTCAATCAAGTTCATGTTCATTGCTTCAATTACCTCTTGTATCCAACTCCGTGTCTGCGTCTGCTTTTTCGAGTGCCTTCAATCTTTCCCAGCATCAGAGTCTTCTCTAGGGTACCTGGCCTTCTTAGGATAAGGCTAAAATATTTGAGCTTCAGCCTCATGATCATATCTTCCAATGAAAAGTTTGTCTTGATTTCCGGAAATACTGATTTAATGGATCTTCTTGCAGTCCAAGAGTATCTAAACCGTTGTCTCCAGCACCACAATTCAAAGGCATCAATTCTACGTCTCTCAGCCTTTTTTATGGTCCAGCTCTCACATCCATATGTTACTACAAGGAATGCCATACTTTTTACTATGCAGACCTTTGTTGATAATGTATTGCCTTTATTTTTACTAGCTTGTCCAAACTTGCCATAGCTTTCCTCCACAGAAGCAAACATCTTTTAAACCCATGGCTACAGACAACCATGTGAAGAGATCTCGGGTTTTAGGAAAATAAAATCTGTCACTGCCTCCACTTCTTCCCCATCTTTTTGCCAGTAGGCCAGCTTTTGAACTCTCCTCTTTCACCCTCATCAATAGGTCATTTAACTCATCACCTCTTTCAGGCATCAGAGTGGTATCAACTGCTTAGCTGAGGTTGTTAATATTAACATCTTCTACATCCTAGTATGTTTTTAGAGGGCAATGGGATGATCATACTTGATAAACTAGTGTATGGCAATATTGATCAATATAAATCATTTTTCTCATGGTATTAAAGGCATAACCACAGGCTCCCACATCCAACAGAGAACAGACGCAATCTATTTCAAGAAATAGGGAATACCAGCAGGTGGAAAGGAGTCATTCATGCACCTTCCTTCAAACATGGCATACAAATTATATTGCAGAAACATAAAAGTTAACTTATGGGGGCATATTTCCTTTAAAGAACTATCAAATTCCCACATAATGGGCACAATATCTTCAGAATGTCAAAATACAGTGGTAACTGCCATTTTTATTTATGTTGATCTGCTTCTGTAGGCAAGATGAAAACTTAAATACAGGAAACTTTCACTGTTACAATGGAAATGTGCCAATGCAAATTGCCACTGCTTTCTTTCAATAGAGCTAATACAAAATCTGCTCAGAAAGCAACTCAACAAAATTAATGGTTGCTCATCATAATAAATTAATTGCAAATAATTAATAATAAATGATGACACACTGCAGATTTGGGGCTATGGTAGATATATTACTACTCACCATCATATTACTATAGATTACTCTGCTAAAAGAGAGATTTTAGGATTACATTGTTTTGTTTTCAGGAGTTGGACACTTTAGAAGTTTTAATATTTTTGGAGTGCCCTGCCGCTGAAAACAGAAAAATGTAATGCCACAAATCTCACTCTTAGCAGAGTCTTGAATATGAATTTCCTCAATAAGGTTATGAAAGGTGAAAGATGACAAATGTCTTCTGCCATATAAGACACAGCAAAACAAAGAACTGATGAGTGTAAGAATGGGTTCCTTCTTCAATCAACCTTTATCAACCTTTATCAATTTTATACACTGGTTAAATTACAGGCCAGTACTCTGGCACATAAGTGAGTACATTTAACACACATATCCATCTTGTACATTAGCTTTAACTTGTAAACATCTGTGTGATTATGCTGATTTAACTAATTGTCCATGCACTTCCTGTATTTCACTCAATCTTTTAACAGGCGGTCCCAGTGTTGCAGAGGAGATAAGTTCCTGTGAATGTCTTTAGGTAGGATTTGTATGTAACTCGGAACCCTTGAATAATAATAATAATATTAATAACAACAATACTATAATAGTTCATATGTGGTAGTCATAATAATACATTGTAATACTATTATAATAAAAATAATAATACCCCTGTTCCGTAATAATAAGATATAGAAACTATTATGCTCCCTCTTTTAATTTAAACAAACAGAACATAAACACTTATACAAAAAGCCTTGGGAGCCCGTTCTTAAGTATGTGACATCCGTACGTTGGGTCGTCTATACCCCGGGCACCTCCTATATTTTTTATTTATGCAATAACTTGGACATTTGTTGTGTCAGTTTAATGTCAACCAGAAGCAGCTAAGGAACTATTTGGTAAGAATATTTCAAAAGGGCCACAATGAAGAGTAAATTTAAACCTGTGGTCTGCAACAGATGACCCAGGGGTTGCATCTGGCCCTCAGATACTTCTGATGTGGTCCCCAGCCTGATCTCTGGAGCAGGAGAGCATGCCCTCTTAAATAATACACATTCTCTATATCTGCACTCATAGTAAATAATTCCCTCTTGTGCCCTTGAACACTTCTTTATATATATATACTAGAATATTGCCCGTCAAACAATGACGGCAATGAAATTGTAAGTGAGCTAATGCTGTTTGCTGTATGGTAATGAAATAAATAATACATTAATAAATGAATATACTTTACCTATTTTGAAGTAATATATGCAGGAAGCATTGTGTTGAAGAGCTGGCAATCTGTTTTCATGTTGCTGCAGCATACAATGTGTGTTTTCAGTGCTCGAATGTGTGCAGTGTGTAGTGTAAATAGTGTGCGTGCGCGAGCCAAATCCGTTAGGGTAGCTGTGTACTTCCGGATTGTGTAAGTTAGTGTTGTAAAATGGCGCCTAATATGTGTAGTACGCGTCTGTGGCTGATTTTGCGTCCTTGTTCTTGGATCTCGTCCGGCTTTCTTGGAGAATCTGTATGTGTTTCGTGGTGTTTTGCGTCTTTGGGGTCCTGTAGTCTCGTTTTCGTTTTTTTCGGCGACCATTTTTTCTCTCGGATTTTCGGGTGTCTAAACTCTGTAATTTGGACTTAAATGGAGGTGTAACTTCACTTGCAGAGGTCCTGGGTGCCCCCCCCCCCCTTGCTGTGGGTAAACTTTCTATGTGTTTGTTGTGTATATTTATTGTGTTTCTAATGTTTTCAGGTTCACGCGGGTCGGCTGTTAAACTTGTATCTTTGCAAGGTTGTAGTGTCTTTTTTTCTAAGTTCTGCATCTCGTATTTGTTTGTCGTAAGTCCATAAATATTGCGAGGTCCACAGTTGCTGGCAAGGAGCATTTCCCAAGGGCCGCAGGTTTGCTACGCAAGGCCGCAGCGTTAGCAACAACCCGCATGCTCACAATTATATATGTGATATATATATATATATATATATATATACTAGCAACTTGCCCGTCAAAAATTACGGCAATAAAATGTGAATCCTGGCAATGCTGTTTGCCACACAATGGGAGCCTCTCTCCTTCTACATTACTGGCCTCGATGCTCATCACGGGCCTCACAATGAGCGCCTCTGGCGCTCATTGCGAGTCTCTCCCTCTGTCATCCCCCCGTGTCTCTCCCCCCTCCTCTCCCTGACCCGGTGTTTCCACCCTCCCCTGTGTCTCTTCCCCCCTCCTCTCCTTCCCCCCCTCCTCTCACTCCTTTGTGTATCTCCCCCCTCCCCTCACTTCTTTGTGTCTCTCAGCCTTCTTTGTGTCTCTTCTCAATCTTTTGTGTCTCCCCCACTTCCTCTCACTCCCCTGTGTCTTTCCCCCCTCCTCTGTGTTTCTCCCCCCTCTGTGTCTCTCCCCCTTCTCATTCCCCTGTGTCTCTTCCCCCTCCTCTCACTCACCTGTGTCTCTTTCCCCCCTCCTTTCACTGCCATGTCTCTCTTCCCCCCTCTTCTCACTCCCCTGTGTCTCTCTCCCCCTCCTCTGGGTTTCTCCCCCGCTGTGTCTCTCCCCCTTCTCATTTCCCTGTGACTCTCCCCCTCCTCTCACTCCTCCGTGTCTCTTCTCCCCCCTTCTCTCACTCCCCTGTGTCTCTCCCCCCTCCCCTGTGTCTCTCCCCCTCTCATTCCCCTGTGTCTCTCCCCTCCTCCTCTGTGTCTCTTTCCCCCTCCCCTGTGTGTCAACCCCCATCCTCTCCCACCCCTGTGTGTCTCCCCCCTCCCCTGTGTCTCTTCCACCCTTGTCTCCCTTCCCTGTGTCTCTCCCCTCTCACTCCTTTGTGTCTCTCTCCCTCTCCTCTCACTTCCCTGTGTCTCTCCCCCCTCCTCTCACTCCCCTGTGTCTCTCCCTACTCCTTTCACTCCTTTGTTTCTCTCCTCCCCCCTCCTCTCACTCCCCTGTTTCTCTCCCCCTCCTCTGTGTCTCTCCCCCTTCCCCTGTGTGTCTATCCCCCCTCCCCTGTGTCTCTTCCCCCCTCATATCCCTGTCCTGTTACTCTTACCTACTCCTCTCCCTGCCCTGTGCCTCTCCTCCCTCTCCTCTGTGTCTTCCTCCTCTTCTCCCCTCTTCTCCCAGCGTAATAACTGTATTTCTCGGATTTATGAGCTAGAAACTTTTTTAACTTGTTTTAGACATTCAAATGTGAACACAAATGTACTATTTATTTACGGTACTACTGTACGGTCGGGGGCTTCTATCGCTCTTTTGCCCACTATATATTAAATAAAATAAAAATTAAAAAAAAAAAAAATATATATATATATATATATATATATATATATATACATCCATTACCAATTAATTCACTTCTACTTCTTTTCCTAAAGTGATTTTAAATTGTTTCAATGAGTAAAATAAAGTCACCAACCATCACTGGCAGAAAGAATGGAGGAGTAATACCATTACCGTGAAGACCCTCTGAGGACTACGAGAGAGATGGTTTCTAAAGTATGCAAATTCGATACCTCATATTTTTTGCGATTAAGTCATGTCACTACTTGAAACAAAACATTATTTTGCATTAAGAATAATAAAATCTGTTTGAATGTACACTGAGAGGTCTTTGCATTAACTACTTGGTTAAATGTTTATATAAAACATCTGAAAAGCATTTTTAAATCTATCTTAATGTATAACATTTAAACTGTGCACCTGTAATGTTTGCATATTCACCAGTAAAACTAGATCTTTTTTTTTTCATCTCCCTTTGAGTTCCTGTATATGTGCCATGACCTAAGCAAGGTCCAGTTGGTATGTTCACATAAAGATTTAGACACAAGTCCTACATTGGCTATAATGATAGACACAGGCCACTTATTGGAGGGAAACCGGGCCACAGCGCTTATTGGTAAAAACAAATGATGTAATAAACATAACAATAACAATCAATAAATTAACATGACCAAGTGAGGGAAGGAGCCTGGCCAGAGACAGTACACCCTACCCTCTGAACCCTCATCCAGGGTCTACCATGATGGAACAGCCGTACCACCGTAGGGTAGGATCTTACTCACTTTACCACTGTCCCGGCGACTCCCCTCACCACCCACTATAGAAATCACCGCAGAATGCCATATGCTGTCTCGTCCCCCCCAAAAACACCAAGGCCTGCTGCATACCCTCCCTCAACACCAGCAATATGAGCTCAATATCCACTTATTGCACATGGGCCCATCCATGAATAAAACTATAGGCCTCTGAGCCCTTGCGCTCGCATTGCTACAGAGTACTAACTGATAAGCAAGACTAAACACAATTTTTGTTTACACTTTCACCTTCAGGTTTTAGCCAAACTTCCACATGATCTTTGCTTTTTTGGTCCCTTTCAGACGAGGTCACAGACCAATGAGGCAAGTTGCAACAGTGCCTGATGTTATTTACATACCATGAACCTGCATGACGGGTGCGTTATCATTACTACCACTGGATCAATACCAAGGTAGGAAGTGGGTAGTGCCACCCGCTACTTGCTTCTCTGACTGGTGTCGTTACCTATCCCTGGAAAAAACGATTGCACCTCCAACTGACAACCAGGGCCACGCCCAGCTGTAACCCATGACTGGCAGCTGAGGCGAAGTGCCCGTATGATCAGATATACAATGGCCAATGATCTACCATTGAAGTACATGCTTACCAATTCTCAAAAACACATACTCTCGATACAGAACAAGCCCAAACGCTATCTGTAATTCACCAAAGTCTGGAGAATGATAAGTATAGCCAAACCAATTCCTATTTTGAGTAAGGAAAAGTGCAAGCCAAGCTACTTGCTTGGTCCAATAAAAAAACTGAATACAAGAAGGGGGAGCAATCAGTGCGCCTGATCACCATGGATCCCACACCAAGCACTTGAGGTCACCATACCTTATCTGTTTACCAAACCAACCTTGATGCCAGCAAGCCAGCGCGAAAAGAGATGGCTGTACAGAACCGCAAGGTTTCACACATATCACAGACCTCCTTCCAGCCCAGTGGTATCCTCTGCCCTTTGGAAAAGGCTACAAGTCGCCTGCCATCTCTTTGTGCCATACCTCCTGTTAAACCTTGATCCATTTGCTTTAACAATCACTCCTTCGCCAGGTACTTTAACGTGACCAGTTGTAGAAAAGCCAAGGCTGCTACCTGATGCCCCACCTTTCGGGGGACAACACCTCAAGCCTTAGGTTACCGAGAAACCCAGCATGATCCCATCCTCATGCCTTCTGTATTCACTCCGCCTTGCCTGTCAGCCGAGTAGATGAAGCAAAGAATACCTCGCCCACCATGCTAATTCTCAGCTCTGAGCACCTATACATGTTCAAAGGGGACCAGGACTGACCATCCTCACTCTGGGCCAGCTGCTTGAGGTATGCACATTAAAAAGACCAGTCAACAACATCACTCATATAACCTGCTTCACCTACCCTGTGCATGCCAATATAGGCACTAAGCCCTTGTGTTTCAGCCAATGTAGTACTCAAGGGACGACCCTAACAGGAATACAATAGCCTGCACTGTGGCTGTACCGCCTGAACGAAAATTGATTTTCTTCCCCTGAAAGCTGCCCCACCAACTAATAGTGCAAGAACTTTGTAAGATCTCCAAAGCAAATTCTTTATTTAACACAGACACTCCTACCTAAACTTCCCATATATTAATACGAATGGGACACTAAATAATAGGGAAAACAAACAAACAAATAACTGCAAAGGGGCCAAGCGACATAGACCAAAACAACACAAATCTTTCTATATGACAAACCCAAAATCATATGTAATAAATAGACAGAGAAACGATACACAGAAAACAGGTACAATGACATACGAAAAATAAAAGAACATATAAAGAATAAAGAGGGGGGGAATAAAAAACAACATCCATCATAAGGAGACCCCTTTTCCCAGACAATGCCATAGCTCGTGGTATCAAGGATGGACAATACCCCTGTCCCTACTTCCAGGCGCTCCAGCCATATATTGTAGATTTGCACTGCAAATGAAATACACACCAATAAACACCGCTAGGCACACTCCTAAATACCTAACCAAATGGTTACCCTTCAGATCAAAGCTCACATAGGGCATGGATCAGCATCCCATTTATGGGATCCAAGTAAGTTCTACTAGCAAAACTGCCCATGTCCAATGACTAAGATAGCCCTGAGGCCTCAGAGCCAGTAACGCCTACTCATCAAAGTTATCGACCAGGTATATATACAGTTGGCGCGTTGACAAATTTACACATAAATAGCTGGAAATTCTACTATCAGCTCACAGATCTGTTCGTGCTCCAGATTGAAAACCCACTAAATTATGCAAAACATACCGGGCACCTGTAGCTATAGCAAATTGCAGCCTCCCAGTGAGTGCAGCAGAATCAACATAACCAGGTCCACAGAAACTATTTGGCAGGAACTACACCCTTTGCTGAATAGGAATGCTCACCGCTGCAGGCAGATTTGGGACTGGTACCAAATCTTAATGTGCCTCTAGAAGACCTGCTGAAGGGAGGGGAGGATTTACTGTCCCACCTTCTTCTTGCAATACATTGCTAACTGATTCTCCTATCCTTGTACCAGCTGCTCAGTTGATGTAGTTGTAAGCCATTAGAGATTGCAATAAGGTGTACTCTGTTTATTGATCCATCAGACCCAACTGTCCAACCAATGTCGGTAGAAAGACCCATGTTGAAACCCGATATGTTATCACCCATCTACCCTGTACTCCTGAAACCTAAGTTCTAAAGAATACCTTATCTATAAAAATAACCTGGATTGCAATAGAAATGATGGAACCCAAATCCTAAAGTAGCAGAAAAGGACCTACACCTGCCCTTGATGTCCTATATGGCTGGGAATTAAAAGCCAATACGTTGGCCTTTGATTGAATTCTGCAAGTTTTCAAACTACACAGAGACTTTGGAAAAGCCTTATGGACATGGGACTCCATGCCCAAAGACAGGTTCCTCCATTCTCTGCAATGTGTGTATATTGACCTTGGCACTGCCTGAAACTTAACCCCTGTACAGTGTGCAGAATATGATGTAGCCTACAAATAAATGATAATAATAATCATAAAAATAATAATAACCAGAATTATTCCTAGCAGAGTAGATAAAACCTAGAAACCTATATATCAACTACTCATCTGCCCCTCTCTGCAATAGGGGGGGACATATATATTTCAATAGCAGAGCCCCCGAACCAACCTATGGGCCTAGGTGCTTAGCACCAGCTGCACCCATGAGCTGGCTGCGATTTATCTACTACCACCTAAAAAAAGCCCCAAGCTCAAATATACACCTTTGCATACCCATATGGAGCTTGGGAAAAGAAGGGGTCTTATAATGAATACTGAACAAGTATTCCAGAAGCACCATGTTTATTAGAATGCATATAAAAGAACCTGCATAAACAAAAGAAATCTGGAAATCTTACATTTAGCCCCTTAGGATCGTGACTAAAATCAGGAAATATTTAAATAGTGGAGTGACTGGTTTAGCCAATCACAAGATGAGAATATATAATGAATTCCAGCTCATATTCTAAAGGAAGATACAGTTGTGCTCCAAAGTTTGCATACCTTGCCAGAAATTGTGAAATATTGGCATTCATTTTGAAAATATGACTAACTATGCAAAAATAATGTCTTTTATTGAACGATAGAGATCATATGAAGCCATTTATTATCACATAGTTTTGTAGCTCTTTTTTAAATCATAATGATAACAGAAATTACCCAACTGGCCCTGATCAAAAGTTTGCATACCCTCATTTCCTAATACTATGTATTGCCCCCTTTAGCATCAATGACAGTGTGCAGTCTCTTGTAATAATTGTCTTTGAGGCCCATAATGCTTGCAGGTGGTATAGCTGCCCATTTGTCTTGGCAAGATGCCTCCAGGTAATGCAAAGTCTTTGGTCATCTTGCATGAACAGCACGTTTGAGATCTCCCCAGAGTGACATAATGATATTAAGATCAGGAGACTGTGAAGGCCACTCCATAACCTTCACCTTTTTCTACTGTAAGCACTGGAGGGTCAACTTGGCCTTGTGCTTAGGGTCATTGTCATGCTGGAAAGTCCAAGAGCGTCCCATGCGCAGCCTTCGTGCAGAAAAATGCAAATTGTCTGCCAGTATTTTCTGATAACATGCTGCATTCATCTTGCCAGTGATTTTCACAAGATTCCCCGTGCATTTAGAGCTTTTCCACTTCTTAATAAATGATTGAACAGTACTGATTGGCATTTTCAAGGCTTTGAATATCTTTTTATATCCTTTTCCATTGTTATGGAGTTCTATTACCTTGTTACGCAGGTCTTTTCACAGTTCTTTTCTGCTCCCCCTGGCTCGGTATCTAGCCTGCACAGTGCATCCATGTGAGAGCTAACAAACTCATTGACTATTTATGCAAAAGGAAGCCAAACAGCTATGTGATAATAAATAGATTCATATGATTACTTTCCTTCAATAAAATACATATTTTCATATTTTTTCATATTTTTTCATGATCTGTCATGTTTTCAAAATAAACGCCAAAATTTCACAATTTCTGCCAGGGCATGCAAACTCAATAACCAAGCTGGAGCAGTGCATGACTGGCTGCATGGCCACATTACATATGCTCCATGATTAACAGGTTAACTGATCCTTATTTTCTGGCCAACCTTCTAATATCTAAGTCTCTTAGTGTATTATTATTATATTATTATTAATATTGTTATTATTAATCACCTTTATTTATAAAGCACCGGAATTAGAGGTGGCCCACAGGGTTAACTCACCTAAATCCTGTGTCTATGTGATATAATTTGCAGTTGTACTGTATATTCTAATCCTTTCTCTACACTAGGTAAGGTAAGCTGATAAATCACATGCTGTCTGTTATCCTCAAGTCAAAGGAGCCTATCACACTCTATCACTTGCTATTGTGACTGTTCAGTTTGTGTGTGGAAGGGAGCCGCTTGGCCACCACCACCTGTTCCCAAGCACAAGCTCTCCCTGAAGCTGTATGTGCTTCATCTGGGGCTGACGGATTGACCAGAAATAGCTCACAATTATTCCAACCTTATTTATATTCAAATGCATAATATATAAAACGTCTCCTTTTATGGAATTGCTGGTCAAATAAAGAATAGCTTTCCCTCAAGAAATGCATTTTACATGGATTGTATAAAGCAGAACAAAAGTAAAAACATCCTATTAGAAACAACAGAAATTTTAGTAAGTGAACAATAATCGAATTGTAAAACTTCTGGTTGCCTACTTCAAAATGCAGCCAGTGTCACATAAATATGTTATGCTTATTACTCTAAATTCTAAAATCTATTGGCACACTAAATTCAATTGAAATAATCACAAATCATATAAAAATAACATTGTACTAATTAAGAACTCAGAAAAAAACAACATTATTATGTTTATTTGTGAACTAGAACAATTCTACATGCCAGTTTTGATTTAAAATATTTCAAACTAGCCAGCAAGCCTTCTAGCTAAGTAAGGGCAAGATTATTGTTGATGATTTAACAATACAGTGGTACCTCGGTTTTAGTCAGTCTCAGTTTAAGTCGTTTTCAGGTTAAGTCGCATCTTCACGTGATACTTCAGCCCCTGTTTGATTTGCTACCTCTGGTTAAGGAGAGTTTGCGAAACTGAAGGCACAATTACTATTGCTGCAGGCAGCTGCAATCGCGACAGCAGGAGGAGCCGGGGCCTGCAATAATTCTAGTCACCTGTATCTGAAAGAGCCCAAATCCAGTCTATGCCTATAAGAGCCTAAATCGCCTGTTCCTGCAAGAGCATAATTTGAGCCGAAGTCCAGCGTGTGCCTGTCAGAGCCCAAATACAGCCTGTGCTTGCAAAAGCTCAAATTGAGCCCAAGAACAACCTGTGCCTGCAAGAGTCCAAATTGAGTCCAAGTCCAGCCTTTGCATGTAAGAGCTCAATGACAGTCTGTGCCTTTCAGAACCCAAATCCAGCCTGCGCCTGCAAATGCCCAAATTGAGCCCAAGTCCAGCCTGTGCCTACATCATGACTTCAAAGAAGGCAACCACTGAGCAGAAAAAAGAGAATCACTAGAATGCAAAAAAGAGATAATAGCCAAGTATGACTGTGGTAGCCGCATCTGTGATCTCATTGCCGAGTTCAAAATGCCAAGAACAACAATCACTAGCATTCTAAAAAATAAAGAAGTCATTAAGGGAGCTTGTGTGACTAGAAGTGTGAGTACCATCATCAAGCAATTGGAGGAAGTTTAGAAATGATTATATGTTTTGATAAACAAAAAACAACTAGTGGATGATATCATTTTCCAGGCACTGATATGTGAGAAAGTCAAACAACTGCATGCTGATCTGACCAAAGACAAGCCTACTGAAAGTGGTAAGAGCTGTGAAGTATTTAAAGCCAGTAATGGTTGGCATTCATAGCGTGGTGAGGCATGGAAAGGCAGGCAGTGCGACAAAGAAGCTGCCAAAACCATTGTCAGAGTATGTAGAGGCTGAGGCTTTTGTTCCCCAACAAGTGTTCAACTGTGATGAGACTGGGTTATTTTGGAAGAAGATACCTACCAGAACCTACAGAGAACCCCATAGTTCCCCAGAGGGAAAACATGCAGAAAAGCAACTTAAGTGTCATGTGGAGGTCAAAGAATAAAAACCAGGGTAACCAGAATGTTCTTCACTCAATGTATGAACGAAGTGGTAGGCCCAACTATTTAGAAATTTTTGGAGGAGAAAGAACTGCCTCAGAGGGCTCTGTTAATCATGGACAATGCTCCTGCTCACTCTCAAGGCACGGAGGACAAGTTACTGGAGGACTTTAAGTTCATAATTGTGAAGTTCTTGCCCTCTTAACACAACTACTCTGATCCAGCCCCGTTCCTTCCACAGCCTGCACACTTTATTCTAATTAGCAAAACTGGCCGTTGCAGCTCACGGTGTATTCCAGCAAAGCAAGGACAGCAATTTTAAAAGAGAGGGCACTTTTCCAATCTCTGCCTGATGAAGCAGAGCACTTATGGTGATGTCAGGGTGCCTTTAGGCACACAGCCACCTGGCTTAAAAAAGCATTCACCCAGTGAGATTGTCACCTGTTTATACAGTGGTACCTTGGTTTAAGTAGTTAATCCGTTCCGGACAACACAATGTAAACCAAAAAATAATTAAACCGAGGTAGCATTTTCCATAGGAATCAATGGAAATTGAAATAATATGTTCTGGACCCCATATTTTTCACATTTTATCAATTTTGTTTTAACAAAACCTTAAAACTCAACAGGCATTATTAAACAACAATAATTACATCAAATATTTTAGAATTTAAATTCACTTTAACTGTAGTGAGAACAATAACAGAGAATTTAACTTCATTTTAACTCTATAGTTCTGAGAGGACTTAAGGCTCCAATGGGATGGGGGCAACGTAGAGGAAGAGAAGGAAGAAAGGTGAGTGCTCTTCCATTGCAACATCGGGCACTTGCACAGGAGATGTTTGTCCTTTGTCTCTTAACACCACTACACCCTGTTGGAGACTGTGATGTAGGCAGTTTCAGTAGAAACCTTGGAAGGGAAACTTGCTGCCCTTATATCTCCAATATTAGCTCTAGATTAGACATTTTATTCTTTCTTTCACACATTGTAAAATACTGTATGCAGATGCTTATTAGTTATTTCACTGGACAGAGAAGTAGCAGTTGTGGGTTTCAGTCCTACAATTGCAATTTTTTTTAATACATGCCTTTATTTTGGTGACAGTATTTTAGTTTAAACTAACTATATATATATACTAGTGAATTGCCCGTCAAAAAATTACAGCAATAAAATTGTAAGCCAGGCAATGCTGTTTGTCACACAATGTGAGGCATTTGCTTCTCTGAGCACCTTTGGCGCTCATCCCGAGGCTCGCAATGAGCATCTTTCCTCCTGCCTACTGTACGGTCTGCTCATTGCAGGGTTTATTAACCTGCAAGTTTTGTCCCTGGGACTGCCATGTGTCTCTTTCCAGCACCCCCCCCCCCACCCATCCCTTCCCTGTGTGTTTCTCCTCTATGTGTCTGCTGAATGTTTGTGTGTCGCGAACTGATTGCCGTTTGTTTTATTTTCTAAGTCCCGCGTGCCTGGCGTCCATGTAAGTGTTACTGTCTTTGCCGGCGTGTATTTTCTAAGTCTACGTTTTTCCTCCACCATTTTTTTCTCGCTTAGCTGATTTTCGAGTGAAGAAACACGACAAATACGGCTCAAAATTCGCTTGCAACCTCACTCCCAGGCTTCCTGGCTCTCCCCCTGTGCTATGTGTGAGTGTGTTTTTATATATTTTTTATTATTTTTTGCATTTTCCTCTTTTTCGATTTCCGCGGTTTGGCCGTTAAATTTGTATTTTCCTAAGTCCTGTGTGCTTCAATGCCTCAACTGCCCCCCTGCCTCAAGAGGGTCGCAGGGCAATGAGCACCTTCAGCGAGCTTGGAAGGCTTCAGTGCCTCAGCTGCTTGCTTTGCGAGGCTCTCAAGCGTGACAACAAATCGCAGTTTGACAATTATAATATGTGATATATATATATATATATATATATATATATATATATATATATAATGAATGAAGGGGGATTCAAACGTAGCCAGTATGCCACATGTCTGAATGTTATATGAGCGGTATAGAAATCCTTAAATCGGAATCAGTGTGACACTTGCAATATATCTGCAGATTGTTGTGGAAGGGCTTCATGGGCTATACAAGCAGCAGCTAAAAAATCCAATATCTTTAAAAATAGGATTTTTGATCAATTTCAAAAATGTTAATAATTTTTAATCATTCATCGCATTGTGCAGGGTGCATATGGTGACTTCAGTGGCCCTTTAAATAGTTCTTCCACTCAGAACTTTATCACCCACTAAGACACAACTACCTCCTGTGTCCAGCATGCTCATTTGTGTGGAATCAGCACACCATATAAAATAACTATAATTTGGACATTATAAACATATTATTTTGAACTTTTCAAAACTAAACAATTAAACAATCCTAAATATAAAAGCAGTTTGACAGAAATGTGAATATAATTGACCAAGTTACCAGCAGAGGGAGTACTGATATATGAAGTAGCATTAATAATATGCTACTAAGAATAATTCTTTCAACTTTGGTCACACAGTTTCAATATCTTTTTTATAAACCCTTTGAAGTCTTAGTTTGATTTAAAAAAAAAAAAAATCTTTAATGTTTTTCATTCGCCAAAATACAATATTTCTCTTTACAACCAACGGCGTATATGTGATATTCATGAAAGCTATATCACTGAATACAGCATAATAAGTCTTTGTATTGCATTTTTTCACTTGGATATAAAGTAAAGGTGAGTGACCCTAAAAACAACAGGCAGCTATTTTTCACCTTTAGACCACAGAACAGGATTGCACTGTACAACATTTATATTTTAGGTACCCGATGGAATTGAATTAAATGAAATAACAATATTCTCTTATTCCCTTAAAGAGCTACTGTAGTTCACGAAAAACAAAACATGTTAATGACGTATGTAACAGCAACCACCATCAGCAACTGTGTAAGCTATGAACTTTAGAGAAACTCATACTTTTTAAAGTATATGTTTATATCTAATACTCCATCTTGCCTGTTTTCAACACTTCCTAAAGTGTAGGTGGTGTGTTTATCTTGCCTATCTTAACTTAATTTGTGGAGGGAGTGGATGAGGCGAAGTTATGTTAAACTATTGGAGTTTTTAGAATTTGACACCTATCCCTATCCCCTGCACAGGTTCAGAAGCACGCAGCTTGCAACAATAAATCCCAACGCCACTTCCACACACACAACCTTCTTCAAAGTATAGTACAACATTTTTTTCTAATTAAAAACCTGCTTTATTATTTTTGAATATGTACAATATTTTCTCATTATTCAGGGAACTTTTAAATTATCTTAGACCTCTCTTTGCTTCCTTCTTATTTCCCCTTTCTTCCTCTGACACTCACTTACAACTGTGGTGGGACTGGAGGAGGCTGTGCGAGCCGCGGCCCTTGCGTATGCTCGCAAAGCAACTGAGGCCCTCGCGTCTCCTGTAGGACACTGCTGCTGTCATGATGGCCAGTGCTGTGGTGGGACTATGCCGGAAGAGGAGGCTGTGCCAGTGTGGATGCTGTGCCCCGGGGGGTGTTAGGACACTGATCATGTAGCAGCCCCACCGCACGGAGATTCCAGGGGCAGACTCTACTGGTGAGTGTGCCCAGCAATGCATGGGCTAAGGCACTGAGAGGGTTAACCCCTGCACTGCTATGTGGGCCTGTTGAGGGTCAGGTAGCAGTAGATGGGGTCTCCTATAGGCAGCTGGGGTGATATATATGGATATATAGAGGTCTGCACATATTGCATGTGAAATAACCTATTAATATTAGAATGTTATCATATAGGTTGGAATGGATCTTACTATATGATTGTATCAACTGTATAACATGGAAATACCTGCACCTATAGGATTCAGTTATATACTCTGCCTCTGATCTTACCATGTGTGCTTATAGGATTCTATGTATCTGAACTTACCATATGTTCTGCACATGATCTTTTTAAAAGTATTTTATATAACATAAATAGTGACCTCCATATCATGCTGCTATATGCCCCATAGATGTGTTTACCATATGTGCTGTCTGGGATTGTACTATATACACTAATGATGTTAGTTAATGCACTGTATATATTCTTACTATAAGCACTGTGTTTGAACCTAATTTATGCGAAGTATGGGACATTACTATGTGCATTATTTATAATACCTTACCATATGTGCTGTATGACATCTTACCGAAGGCGCTCCTTGCAACTGCGACCCTCCCAAAATTTACGTTATAACGCAAACAACACGACCCACCAACTGCGACCCTCGCAAACAACATACGAGACACGTTAACACTCATTACGACCTCGCAAAAATCGGCCGCAACTCGCGAACATGAAAAAAAAAAAAAACACAATAAATACACACAGCACATACATAAAAAGGTTACTGACAGCAAGAGGGAGCATCCACAACCTCAAAAAACCTACTTACACCTTCATTTAACTCAAAATAAAAGAGTTTAGACACAAAAAAATTCTCTAAGCGACAGAAAAAATGGCCGCCAAACAAAATGAAAACTAGGCTAAACACGCTAAACACCACAAGCAACTCACAAAACACCACAAAAGACATACGAGACACGTTACCCAACATTACGACATCGCAAAAATCGGCAGCAACTCGCGAACATCACAAAATTTTAAACACAATAAATACACACAGCACATACATAAAAAGCTTACCTACAGCAGGAGGAAGCATCCAGGACCTCAAAAAAACAACTTAGACCTTCACTTAACTAAAAATAAAAGAGTTTAGACACTAAAAAATTCGATAAGCGACAGGAAAAATGGCGGACGAACAAAACGAAAACGAGGCTACAGCACTCTAAACTCGCAAAACACCAAAAGAAACTCGCAAAACACCACAAACGACCTACGGATATTCCGCTAAGACGCATACCACACATTACCCGCCATTTTACTCCAATGCAGAAGTACACAACTACGCTAACGGTTTCAGCTCGCGCACGCTCACTATTACACTGCACACATTCATCACGCTTACACAGCAGCTCCACACCACTAATGCTGCAGCAACATCAAAATACATGGCAGGTCTTCAACAAAATGCTTCAAAATAGGTAAAGTATATTCATTTATTAATCTATTAGTTATTTTATTATTATACACCAAATAGCATTAGCTACCTTACAATTTCATTGCCGTCATTTTTTGACAGGCAATTCGCTAGTATATCATAACAGCAACACAGCATCAATTCTACACAAGAATCTCTAACGATCTTGTGAGCCGGGTCCAAATTCCTGGCTCCTCAGCAAGTAAATATACTTTTTATTTACTGCCTTCTCAATTAAAGTACCATGGTTTAGTTTGTTTATTTAGCAACTGATTAACACTAAAATCATGATTTTAACGACAATAAATAATTTTGGCTTTTAAAACTTGAAGTGAAATTTTAGTGTCTCACACTTCTTTGATCTGCCAGGGAGGCTTTATTATATGTCTGCAAGTTCAATATATGTTTGCCTGCAGTGCCACCTGCCTGATAGAACTCAGGTAAGGATTCTTATCAGGGCAGCCTCTTGGGCAGATTCTTTCCCACCCCCCTGATACCTCATAAGGGGTGGGGAAAAGTGTATCTGCTGACGTGTGAAACCCCAACTTTCCAATATATGATTTGTAAGTTATGTATTTTCTTGTTGTTTAAACAATTACAACTCTTTGCTATGGCCACTACAGTGGTCCTTTACACAAGGGCAACACATATTAGCAGTCACATTTATCAAACATGTCTCCTTCATCCATGAATCAGAGCTGTATCTCTGTAACATGGCTATACATGTGTTGATATTGATTAAAACAGCTTTAAAAAACTAAAAGGAGTAATAAAATATCTTGTTTAGTGTGGTTAAAATATTCTTTATAATGAGAAATAGAGATTTCATGGAAATGGCAAGCACACTGTTTCTTATCTAACTACAGCAGTATAAGTCATTACTATATTCGATCCCCCGGCTTATAAGAGGTTAAAGGCAATTTTAACTCTCCTGCTGGAGTCGCATACCAAAAAGAAATTTACAATAGGAAATTACGCTTGAAATTCTGTAACTGCGACTGCTGCTTTCCTGAGCAATTTCTAGAATGAATAGAGGAATGATCACAATCAAATTTGACCAGAGGCTTTTGTGTGAAATACACTGCAGCATTTCTGTTGCCCTAATGTATCCTTGTTCTAACACTTCTCTCACGTGCCACTGCATTGTAAGGCATCTCCTTAACCCATTATATCTACTGTAGGTTAGGATGTTTGTTTATTTTTATCAACCTGGTTATTAAACAAAAAGCTTAAACATATTCTAATTGCTCTTATGTGAGAGGGTGCATTTTACAGAGGCAATATTTAATACAGATTAAAGGGACTCAGTAATGCTTGTTTTTCTCTTTAAATCAGAAAAAAAACTCCCCAAAACAATGGAATTAGTATGCTAATCCAAATGGTAAATATTATTAAGATCTTATAAAGTCATTCTACACAAGAGAGTAGGAACCGGGGAAGGGGGGATAGGAGTGACAATTCCCATACAGTTTATATGGTTAAAATGGAGATTATATACAGTATATACTAGCAACTTGCCCGTCAAAATATGACGGTCAATACAATTTTAAGGCTGGGAATGCTGTATGGCACACAATTTAAGGTTTTTGTTCGTCTGAGCACCAACGACGCTCATTGCAAGCCCTGCGCTGAGCGCCTATGACGCTCATCGCGAGGCTCGCAAAGAGCGCCCCTGGCACTCATTGCGAACCTCTCCCCTGGTGTACTTTTGCTCCTCTGAGCACCCTCTGCGCTCATTGTGACAGCGCGCTGAGCACCTTTGGCGCTCATCACGTGGCTCGCAATGAGCACCTTCGGCGCTCATTGCGAGCCTCTTCGCTCTTGTAATTTGGTGGTGTGAGCATCTTTGGCTCTCATTGCAAGGGCCGCGCTGATCACCATTGGCGCTCATTGCGAGCCTCTCCCCTCATGTACTTTTGCTCCTCTGAGCACCCTCGGGGCTCATTGTGAGCCCCATGCTGAACGCCTTTGTGGCTTATTGTGATCTTCTCCCTTGGTCCTTTTTTTTTCTGTATATATGTATATTTTTTAATGCTAATTAATGAATGAAATAATTAATTAATATACTTTACCTAGTTATAATTAATATATCCAACAATCAACATCCTGAAGAGCTAACAATCCCTTTTGATTTTCCTGCAGCTTTCAATGTACATTTGCACTGTTGCTGACCTGAGGTGTAAGTGCCAGCAATGTGTGAAGTGTGCAGTGTAAATAGGCTGCGTGCGCCAGGGCAAATCGTTAGTTTAGTTGTGTAATTAGGCATTTTGTAATGGTAATGTTATTAGTTGTAAGTTAGTGTTGTAAAATGGTGACGATTGTGTATGCGTTACGCGGGTGTGGAGCATTTTCCGTTGTCCTTAATAGTGTCTTTTATACCTCGTACGTCCCTGTGTAAAAGTCATATGTGCTTGGCGGTGTTTTGTGTGTTTAGGGGATGTGTAGCCTCATTTTCATTTTTTTACAGTCGCCATTTTTTTCTCGCTTAGGCGATTTTCGTGTGTGGAAACTCGGCAAACTGTGGTTAAATTGTCGTGCAACCTGACTCACAGACGTCGTGCCTGTCCCCCTGTGCTGTGAGTGGGGTTTGTTTTGCATTTTTGTTATTTTTGGTGGTGTTATTGTTGTTTTTGTATGTGCGGTTCGGCCGTTAACTTCATATTTTTTTGACCTTGTATTCTTTTTTTTTCTAAGTGCCGCGGGTCACGCATTCTGAATTGTGTAATTGAGTTTTGTGTTGATGTGTAGTTCCGCGGGTCGTAGGGATGAGCACCTACGGCGCTCATCTCTACCAACGCAAGGAGCGCCTTCAGGCGCTCCTTGCGAGAAACTCAGTTGCAGCAGGCTCGCATAGCGTTAGCAACAACCCGTATTGCTCACAACTATATGTGTGATATATATATATATATACAGTCAGGTCCATAAATATTGGGACATCGACACAATTCTAATCTTTTTGGCTCTATACACCACCACAATGGATTTGAAATTAAACAAACAAGATGTGCTTTAACTGCAGACTTTCAGCTTTAATTTGAGGGTATTTACATCCAAATTAGGTGAACGGTGTAGGAATTACAACAGTTTGTATATGTGCCTCCCACTTTTTAAGGGACCAAAAGTAATGGGACAGATTAACAGTCATAAATCAAACTTTCACTTTTTATTACTTGTTCGCTTAATTTCAAATCCATTGTGGTGGTGTATAGAGCCAAAAAGATTAGAATTGTGTCGATGTCCCAATATTTATGGACCTGACTGTATATATATATATACACTGCTCAAAAAAATAAAGGGAACACTAAAATAACACATCCTAGATCTGAATGAATTAAATATTCTTATGAAATACTTTGTTCTTTACATAGTTGAATGTGCTGACAACAAAATCACACAAAAATAACACATCCTAGATCTGAATGAATTAAATATTCTTATGAAATACTTTGTTCTTTACATAGTTGAATGTGCTGACAACAAAATCACACAAAAATAAAAAAATGGAAATCACATTTTTCAACCCATGGAGGTCTGGATTTGGAGTCACCCCCATTATGAAAGTGGAAAAACACACTACAGGCTGATCCAACTTTGATGTAATGTCCTTAAAACAAGTCAACATGAGGCTCAGTAGTGTGTGTGGCCTCAACGTGCCTGTATGACCCCCCTACAATGCCTGGGCATGCTCCTGATGTGGTGGTGGATGGTCTCCTGGAGGATCTCCTCCAAGACCTGGACTAAAGCATCTGCCAACTCCTGGACAGTCTGTGGTGCAACGTGACGTTGGTGGATGGAGCGAGACATGATGTCCCAGATGTGCTCAATTGGATTCAAGTCTGGGGAACGGGCGGGCCAGTCCTTAGCATTGATGCCTTTGTCTTGCAGGAACTGCTGATACACTCCAGCCACATGAGGTCTAGCATTGTCTTGCATTAGGAGAAACCCAGGGCCAACCACACTAGCATATGGTCTCACAAGAGGTCTGAGGATCTCATCTCGGTACCTATTGGCAGTCAGGCTACCTCTGGCGAGCACATGGAGGGCTGTGTGGCCCCCCAAAGAAATGCCACCCCACCCCATTACTGATACACTGCCAAACCAGTCATGCTGAATGATGTTGCAGGCAGCAGAACGTTCTCCACAGCGTCTCCAGACCCTGTCACGTCTGTCACATGTGCTCAGTGTGAACCTGCTTTCATCTGTGAAGAGCACAGGGCGCCAGTGGCAAATTTGCCAATCTTGGTGATCTCTGGCAAATGCCAAACATACTACACGGTGTTGGGCTGTAAGCACAACCCCCATCGGGAGATGTCGGGCCCTCATACCACCCTCAGGGAGTCTGTTTCTGACCGTTTGAGCAGACACATGCACATTTGTGACCTGCTGGAGGTCATTTTGCAGGGCTCTGGCAGTGCTCTTCCTGTTCCCCCTTGCACAAAGACGGAGGTAGCGGTCCTGATGCTGGGTTGTTGCCCTCATACGGCCTCCTCCACATCTCCTGATGTACTGGCCTGTCTCCTGGTAGCGCCTCAATGCTCTGGACACTACGCTGACAGACACAGCAAACCTTCTTGCCACAGCTCGCATTGATGTGCTATACTGGATTAGCTGCACTACCTGAGCCACTTGTGTGGGTTGTAGACTCTGTCTCATGCTACCACTAGAGTGAAAGAACCACCAGCATTAAAAAGTGACCAAAACATCAGCCAGAAAGCATAGGAACTGAGAAGTGGTCTGTGGTCACCACCTGCAGAATCACTCCTTTATTGGGGGTGTCTTGCTAATTGCCCATAATTTCCACCTGTTGTCTATCTCATTTGCACAACAGCATGTGAAATTGATTGTCACTCAGTGTTGCTTCCTAAGTGGACTGTTTGATTTTACAGAAGTGTGATTGACTTGGAGTTACATTGTGTTGTTTAAGTGTTCCCTTTATTTGAGCAGTGTATATATATTTATATATATATATATATAGTAAATAAAAAGTACATCTGTGTTCACACTTGAATGTCTAAAGCAAGTTAAAAAACCTACTTCCAGCTCAGAGTTCCGAGAAAAACAGTTATTACACTGCATTCTGGGAAGTTGAGCTGGGACACTCAAATATGGCCACAAATGCCTCGCTCTTCATTCCGTAGCCATCATTAAACATGGCTTCCTTTAATCTTATGCATGCTGTATTACACAGCTTTAATGCAAAGCCAAGGTTGGAATAAACACAGGCTGAGTATCCAATCCATGTACAGCTGTTTCAAGCTTACTGGCTATCATCAGCATGGAGCAGGATCTCAGCCTGTGTTGTGGAAATGAGTAGGTAGTTCACCACAACAATCATTTATAATATGGTGGGCAAAAGAGAGATAGAAGCCCTCCACCGTACAGTAGTACAGTAAATAAAAAGTACATCTGTGTTCACACTTGAATGTCTAAAGCAAGTTAAAAAACCTGCTTCCAGCTCAGAGTTCCGATAAAAAGTTATTACACTGCATTCTGGGAAGTTGAGCTGGGACACTCAAATATGGCCACAAATGCCTCGCTCTTCATTCCGTAGCCATCATTAAACATGGCTTCCTTTAAGCTTATGCATGCTGTAATACACAGCTTTAATGCAAAGCCAAGGTTGGAATAAACACAGGTTGAGTATCCAATCCATGTACAGCTGTTTCAAGCTTACTGGCTATCATCAGCATGGAGCAGGATCTCAGCCTGTGTTGTGGAAATTATGAGTAGGTAGTTCACCACAACAATCATTTATAATATGGTGGGCAAAAGAGCGATAGAAGCCCTCCACCATACAGTAGTACAGTAAATAAAAAGTACATCTGTGTTCACACTTGAATGTCTAAAGCAAGTTAAAAAACCTGCTTCCAGCTCAGAGTTCCGAGAAAAACAGTTATTACACTGCATTCTGGGAAGTTGAGCTGGGACACTCAAATATGGCCACAAATGCCTCGCTCTTCATTCCGTAGCCATCATTAAACATGGCTTCCTTTAAGCTTATGCATGCTGTAATACACAGCTTTAATGCAAAGCCAAGGTTGGAATAAACACAGGCTGAGTATCCAATCCATGTACAGCTGTTTCAAGCTTGCTGGCTATCATCAGCATGGAGCAGGATCTCAGCCTGTGTTGTGGAAATTATGAGTAGGTAGTTCACCACAACAATCATTTATAATATGGTGGGCAAAAGAGCGATAGAAGCCCTCCACCATACAGTAGTACAGTAAATAAAAAGTACATCTGTGTTCACACTTGAATGTCTAAAGCAAGTTAAAAAACCTGCTTCCAGCTCAGAGTTCCGCGAAAAACAGTTATTACACTGCATTCTGGGAAGTTGAGCTGGGACACTCAAATATGGCCACAAATGCCTCGCTCTTCATTATGTAGCCATCATTAAACATGGCTTCCTTTAAGCTTATGCATGCTGTATTACACAGCTTTAATGCAAAGCCAAGGTTGGAATAAACACAGGCTGAGTATCCAATCCATGTATATATATATATATATATATATATATATATATATACAGCGGATATAAAAAGTATACACACCCCTGTTAAAATGTCAGGTTTCTGTGCTGTAAAAAAATTAGACAAAGATAAATCATTTCAGACCTTTTCCACCTTTAATGTGACCTATAAACTGTACAACTCAATTGAAAAACAAACTGAAATCTTTTTGGTATAGGGAAGAAAAAAATATAAAAATAAAATAATATGGTTGCATAAGTATGCACACCCTTAAACTAATACTTTGTTGAAGCACCTTTTGATTTTATTACAGCACTCAGTCTTTTTGGGTATGAGTCTATCAGCATGGCACATTTTGACTTGGCAAGATTTGCCCACTCTTCTTTGCAAAAACACTCCAAATCTGTCAGATTGTGGGGGCATCTCCTGTGCACAGCCCTCTTCAGATCACCCCACAGATTTTCAATCGGATTCAGTCTGGGCTCTGGCTGGGCTATTCCAAAACTTTAATCTTCTTCTGGTGAAGCCATTCCTTTGTTGATTTGGATGTATGCTTTGGGTCGTTGTCATGCTGAAAGATGAAGTTCCTCTTCATAATCAGCTTTCTAGCAGAAGCCTGAAGGTTTTGTGCCAATATTGACTGGTATTTGGAACTGTTCATAATTCCCTCTATCTTAACTAGGGCCCCAGTTCCAGCTTAAGAAAAACAGCCCCAAAGCATGATGCTGCCACCACCATGCTTCACTGTGGGTATGGTGTTCTTTTGGTGATGTGCAGTGTTGTTTTTGCACCTAACATATCTTTTGGAATTATGGCCAAAAAGTTCAACCTTGGTTTCATCAGACCATAAAACCTTTTCCCACATGCTTTTGGGAGACTTCAGATGTGTTTTAGCAAAATGCAGCCTGGATTGGATGTTTTTCTTCGTAAGAAAAGGCTTTCGTCTTGCCACTTTACCCCATAGCCCAGACATATGAAAAATACGGGAGATTGTTGTCACATGTACCACACAGCCAGTACTTGCCAGATATTCCTGCAGCTCCTTTAATGTTGCTGTAGGCCTCTTGGTAGCCTCCCAGATCAGTTTTCTTCTCGTCTTTTCATCAATTTTAGAGGGAGCTTTAGTTATTGGTAATGTCACTATTGTGCCATATTTTCTCCACTTGATGATGATTGTCTTCACTGTGTTCCATGGTATATCTAATGCCTTGGAAATTCTTTTGTACCCTTCTCCTGACTGATACCTTTTAACAATGAGATCCCTCTAATGCTTTGGAAGCTCTCTGTGGACCATGGCTTTTGCTGTGGGATGCGACTAAGAAAATTTCAGGAAAGACTAACTAGAGCAGCTGAACTTTATTTGGGGGTAATCAGAGGCACTTTAAATGATGGCAGGTGTATGCTGACTCCTATTTAACACGATGTGGAATGTGATTGCTTAATTCTGAACACAGCTACATCCCCAGTTATAAGAGGGTGTGTAGACATTATTTTTCTTTTTTCTCTTCCCTCCACCTAAAACTTTTCAGTTTGTTTTTTAATTGAGTTGTACAGTTTATAGGTCACATTAAAGGTGGAAAAAGTTCTGAAATGATTTATATAAGTCTCATGTTTTTTACAGCACAGAAACCTGACATTTTAACAGGGGTGTGTAGACTTTTTATATCCACTGTATATATATATATATATATATATATATATATATACTAGCGACTTGCTCGTCAATAAAAAGTGAAGCCTTTCAATGCTGTTTGCCACACAATGGGAAACTCTTCCCCTCTATTTTACTGGCCTCGTGATGAGCGCCTTTGGTGCTCATCACGGGCCTCACAATAAGCGTCTTCGGAGCTCATCACGGACCTCCCCCCGGTCTACTTCCTCGCTTGTGTCTGATTTCCCTCCTCCTCTCCCTCCCTTGTGTCTCCTTTCCCCCTCCTCTCCCTCCCTTGTATCTCCTTCCCCTCCGAGTTTTTACCTCCCTCTCCCTCCCGTGTCTCTAACCCCCTCCCCTGTGTCTCTTTCCCTCTTGTGTCTCTTTCCCCCCTCTCCCTCCCATGCGTCTCTTTCCCCTTCCCCTGTGTCTCTTTCCCCTCTCTCCCTCCCCTTTGTCTGTTCCCCCCTGCCCTGTGTCTCTTTCCACCCTTTCCCCCTCACCCTGTGTCTGTTCCCCCCTTCCTCATGCCTCTTCCGCCCATCTCCCTCCCCTTTGTCTCTTTCCCCCTCCTCTCCCTCCCCTGTGTCTCTTCCCCACCTCTCCCTCCCATGTCTCTTTCCACCTCCCCTGTGTCTCTTTCCCCCTCTCCCACCTTTGTCTCTTTCCCCCCCTCTCCCCTGTGTCTCTTTCCCCCTCTCCTCCTGTCTCTTTCTACTTCCCCTGTGTCTCTTTCCCCACTCTCCCCCCTTTGTCTCTTTCCCCCCTCTCCCCTGTGTCTCTTTTCCCCTCTCCCCCTGTCTCTTTCCCCCCTCTCCCCCATTTGTCTCCCCCTTCTTCCCATGAGTCTCTTTCTCCCTCCCCTGTGTCTCTTTCTCCCCCTCTCCCTTTCTGTCTCTTTCTCCCCCTCTCCCTCTGTGACTCTTTCCCCCCTCTGTGTCTCTTTCCCCCCTCTCCCTCTGTGTTTCTTCCCCCTCCCTCTGTGTCTCTTCCCCACTCTCCCTCTGTGTCTCTTCCCCCCTCCTTCTGTGTCTCTTCCCCCCTGTGTCTCTCCCCCCGTGTCTCTTCCCCCTTCCTCTGTGTCTCTTCCCCCCATGTCTCTTCCCCCTCCCTCTGTATCTCTTCCTCCCCTCACTTTGTGTCTCCCCCCCCCCCCACCTCTGTGTCTCTCCTTATGCGCATGCAAGTGATTCGATTGCCTTTGCGATCGGATCACTGTCAAACTGCAATTAGTCGCAAGCGTGACGACGAATCACATTTTTACAATTATAATATGTGATATATACAACAATTACTACCTCTCTAACATTATAGGGGAGGTAGTACTCTTCCATAGTGTCTAGCAGGAGGAGAGAAATCACAACGCACATCAGTATGCTGAGATTTCCTTCTCTTCCTCCCCAGTACTTCCCCTCACCTTCTGTCCATTTGACTGTCTGTCAGTCTGATAGCAGCTCTCACAAGGCCATTGAAGCAATATATATTGGCTTGATGGAGCTAAGAGTGTCTGACGGATGTGCCTGGTGTGCTGTGGTCCATAGGGTCACAGAGAGTCAGACACGAATAAGCAACATAAGTGACTAGGTATGAGACTGACCAAAGCAAAGGTATTATCTGTATTTGTTTTGGCAATTATATTTCTCTAAGTATTCCAGCACCAATAAGTTTGATGTCTTATCAGGAGTAGGAGATGATTTATATTTGTTGTGAGATTTGTCAGATGTCCCATCAATATTTTCATGGGTTTACTGTTCTTGATAGCCCATCCAGTGGTTTTAAAAATCTATGTATTTTGTCTAAATGGGTTTACAGTAAGCATAACGTTTTAACAAAGCAAAGTATTGGGCTAAAGCAAAAAAACAAACAAACGCCTTTATCAAGTTTTTTTTAGTTCAATACATATTTTATTTGGTTTCATAAGCTCAAATTTGATCATGCTTATTTACATAGCCTGTTACGCAATATTCAGGTATTTTACATATTATATAGAAACATATAGAAATACATTTTCTTAATAACAAATGTAATAATTTGTCCAATCACTAATGAATATGAATATTTAATATGAAATATATATTTGTATTATTCACCATTGCATGTCCCCACCCAGTTTCCCAGAATGCACTTAAATAACTGAAATAGTTAAATAACTATTTCTCAGAATTCTGAGCAGGAAATATGTTTTTTTAACTTATTTTTAGACGTCAGCACAAATTACCTATGTATTTATTATTCATCAAGTAATAGTGTAAGATATTGTTTACACATAAGACAAAATAGGTTTACAATTTAGCAAGTTTATAGAAACAAAATATTTTTAGATTTTTAGATTCATGTTCGTGAGAAAAAAGCCTATATATGTGATAGTTAAAAACATAAGTCATGTAAACAATTATTTTATAACTTTCTTAGAAGTTCAGTACAATTCAGTAATACACTGTACATAAAACATTTCAAAGCACTGTCTTTATACATTCAGATGATAAGGAGGAGATGGAGGAGCATCAAGGAGGACATAGAGGTGGTTAAATTATAATGAGGAAAGGGTCGTAAGGGAGGGGATATGTTTTGTAGGCATCCTGATATATGCAGATTACAGTTTCACATGTTTTGTAAAACCTTCCATTGCAAATAGATGTTTAACCAGTAAAAATCATTATAACTCATATGTTAAGCACACCTGTAGAAAGAAGGCAGCTCTCAGGTAGGTGATATAGTTGTATGGAGATTACAGTTATGATCATATGAACAAATTCTAGTTTGATCATGTTTTCAGGAAAGTACTAGGTTCCTTTTCAGTAATGCAGTAAGATTTCCATTTCACCGTTATATTGTATTTTCTGTATTTCTTTGATTTTCAAAGGGAGATTTAGTTGGTTCCAAACCTCAGCCACGGCTTTCCTTGCTGCCAAAGCAACTTGAGAAATTTATATTTTATCATTCTTACGAAATTGTTCTATTGGTTTAGATAGTAAGAACACCCATGGTTCAAGTGTTATTTATTTCTGGAGGCACCTGAGATTGTATCTCTGACATGTGACCAAAATCTTTGTACTTTGGGACAAGACCACCAGTTATGGTAGAAGGTGTTTTTGTGACTACATAGCTTTTCTGGCACAACCTATATTCTACATCTTATCTGGGGAAAGGTACCACAGGAAGAAGGTCTTCTATCCTTGTTCCTTTTATTTAACGCATATGGAGAGTCTGTTATGAATGTCAAATATGTTTTGCAATTAATGATCATCAAGTATATTCACTTTGTTTTTCTCACACTTAAGCAGTTTGTTTGGCTATTTTGATCAAATAAGTAAATTGGGCTTGTTTACTTCGATGAAGCTGTAAGCTATACCATGTAGGGTCACCCAAGATGGACAGGTCATGGCAGAGAGGTCAGACAATTCGCAGTCCACTAGAAAAGGAACTAACAACCCACTTCAGTAACTTTGCTAAGATAACTTTATGGACAGGCACAACCAGAGACATAACGATATGGCACAGGAAGATGAGCCCCTTCAGGTAAGAAGATGCCCACCACTTTACTGGGGAAGAGCAGAGGATGAGTATGAGAAGCACCATTTAATGAAGTATTTGGGCCAAAGTGACAGATTTTATTTTCCTGGGTTCCAAGATCTCTTCAGATGATGACTGTAGCCATGAAATTAAAAGATGTTTGCCTCAGGGGAGGAGAGCCACAGCAAGCTTGGACAAGCTAGCAAAAAGTAAACATATTACACTATCAACAAAGATCTGCATAGCTAGAACTATGGTATTCTCAGTAGTAAAATACATATGTGAGAGTTGGACCATAAAGAAGGTTAAGGGTCTGCGAGAAGATCCAATACATCAGTGCTTCAGGAAATCACTGGAAGGTGTGATCATGATGCTGAAACTAAAACATTCTGGCCATATCATGAGAAGCAAGGATTCCCATGAGATATTTTCCTTTCCTTTCAGGAGCAAGGTAGTGTGAGCATCTATAAGCTCTTGGGGAGGTTAATATACTTTCTACTAATTGTTCAGTTGAAGTAGGTAAGGGGGAAGCCCATCTGGCCTGGAGATTTGCCTACTGTTACTTCTGTTATTACATCATGCATTTTGTCAGCTGTGAATGGCTGATCAAGGTTTCTATATGTTGTTAGAATCTTTAGTTTTGCTTTGTTGTTGTTGGATTGTCATTGTATAAAGCAATATTACATTGCTGGAATACTGATGTTATTTCATTAAGTTCTGATGTCAAAGAATCTGACAAGTTCCAAATAGAGAGTGTGGCTGATTTAGATTTTTGGGCTGTTAGTCTGGTTGCCAATAAAGTATCTGTCTTATTTGCCTGACTTTTGAAAGTATTATAAATATTTTTTTTCCATTGTTTATTCTGTTTTCTTCTACCAATAATTTGGGTATGCAACAATTCCATTTGTGGTATCCAGGGTATGTGCATATTGATATTGTTCATAAGTTAATGTTTCCTTAGCTTACCAGACACAGGGGAGAGGGGGGAGGAAGAAACAGGGGGGGGGGGGGTAGAGGGAGGAGGTAGACACAGGGGAGGGGTGAGGTGGAGGGAAGAGATGCAGTGGAGAGGGGGGGAAGAGACACAGGGGAGGGGAGGAAGAGACACAGGGGAGAGAAGAGGGGGAAGAGACACAGGGCAGAGGGGGAAGAGACACAGGGGAGGGGAGAGGTGCAAGACACACAGGGGAGGGGAGAGGGGGAAGTGACATGGGAGGGGAAGAGACACAAGGGAGGGGGGAAGAGAAACAGGGGAGGGGTGAGAGAAACAGGGGAGGAAATAGGGGGAAGAGACAGAGGGTAGAGGGGAGAGACACAAGGGAGGGAGAGACACAAGGGAGGGAGAGGGGGGAGGGAGAGACAAATTAAAAATTATACCGTAATTTTTTACGGTAACTTTACTAGTTTTTTATGCGACATTGTAATTGGTTTTTTATAGTTAATAAAAAAATGCTTCCATTTATATAGCAAAAATGCAGTTTCATTTCTACTGTTTCCTCAAGCATCTTAATCAGCCTTGTTCTTCCTATACCAGAACACCATTTGACAATGCAGTGGTATCTATTGTTCCCCTGTAACTATAATTGCTGACACAGTATTCTTAAGTAAGTTTTCTGTCGCTCGTTATCTCCACATCAAACTCAGTTTCCTTTAAAGTGAGGCCTATTGGAAAACTTATTTGGGTTAAAGGACAGCACTACTGCAACCCATTCCTTTTTCAAGTGTACACACAGTGAAGAATCCATTCACAACAGCTGAGCAAGTAATGTATAGGGCGTTTCTTAGAAGTGAGAGCAGAAATAGTAGTATCCTACAGTGCTGAGTGGTAAAATGTTTTATTTCTAGAATACTGTATGGAAAAGATTGCTAAAAATGTATTTAAAAAACAATTTACTTTTTAACTTCAGTTACTTTATGGCTTCTTAATTTGTATGTTTTGTATTTGTATTTGTAAAATCATAATCCATTTTATTAGAATCCCTCAAAAAAACTGCAAGCTCACAGAATACAGGGGATGACAGTATCATTGGTGGGATCCCAAAATAACAATATATAATGTTAAAAAGAAATTGTTCTTGTCCAGTGAAATGTTATAAGATTCAAGCAGATGCTCTTGTTCAAATGTTGCTTAGAGTCAGTTGTCTTTGAATAAAGCAAGACCCGACTCGGATAACCTAATTAACCATCTGTCAGGGACCCCTTTTTTTTGTTCCTGGATCTTAGCCCATTGAGCCACCATAAAGGACAGACTGCTTGGCTCCAGCCACTGACTATGTGCATAAACATTTCCATTGTATTGTAATCTGTTTTGTCCCATTGTTTGCCAGATAAAACGAAGTACTCTATTTGAGGTCTGTACCCCTAGACATGGAGACAGCATTATGTGTATTTGGAGGTTGGCCTATTTTTCACAGGTGCCCGACAGGATGCCAGACTATTAGCCCCCATGTAGAATCAATAACCTGTGCTTGTCTGACATTCCGTGTCATCGTTGTGTTGTATACACCCCCTGTGTCTAACCCTTATAAATATTGTCGACTTTCCAAAAGTATTTCAGTTCACTGCTGATATATATAGAAATGGTATGTTCTCTTAATTGCTCCTGGTGGCCTATCTCCACCCTGCAAGTAACTTTTCCTGGTCACTACCACAGGAAGGTTACTGAGACTCCTGGAAGGGCTGATTCCTGATGGAGAGACCTTGACTGATACAGAATCCAGATATTGGGGTGCTGGTGCAGAGATTTCCAAGAACCCAACGGTCCTTGTGGGTAGTTAACCTTTTGTCTATGGCAGGTGGCCCTGGGTGGTAATAGCCCCTACCCCCGGATCGTCACCACATCCTTTATTCTTACTCATTCCATAACTATGATTTTCTGATGCTTATCCTTCAGATAATGCACACTCAACTACCTTGGAAAACAATTCTTGACCATGCAGTTTATGAATTATTTTGTGTGAGAGAGTGTCAAATGCTTAACTAAAATTTAGATATACCACATTTACTGGTCCACCATGATCTATCATGTTAGTTACATAATCCAAAAAGTGAACTAGATTACCCTGATGCTCCTGTTGCCTTGAATCTTGTTGATTCGTTTGATTTTAGATGGCCAGCAATGTTTTCTTTCAAACTGGTTTTAAATAATTAGCACACACCTGACATAAAATTCACTGGAGTGTTGTTACTGTAGCCTTCCAGATAATCCGTTGAAGCACTGAAGTCTTCCAAGCTCGGAGCACTTAGCCGATGAGCGCCTAAGGCGCTCATAGCCTGTGAGCCTCACGAAGCAGGGCGAGCAGTTGAGGCATTGAAACACGGGGGACTTAGGCAGAAATGAGCTCCAAAGGCGATCCTGCGAGCCTTGCAAAGGGAAGCGAGCCATTGAGGCCTTGAAAAACGCAGTTAAGAAACGTGGGATTGCCTTAGACTGTAAGCAGTTGAGGAGCGTGGAACTTAGAAAAAACAAATTTTGAGGTGCGGAACTTAGAAAAAAAAATACGAGGACACGACAGCCAGGACGTCTGGGAGTGATGTTTCACGCAAATTTAAGCAGAAATTAAATTCGAAAATCAAGAAAAAAATGGCAGCCGATAAAAATTAAAACAAGGCTACACAACCCCGAACCGCACAAAACACCGCCAGACACGTACCACTTTTAACCAGGAATGTACAAGGTACAAAATACACTATTTGAATGACGGAAAATGCTCGCGATCCGCGTAACACATAGACAATCGCCGCCATTTTACAACACTAACTTGCAACTAATAACATTACGAATCTAAAATGGAGCTTTACCCAACTAAACCAACGGTTTGGCCTCGTGCACGCAGCCTATCTACACTGCACACTTGCCACATTGCTGACACTTTCTCATCAGGGCAGCAACAGCCCAAATGTACATTGTATGTGGCAGGAAAATCAAAAGAGATTGTTAGCTCTTCAGGATATTGATTGCTAGATATATTAATTAAAAATAGGTAAAGTATATTAATTTATTAAGTAATTAATTAATTATTATTAAAAAATATATATATAAATAAAAAAATAATTACGATAAATAGAATATTTTACACTGTCGTTACTTTATGAATACATTAATGCTTCACACTTCCTAATACATTAGTTCATTAAAAATTGATTATTAAAGTATGTTATTTTAATAAGCATTAATTAGCAATGGAAAATAAAAATGTATACTTTCCACTGCACTAAAAATGTGTTACTTTTTACACTGCAGTTATATATATCTGGATTACTGCTCATTGGCTGACAGTTACATATTTAAATCACTTTATTATGCTCTGAAACCTGAAAACATTTTCTACTTTACACTGCACTAAAAAAAATGTATGTTTAACACTGTACTTATATATCTGTCTTTGCGATGAGCGCCGAAGATTATCGTTGCAAAGCACAAAACTTGAAGGACACGAGGGAAGAGGCTCGCAATGAGCGCAGAAGGTTCTCAGAGGAGCAAAAGTACACAAGGAGAGACTCTCACAATGAGCGCCGAAGGTGCTCAAAGGAGCCAAAGTACACAAGAGGAGAGGCTCGCAATGAGCGCCGAAGGTCCTCAGAGTAGCAAAAGGTTTACATTGTGTGACAAACAGCATTGCCATGGCTTCAAATTTTATTGCGCCGTCATTTTTGACGGGCAAGTCACTAGTAGTTAATTTTAACAACTGTATATTTGTTTTAAGCGTACTAAAACATTTGCAAAAAAGTAAATAAAACATTTGCTTCCAATGTCCTTTCTATAGTGATAAATTAGGTTAATTCAAAAAGTGCATATAATAGTTATTATATGAATGGGGGCAATTATTTTTTACTTTCTAAAAACATTTCTCCCCATTCTCCAGTGGCAGTCTTCTACATGTATGGAGCTTGTGATCAATAAATGCAGAAGTCTAATTTACATTTTGTATAGAATGGAGGAAAAGACCTAAAACTAATAAAGGAAAAATAATTGGATAGTGCAAATATTATTAAACGACAATAAATTTTAAAATTTCAGTCTGATATGTAGGTATCTTCAAAGAGATGGAAAGGACATAATCATATTTTAGAAGTAATTAGTAGCTATTCTACAATTGCTTCTTAAAAGCATGGCTAGCACATGAAAATAAGTAATTTGTGTCAGAAAATTGGAATGCTTTTCTCTTGATCTGATCTATGGAAAAAAAGTTAGCGCCTTTCAAGACAGGTCTATATTTGCTAATTGGATTTGTGAAAGTGCCATTGTATTTCTCTTATGGATTACGAAAAAGCTGCATTCTAATAGATCACAATTGTTGGTTTCTCATCACATGCAGTGTGCGCTTACTCTTGGTAGATGTTTATTGTAAAATGGAATTTAGCAGTAATGGTAATTTTTATTCTCAATTTTAAAGAAAGCTGATACAAAAATAATGGGATTAATGGGAAAACCATACCGTTTTTGAATGCATAACTTTAGTATGCAATGTGCTCAAAATCCTAGTGGAAATCATAAATTTATTTAAGCTTCCTTATTTAAGCTTTTTACTATCCATTTAAATGTTCTTCCTCTACCTGAAGAATGTCTTTACAATGAAAAACATATATATGTTACAAATGTGAGTCCAACGAAGAGCATAGTTAGGCATTAAAAATGTCCTAAAACTAGTTATAAAAAAATAAAGTTTGATGTTTTTCATGGTCACTGGAGGCATCCATTGTATTTCTTCCCAATAAATCTTATTGAGAGTGAGACATAACATGGTATTAAGAGTAGAGACATGGTATACATATATAGATTATCACATATATAGTTGTGAGCATAAGAGTTGTTGCTAATACGCGAAGCGAGGGTCGCAGTTGCTGGCAAGGAGCGCCGAAAACCTCGCACGACATAGAAAAAGAACGACGCTACATTAGCCACATTATATACACCAAACACCCTTAGCTCACTTACAATTTAATTTCCGTAATTTTTTGATGGGCAATATTCTAGTGTTATATAATTTCAGTTCCTAGAAGTGTTTCAGTACAATCACATACAGTAATATGAAAATCACAAGCATTTTCATGTGGCACATCATCTGTTAGAAGTCACAGTTAGGTGCTAGTTTGTGTCATTTTCCTCTTGAGGGTTATTACGTCTCTCTCTTCTTTCCTCCTTCTCCCCCCCCCCCCCCGCCCTCAAACTCAGGGATAGCCACAAGGGTGGCAAAAGCGCGCACACAGACACACCCACACACACTCAAAGACACACTCACCCACAGACACACTCACTCATAGACACACACACTCACAGACACATATAGACTTACACTTACTCACTTACATATTCACTTGCACACTCACAAACACACTCACAGACACACCCACAGACACACACTCAAAGACACACACAGACTTACACACACTCACAGACACACACTCACACAGACACACACTCACAGACACTCACTCACAGACACACAAACTCACCGACACATACAGACTTACACTCACTCAGACACACATACTCACTCACAGACACACTCACTTGCACACTCACAGACACACACTCACAAACACACACACTTACACGTATTCACACACTTACTCATAGACACTCACTCACAGACACACTCATTCACTCACAGACACACACTCACAGACACACTAACATAGACACACACTCGCTCACACTCAGACACACTCACACAGACACACACACTCACACAGACACACGCACTCACAGATTCACACACACAGACATACACACTCACACACTCACAGACACACTAACTCACTCACTCACACACACTCTGACACACACTTACACAGACACACTAATTTATACAAACACACACACAGACACACTCACTCACACAGACACTCACACAGACACACCCTCACACTCACAGAGGTATACACTGACACAGACACAGGCACTCACAGACACACGCTCTCACACAGACACACACCCTCACACTCAGAGAGGCACACACTGACACATACCCAGGCACTCACAGTGACAAGCACTCCCACAGATACAAATAGATACACGCAAGTGCTGGGCAGCATCAGCAGCAACTGACCAGTGTTCTGGTTGCAGCTGATGCCGCCTCCAAGGAGGTTGCTCCTATAGAAGTCCATCCACCACGCACCCTCCCTTCCAACGTCAGTGGTAATGAGGAGAAAATAACATCAGCCCTTCACCTTTGGTTGTTCTTCTAAACATTATAGTCCACTCCCCGCGCACCCTCCCTTCCAACGCCAGTGGTAATGAGGAGAAAATAACAGCAGCCCTTCACCTTTGGTTGTTCTTCTAAACATTATAGTTTAAATGAAAAAAATTACCTTCTGGTGTAATCACCAGAGGGCTTGCCCAGATCCGGGGCCTCCGTCAGTCCATCCTCAATCTCCAGAAATATTTAGTAATAATTATTTGTTTTCATTCCAGGGAGATACTATAGGGAGATTTCAACCAGGGATCCCAGGTTTTTAAAGAGATGGGAATAGAATCTGTTAAGAGATTGGTGAGCCTTTTGTTTATTAGGATATAGTTTAATTTATTTTTAATTGTTTGTAAATTAAGTTTATCAGATTTCCATTTACTTGCTATATGGCTTTTAGTAGCCAATATTAGAAATTGTAGCAGAGGACAAGGCTAAAGAGGATATTCCTAAGTGGCAGGTATGAATATATGGCTTAAGTTGAACTTCAAATATCTCTGAAGCAAGGTGCATAATATTTTGCCAAATGTTTTGGACTTTTGGGCACTCCCACCAGATATGAATAAAAGAACCTACTACAAAGCAACGCCAAAAACGGTTGGGGTTCTCAGGTGACTTCCATTTAGCAAATTGCTCTGGAGTGATATAAACTCTGTGTAAAATGTTAATAGAGATCTCTAAAAGACCCTTGTGATAAATTAGTCCAGGATTCTTTCCATTTGTCCTGTTCCTACTGTTGAGCTAAATCTGTCTCCCATTCAGTTTCGTATTTATCTTTTTGGTTCTCCGCAGGTTTATTAAAAGTGTTGTATAATGAGCCTAGGGGAGCCTCTTTGCATATACATTTAAGCCAATTGACCTTTGGGCTTCCATTGGTATAGTAGTAACAAAGTGTATCAAGTGAGTTAAAATGTTCTCATGGGGAAGACCATAATTGTCTTGTAATTGTTCATATGTAAGTATTAGGTCATCGATAAACCAAGATCCAAATCTATCCAGGTCTTTAGACCTCCACCAGAGTAGATAATCTTCATTAAACACTTTGGGGAATTGTGGATGAGGAAATATTTTTGTCAGGGGGGAGAATTTAGGAAATAGCTGAAACTTCGTTTGGGCCCATTTATTACATGATAATGAAAGTTTGACGAATGGGTTTAAGAGAGAATAAGGAAGCATTAGATAGTTTTCAATGAAGACCCAGGCCGATTTGTGATCGGGTAGAGTTGGCCCTAGGTAGGAAGCCAAATTCAGCTGTCTTAAAGTAAAGTTGGAGGTTTGGGTATGAGAGACCACCTCTAGATTTATGTTTGTACATTTTTGATAGGTTATTCTTGGGGGTTTGCTCTGTCAGATAATTTTGAAAATCTGTCTTTGAAGCCCACCTAAGTTCTTGGAGATCATTGACATAGGTAATGTACGGAACAGATAGAGGAATCTAGGCAGAATATTCGTTTAAACATCGTTAATTTGTCCGGTCCATGAGATATGGTATTTAAACCATGTGCATAGATCGGTTGTGAGTAATTTAAATATTTTAAGATAGTTGGCTTTATATAGGTCTGCTAGCCTTTGTGTGGTATTTATTTCAAGATACCTAATGTATGATTTAGGCCAAGAAAAATGATAATTGTGATGGAAAAACTCGGTTTCAGAGAGGAAGAGCTGGAGAACTAGAGCTTCAATTTTTTTCCAAAACCACCCTCAAGCCTAAGAATTGCCTGTAATGTTCCGAGAGCTTGTATTAAAACTGGAGCAGAATGAATTGGATCTGTACAAAGCAACTCGCCCGCGAACAAGAAACATTTATAATAGTGAAGTCCAACCCTTATCCTTTGGATACCTGAGCTGGATCTAATTGGCTGGGCTAGGGGTTTAGCCACCAAAGCAAAAAAAAATGGGAGGCAGAGGGCATGCTTGTCTGGTACCTTTCCTAATGTCTATATATATTATATATAGATATGGTGTTTTGATGAAAGATGACCTTTGTGGCTGCATGCTTCTGAGCATGCACAGGGGAAGATGTAGGTGTCAAATTACAAAAGCTACAATGATATAAATAATTTATATCCCACTTGCTTGGTGCCCACCCCGCAAAGCACATACCATATTAACTATACACATTTATCATATGCAAAATATAATATATAATATAAAAGAGCATTAAGATAGTTTTGTTTGGTTAAATGAATGTAGAAGGTACAATTTGGGTCTGCCATCTGTAGCTCATGCAGCTCATAAGAAGTGCGGTGTTTCAAATTACTCTTTCAGTGACCTCTTTCAAGTAGCATTTTGCAGAATGTTGCCACTGATTGATTACTATGAGACAGTGCAATCCCTGCTGAGGGGAGGAACCATTTAGGATCTATATGTCAATTTTTTAGGCAGAAAAAACAGCTTTTAAATACTATAAAATAAAGTACAGAAAAGTAAAGAGATACATAGGTATGTTATACTTCTAGTGAAATCCATATAAATGCTACAAGCTCATGTTTTCTGCATTACCTCAATTTGTTTAGAGACAATTTACCTTCCTAAAAGGAATTATTGGAAGGTGTGATTGGCTTGAGAGTATGTATGCAAAGCAAAACGATTTGTATATATTAGACTCAATACCTTTCTTCAAAAATTAACAAATATATATCTATGTGTAGATGTTAATGGATTTAAAACAGATTGTTAATATCATTTTGGAAACATTCAGACATTCAGGGCCTAATTCAAATGTGATTCGGCCAATTGAATAGGGCTCTATATAAGCACAGAGCATATATTTTCTACAGAAGTTTTTAGTTAGTGAACTTCTATCCAAAAGCAAGGTCTTCACTAACTAAAAACGTCTGTAAACAAAATATGCTCTGTGCTTATACTGTGCCCTATTCAATTGCCCAAATCGCATTTGAATGAGGCCCTTAGACATTAATACCAAATATAGGGCCATATTAAATTCCATGCCCGTAGCAGCACCGGTACACTCGCAAAGTCTTTGGGCTTGACATTTGGCGGAGTTACAGAGAGATTAAATTAGCCAAGCCCGCAACAGATGTGGCCGACATCCAAGCCCATAAACCATTCTTGCGCACGTTGGATGTGCGGCCGTGAACATGATCATTTAGTCAAACCCGCAGTTGCAGGTTTAGACGGAGCAAAAAGTAAAAGAGATCGTCATCATTAAGTCACTAAAAAAATGGCGGCTAGATTTTAATCCTTTACGGGTTTGAATTTACGAGTTACGATCGGACCCGCATTCCAGAAATAATGCAATATTGATAAATCAGTAAATATTATATTCTAGTCCATGCAAGTTCCATTATACGTATTAACACATTGGCTTTTTGGCTCCATTTGCCGTTTACGGGTTTGAAGCCAGTGGATTCGTAGCAATTTAACAGCGATTTGCGAACGTAACATTTACGGGCCTGACAGATCAAAGGCTTAGCGGCAACTGAGTTCCGATTTCGACAGCCCATATCGTTTTTCCACCTGTAACCCGCAGATCATGGGTAGCTGTAAGAGGTCTGTTAAATAACTAAAAACAAGACTTGACTTAATAAAACTAAGAGCTGTTTTAAATGCCTTTCCTGCAAAGCGTGTAAATATGTAAACACTACTAAAACATTCCCTTCAAAAGATGGAATTAATAACTTTAGAATCCAACAACTGATGACATGCAAATCAGTAGGGGTTATATATCTGATGCTTTGCAAATGTGGTATGAGGTATGTAGGTAAAACCTGTAGAGAATTCAGACGCAGAATACTGGAACATATATACAGCATTACTAAAGAATATGATACACCAGTGGCCAACCATGTCAATTCTCAACATAATGTAGACCTTAATAATATATCCTTCATAGCTATTGATGGTATAAAGCACAACATTAGAAGAGGAAATATTGACAAGGAACTATTAAAAAAGGAGGCCTACTGGATTTTTACACTTAAGACCAAAAAACCTTGGGGTCTTAATGATGGATTTACTTTTACACCATTTATTTAATGTTTTTTCAATCACAAATGGTACCTATATATAATGTATCATAATACAAGTTTGTCTGGGATAGTTAAGATAACTTCTTCTCTAAATAGCAGGATATAATTTATGTACTCATAAGAATGCAGGTCGATAATTAAAAGGAGGAAAAAAAAAGGACATTTTCTTACATCATAGAATAGAAAGCCATTGGAGCTCAGATTCCAGATAGTCTAATTCAATATGGTTAGAAGAGTTGGGAGTCTGTATCTAATGTTTAATCTTATATACTCTAACCACACCATTTTACTAGGAATTATGGATATTTACTGGACCATGATTGCATAACAAACTAAGGAAGTCATGATGTTAAGACTTTTGTATATCTCTAATCTGTTCTTCATTTTCTTTGCTCGTATTTTTGTTCTTTTTGTATGAGAAACTTTTATATGTCATCTTAAATTGTTGTATAAAACTGACTTGTCCTGAATAAAAAAATATATTAAAAAAAATAAATAGCAGGATATCACTCCTTATGGTATTCAACCATTATATTGACATATAAAAGAAAAATGTGCACATTCTATATTCCTATAAAGTAAGTGTAATAATCAATGCTGTATTATATTAAGGGACTCAGTCCCTCCTTTCCTTTATTATTGCTAACTTTGATATTTGGGCTATTTATAGCAATTTAGATTGAAAACAGACTTTTCTAGTCCGGTTCATTTCTCCCTATCTATTTGGCAGTATTTTAAGCCATAATTTGTTAATATTTATTGTTTTATAAAGTAGTGCGGTTGCCACGGCAACCACAGAGCATAAATAGGTCCTCTGACAGTCCTCCGGTAACCCCCAGAAATGTGCGTCGGGTTGCACGCTGTACTACGCCGCGACGTCGTCCTTTGATGACCCAGACGCATAGGTGACACGCGGGTAGTTTGGGGCCTAGGTGCTTTAAAACAGCATAGACTGACCATCTACATAAATGTATATTTAGGCATTATCAAAACCCATCCCAAATGAATGAGCAATTGGAAATGAGAAATTTGATAATATGCACTTAGGCTCCATAGATTGAGTAGTGAAAGCAATTAATATACTACTATTATAGTAGTGGACTTATACTTATTATGCATCATTGTGCAAGACCCCTATAACCTCATACACAGCAGTAGCACTTTGTCCATAAAGAAGCACTTTATTTATAGAATTGTGCAATTGACACAAAATAAACATTACTTATTATAAGTTTATATCTATTTAATCATCAATAGCACTATACACTTTATTTAAGTGCAATATAAAAAACTGTTATTTATTATAGTTGTTCACGTTTTGTCATGTAACAAACATCACATTGAATTATATTTATCACTTTGACTTAGAGGATTTATCACTTTGAATATGAGGATATTAGAGATGTCGCGAATAGTTCGCCGGCGGACTGTTCCCGGCGAACATAGCATGTTCGCGGCGAACTGCGAACATATGCGATGTTCGATCAGCCCCCTATACTTTATCATTGAGCAAACTTTCATCCTGCACCTCACAGTCAGAAGACACATTCCAGCCAATCAGCAGCATACAATCCCTTCCAGAGCCTTCTACCTCATGGACAGCAGCCATTTTGGAATCATAACTAACTTGCAGTCTTACTGAGAGGAGTGAGAGTGTAGGTGATGCTGATTGAATAGGGAAATCAATAGCTAGGCACGTTTATTCAGTGTCCAGTGCAGTGCTGAAGGACTCATCAGATCTCTGCTGTAAACACAGCACCCCAAAAAGCCCTTTTTAGGGCTATAACATCATTTTTTTTGTTTGTTTTTTTCTGTCTAATCTAACTTCATTTGCCTGTCTCCCTGCTAGCCCCTGCTAGCAAGTGTGTGTGTCAGGCTCACAACTTATACTGTGTGTACACAGTGCAACCAATACAATCTTGTTTACTAGTTGTCTACTTTTAAAAAAACAAAACTTTTATTTTGTTAAATCTTAGTTCATTTGCCTGACCGCCAATCTAAGTTCATTTGCCTGACCGCTAGCCAGTGTGTGTGTCAGGCTTACAAGTATTGTGCCAAGTTCAACCAATCCAATCTAGGGGATTACCAGCAGTCTACATTTAAAAAAACAATAATTATATTTTCTTAAATCTAAGTTCATTTGCCTGACCGCCAATCTAAGTTCATTTGCCTGACCGCTAGCCAGTGTGTGTGTCAGGCTTACAAGTACTGTGCCAAGTTCAACCAATCCAATCTAGTTGGGGTACCAGCAGTCTACATTTAAAAAAACAATAATTTTATTTTCTTAAATCTAAGTTTATTTGCCTGACCGCCAATCTAAGTTCATTTGCCTGACCGCTAGCCAGTGTGTGTGTCAGGCTTACAAGTACTGTGCCAAGTTCAACCAATCCAATCTAGTGGTGTACCAGCACTCTACATTTAAAAAAAACAACACTTTTTTTCTGTGTAATCTAATTTCATTTGCCTGCCTGCCAGCGTGTGTGTCTTAGGCTCACATCGTATACTGTGCCCACTTGCCCAGTCAGTGCCACCACTCATATCTGGTGTAGCAGTCAGTAGTGCACATTTAAACAAAGAATACAATTTTGACTGTAATACATTGAATAGCAGTTACTTGTCTGCAAGCATCTGTGTCAGGCCTACAGCGTCTACTCTGCCAACTTCTGCAAGTGCAAAGTGCCATTCATATCTGTTGTCACAGTAGCTTGCACGCATAGTACCACTAATCGGAAAAAAAATGACAGGCAGAGGCAGGACACCCCACAGGGGCCGTCGTGGTCGTGGTGCTGTGATTCCCTTTGGCCCTACAATAATGCCCAGTGTTCAGAGGCCAGTTACCCTGAACTTGAAAAGTTCAGAGGACGTAGTTGACTGGCTAACACAGGACACCCAATCTTCTACAGCTTCCGCTTAGAACATTGACGCTTTATTAAGGTGTAATTGTACAGCGTTTGACTCAAGTAGCTGCCTGTGCTGGGTCAGTTTGGCTTAATTGCTGGGCCCTTTTCCTGCCAAGATGGCGACCGTCAGTCCATGGGCCTCTATGTCCCCTTCACTAACTTTGTCCCCGTTTGTGTGCTTATTTGGGATGGCCCCCCTTTATATCTCTGGCCCGTGGCCTTCTCATGTCCCCCCCTCAATCTCTGAGTGTGGGTATGCGGGGCTGGGGCGTTGAATCAGGCCTACCTTCTTCTCTGCTCGCTACAAGATCAACAATACCTAATTTTTCAGGCATGTGTACATGCCTAATTTTTCTGGCCTCTGGTGCTGCACTGTGGCTTCAACAACCAAACCCCCAAAAAAGGCACATAACAGTGATTAAACTGATAGGAGTAGTACTACTTAACACACCACTCATATCTGGGGTAACAGTAGTGTACATTTAAAACAAAAACAAACATTTCTACTGTAATAGATTGCATAGCAGTTAGTTGTCTGCAAGCGTGTGTGTCAGACCTACAGCGTCTACTCTGCCAACTTCTGCAAGTGCACAGTGCCACTCATATCTGTTGTCACAGTAGCTTGCACGCATAGTACCAATCTGTCAAAACCTGTAATGATGAATGAGGTCTAGAGTAGCCTGGTTCCCTTATCCTCTACAGGTTGAGACCTAATGTTTGGGTGACTCCAGACCAACACATGAGTACAAGCAGCACACAAACTCAAAGCCGCCATCCTCCTCCTGGTCCAGCATCATCAGCCACATCAACCACTGATTTCCTCCTTGCCCCCTCTCAACCATCCGCCACTCCGTCTCTCGCCTTGAGCAGTTCCTGCTCATCTGCTCATAGTCAGGTGCCTGTAAAGGACATGTTTGAGCGTAAGAAGCTAATGTCACAAAGTGCCCCAAATTTGAAGTGATACAACCAACCAAGCATCTTTTTCCTTCTCCCGGTCCCAAAAATCCAGGCCTTATACACATGCCATAATAGGTGACGTAACAAGTATTAAACTGATAAGAATAGTACTTACAAACACGCCACTCCTATCTGGTGGCAACTTTGATTGCACGCGCCGTGCCCCAAATTTGAAGTGATACGACCAACCAAGTATTTTTTTCCATCTCCCGGTTCCAAAAATTCAGGCCCTATACACGCATCCTGATAGGTGCTGTAAAAGGTATTAAACTGATAAGAGTAGTACTTACAATCACGCCACTCCTATCTGGTGGCACCTTTGATTGCACGTGCCGTGCCCCAAAATTTAAGTGATACGACCAACCAAGCATCTTTTTCCATCTCCCGGTTCTAAAAATCCAGGCCTTACACACGCCCCCTGATAGGTGCTGTAACAGGTATTAAACTGATAAGAATAGTACTTACAAACACGCCACTCCTATCTGGTGGCACCTTTGATTGCACGGGCCGTGCCCCAAAATTGAAGTGATACGACCAACCAAGCATCTCTTTCCATCTCCCGGTTCTAAAAATCCAGGCCTTATACACGTCCCCTGATAGGTGCTGTAACAGGTATTAAACTGATAAGAGTAGTACTTACAAACACGCCACTCCTATCTGGTGGCACCTTTGATTGCACGTGATGTGCCCCAAAATTGAAGTGATACGACCAACCAAGCATCTTTTTCCATCTCCCGGTTCCAAAAATCCAGGCCTTATACACGTCCCCTGATAGGTGACGTAACAGGTATTAAACTGATAAGAGTAGTACTACTTAACACACCTTATAATAATGCAGAGAGAGGCAATGCAGTGAGAGGAGTAGGAAGAAGAGGAGTCGGAGGAGGAAGGTGGCTTTGAGGAGGTGGAAGACCAAACACAGCAGGCGTCCCAGGGGGCTTGTTGTCACCTTTCGGGGACCCTTGGTGGCTGGGTGGAGGAAGAGACCTTCAATGACATCAGTGAGGACAAGGAACGGGACATGGCTTGCTTGGTATCCAACCTTGTGCAAATGGGGAGTTTGCGGTTGTGCAAATGGACTGTTTGCGTTTTTTTTGCTGTGTGTTAAACGGGGAGTTTGGTCTGTCACTGTGAAGCGGGCCTAACCCTTACACTACCTGATCGATACAACATCATACCTGATGTTTTAAAGCACGTTATTCCAAACAATTTAGGAATGTTAGGTAATTTATGCCCTTTATGGCTTAAAACCAGACTCTGCATCAACTATGTAATTTTCCGTGGGAGTTTTGCCATGGATCCCCCTCCGGCATGCCACAGTCCAGGTGTTAGTCCCGTTGAAACAACTTAGCCATCACTATTGTGAAAGAGTCCCTGTGGGTTTTAAAATCCGCCTGCCCATTGAAGTCTATGGCGGTTCGCCGGTTCGCGAACATTTGCGGCGGTTCGCGTTCGCGGTTCGCGAACCGAAAATTTTGTGTTCGCGACATCACTAGAGGATATATATAGGGTCCAATTTATAATCTTTACCAATATATAAGACAGTCTTCAGAAATATATACCATCCTACTCTTATTAACTCGTCAGAGCTTCAGGATTTTAAACCAGAAGTTTTAATTATATTAATAAACGTTAAGTTTTATATTTTACTGCTCTATACTGTCATTTGGGCAAAGGGTGTGCACTTTAACTTAAAAGGATACCTGTTCTTTCCCTTCTTCTTTTGTTATTTACATATATATATCCTTTAGTAGCACCCCTTTTCTTGACAGAATCTTTTTATACCTTGAGCCACCTATTTTTCTATTTTTGCACCTTTGAATTTACAAAACTTAATTTAAACAAGCAAAAAGGCACTAATATGTCGCGTAATTACATTCTAAGACAACGTAGACTCAATCTAAGCAGCGATAGAGACAATTTACAGCAAATATATAAAGACAAAGTGACCTACAATGCATATAAAGCAAAAAAAAAAAACATATGTTCTAAGTATATATGAGGGCATAAGGTTAATTAGAGTGAGGTGGGATAAACTGGAATGACTAGAATAATGAGGAGTGTGGAGGTGTTGAAGATGAATGTGTAGTGTGCATTTTTTTTTAAAATAATAATAATAAATAGATATATATATATATATTATCAGGTGTGATATATAAATAAATGTAGTTGATAAATGTGTTGTAGAAAACAATTATGTGTGTTTGTAAATTAAAGTGAATGTGTGATGAAAATGTGAAGTTTATAGTGGGAAAATTTGGGTGTAAACAATTTTGGAAGTATGTGTGATAATAAGAATAATTAATATAGTAAATTTCTCTATTTTGAAAAAGGTGTAACTAAATATGAAGGGGCTATTATTGTATGTAATACATAAATATAATAAATAATCTAATATAATAGTTAAGTGAACTGTATTAAAGGGACTGTGGTATAAGAAAAATTTTAAAGACATTATTGAGTGTATAAAAGAAAAATAAAAAATCCCATGTTATGCAAAATATGCATAATAGGTCTAAAGTAAAAGGACATGAGGGTTGTACAGCCATTTAAATACTATGTGGATTGAGGCCTATAAGTGTGTCATTTAGAGAAGATATAGAGTAAAAGGCACTCATAAAAATGCTGAATATGAGAAACCTTCATTTAGGCCATTCGGATATTGTGAGTTTAAAGTAAAAATCCATCTGCTTTCTAACTGTAAGAGTTGTGTGTTAATATCACCTCCTCTCGGTTTTCTGCAGAGATGATCAACTACATAGAATTTCATTATTGAAAGTTTATTAGCGTGTACCATTCGGAAATGTCTTGACACCGGAGTGTCCAATTCTTTTTTCACCGAATAGGTGTGTTCGAGTATGCGACGGCGTAATTGCCTTATCGTTGGACAGACCAAAACGTAGATAACATGTGTACTTTTACACGTGATAACATTTCTCAAAGGATATTCATCAGAAGTAATTGGGTGTGTGAAACACTGACCCGGCTGCACATAAGAACATGCTTTACATGTTCCACATCTATATAGGCCTCTAGTTGGTTCAAGCCACATGGTCTTTGTCTTGTCCTCTTCTTTAAATTTAAAGAAACTTCTGACAACATGGTCTCCTATACTTTTGTTTTTTCTATAGGTAATTTGTGGCTGTAATGGAAGGTATCTTTTGAAATCAGAATCATCCAATAATATATGCCTATATTCTTTAAGGACATTTTTTATTTGTTCCCAATCATTGCCATACATCATTATGCATCGGATGGAATTATCCTCCCGTTCATTTGTAGATTTATCTTCTATTTGTGAATGACCATATAGAAGTGTATCTATATCGGCTTGGAGGGCACTCTTGTAGGCTCTTTTGAGGGTCCTATTCGGATAACCCCTCTCTTTGAATCTGTTTCTTAGATCTTTAGCCTGTTCATAAAATTGTTGAGGAGTATCACAATTTCTCTTGAGTCGAAGATATTGACCATACAGAATTCTGGTTTTTTGTGCAAGAGGATGTTGACTGGACCATTTTAGTAAGGCATTTGTAGCTGTTGGTTTTCTATATACACATGTATGTATTGGATCCAGATGGTCTCTCTTTAATTTAAGGTCTAAGAAGTCGACCTGGTCTTTGTCAATGTTAAATGTGAACCTAAGATTCATGTGGTTCGTATTTAATTATTTGATAAAGAGTTGAAAATTTTGTAGGGTGCCTGCCCAGATTACTAATATATCATCTATATATGTTTTCCATAAGATGATGTTGTCAGTGAAGCCATTCATTGTTTCATTAAACACTTTTGTTAGTTCCCATAGTCCAAGATACAAATTAGCATAGATAGGGGCACATACTGTGCCCATAGCCGTACCTTGTACTTGTTAGTACCATGTCTTATTAAAAATGAAAAAAATCTTTGTAAGAGTGAAATTTAGTAATTCAAGAATAAATTCATTACATTTGGTATCGGTATTGTCCTTTTCTGCTAGGAAGTATGCAACTGCCTCTATACCCAGGTCATGTGGAATACTTGAATATAAATTCTCCACGTAGATGGTTACTAGTAGAGCCCCATGAGGGATATGTATTCCATCTAGATGTCTTAGAATATCCAGAGTGTCTTTCAAGTAAGCTGGTAGGCTTTCCACCATGTCTTTGATGTAATCATCCACAAAGGTACTTATTTTTTCTGTTAGATTGTTGACACTATTGGTTGACCCGGTACTGGCTTCCTTTTTTTATGTACCTTGGGCAAGGTGTAAAATGTAGCAATCGTTGGGAACTTTGGTCGGAAATAATCGTATGTGTCTTGGTCAATAAGTTTATTGACCTTTGCTTTTCTAAGTATTTCTTCCAACTCTTTGCTAAAGGTAGATAAGGGATTATTTCTTAGTATAATATACGTGTGTTTATCCGAGAGTAGTTTTTCCCACATGGATATATAATCCTGTTGATCCTGCAGTACAATATTGCCACCTTTGACTGCAGGCTTTATTATGATTGGTGTATCCTGTAATTCCTTCATTGCTTTTTTCTACAACTTGTTTAAATTTTGTTTAGTTTGTTTAATACCAAGTTGGGTAGAGTCATAGAGTTTTCTCAGATCCCTTTCGACTCGATCCATAAAAACATTTAGGTTGGCATATTGGTTTAAATCGGGTGTGAATCTACTCTGTTTTTTTCTCTTCATAGATTTAATGCTTGATGTTTGTTCAGAGAGTTGTTCGTTAAGAAGTGACATTAGGTCATCAAAGGTATCTTCATCTTCTTTCTGTAGGCCTAAGCTGATAAGCCTTCTCTCTGTTTTAACAGAAAAGTATTTCCTTAGAGCCAATTTGCGTATAAATAAGTTGATATCTTTAATGTTTGTGAACAAATCATACCGGCTTGTAGGTACATAAGAGAGTCCTTTCATTAGAAGAGATATATGTGCCTGATTAGGCTTGAAATTGGAGAGATTGATTATTTTAACATCCGTATCTGTTTCTTGTATACTTCTAGTGCTCAAGCTTGAAGTTGTTGTTTTGGAGAATGCTCCCTTCTCATTTCCATTTGATTCCAAATTGATTTTATTTCCAAATTTTTAAGGTGCTAGAACATTATTAGCATTAGGGATGTTATTCATAAAAGTATTATTCGTAATGTGGTGGTCAGCCTTTTTATTTGGATGGTTTAGGATATCCCTTGTTTGTTGTCTCTATTCTTGTTAATATCTTGGATGATTTTTTTTTTTCTTGGGCATGACCTGATGTTGGTTTGTCTACTATTTGTAATTTCGTCTTGTTTTTTGGTCGCGACCCTTCTCTAAAAAATGTTGCATAGTAGGTTGTATAGTTGGTTGATTAGAACCAAATCTCATGTTCGGTCTTAGTCCTATGGTTCCTCGTGCTGGCTTCCGTGATTGGTAGTTATATGTACTTTGTGGATTTTCATCTCTATCTGATAGATCCGGATCAGAGGAGCTTATATCTGTGTCATTTTGTTGTCTAACAGTAGTGATGAATTTGTATACTCTTCCATTATTGTAATTAAAACTGTCTCTGGCAAACTTCTTTTGTTTCCGTGATTTTATTTCTTTTTTAAATTTATCAATATTATTTCGCAATTTAGTATTGATATCATTATATTCATCCAAATCTTTTAATTTTTCAAGTTCTTGTTGACATTGGGCAACTTTTTGATTGATTGATTCACAATTGCGCTGTTCCGTTTGGTATATCAAGTCCATCAAGTCTATGATACATTTATTTGTTATGGCAGTCCATTTAGTGATAAAATCATCATCGCAGAGATGTGTTGCAGGAGATAGCTGCATTCTCAGACCTCTTGGGATTATTTTAGTTTTGATATATTTTTGTAGACTAATTGTCTCCCACACTGCACTCACTTGTTTTTTAAGGAATTTTTGTATTTCTTTTGTAATGTTTATAATATTTGTATCTGTGATTGGTTTGGATGAACTGTATTCACTGTCAGTGAATGTTGATTCTGCCTCTTTAATGAGGTCTGTTATATTCCAATTATTCATGTTGCCATAATGATTACTGTTCAGGAATACTTCTTAGAGGGTATAAGAGAGAAGGATATTTAATAAAAATAATGGAATTTATAGCACTCCAGATGTAATCATTATGTCTCTGGTTGTGCTGACCTATAAAGTTTTTATGGTAAAGTGGGTTGCCAGTCCCTTCTCCAGTGGAACACGATTCGTCTGACCTCTCTGCTATGACCTGCCCATCTTGGGTGACCCTACGTGATATAGCTCATAGCTTCACTGAGGTACACAAGCCCCTCCAACATGACATGGTATAAATCCAGAAGGGGATATACATGTTATATACATAGCATGTTTAGCAAACTGCTGATTGAGTTTAAAGTGTGTCTATTATACATATACATAGTGTTATCTGTTTATCTGCAGGAAGTGTAATGGGACTATTTTGTATAAGAACCTTTTTTAAATATATATATATATATATATATATATATATATATATATATATATATATATATATCTATACCTATCTATCTAAAATAAAAAATCAAATATATGTTTGTCCATGTTACACATTGCATCTGCCTTGTTAAATGATCTTCACAATATATGGTGCAATGAAATGAAACTGCAAAAAGTTAGCTATCCATAGAGATTGATCATTTTTATGGGAATTTTTTTAATTATGGTACCTTTCATTGCTTTGCATGTACCATACAACTGTTCTGAAGACATCATCAGCCAAAGGCAACTACGCTTGTGAGCCAATCAATACCTCTAAACAGACACAGCTGTAATAGATGCAAATAATGCTATATTTCAGAAACACTTTTTATGAGTTCTCATCCTTTTTTTTTGTTTGATACTATCCCCACATGTATCAATACAACTGGATATCAACTAGGGACTACAGAATTAAAAATAAATCAGAGGATTAATAGCCTAAGGGTCTAGTCACCATGTTCATCTCATTTTTTACAAAAGAAATGAATCCTGCTGAGCTTCAATCATTTAAATTAGAAGCAGTCAATAAACAATCTTTCTTGAGAATTCTGTATTGTGCTTTGGTTGAAAAACAATACTAAATGGTGTTGCTAACATAATGAATATACTATGTAAGAGATAAAATATACAATTTTACAGAGACACAATCTTAACTATAAATAATTGAATCAACGTAGAAATAAAATAGTTTAATATGTCCCTAGTTTTTAAATTTTTAAATAAATATGCACAAAACCATGTATATTGCAACTTACTGTTAAAGATGACATCCAGAAAAGAGAATGAGGCGTTACCTTAAAAAATATCATGTTTTCAACATTAGTAAGTGGCACGTCATCAGAAATTCTGTAATCTTGGTTTTGAAGTAGACTAAAATTCCATATTCCAGTATTTTGAAAAACTCATTTAAGATCGTCCAACCAATCAGGATCTATACAAATGCAGAGAAACTAGTGTAAGAATGATAATTTTCATGCTACAAAGACAAGATGTTACTGCAATACAAAAAGTATATATATGGTGATCAGATCAACCTTTTTTTAAGTAGAAATGTTTTCCATAATGATCACCATGGTGGTTATAGGTTAGATTACCATGTAATCCATAGAGACCCTCATGGCAGCAGGTTATTCTTAGGTGCCATGGGGGTCCACAAGGACCCCCATGGTTATACTTAGAGCATCCAAAGTGTTAATGTGCCATGTGGTAAGGGGGATCCTGGGAGATACCTGGGAAAATAGGAGGGGCTTGTGTAGTGTGTTTACTTTAGGTAACTGTTTTATTTATATGTAATGCACCTAACAAAGCCAGGGTATTATTATAATTTCTCCAAGTTTGTTGTTGTTATACATGTTGCCAACCATTGCAGATTTGCCAAACAATGTGACGATGACACCTATAAACAGAACTGCTCATGCCTGACCCCTATAAAACATGTGTGCTGCTCTGATCATGTTGTGCTGCATCAAGCATTATTGGGCCAAGTTGCAGGTCTTATTATAATTCCAGTAATTTAAGAAATCACATGGAGCCCGGAGTAGCCCTAATGCATGATGTGCAGAAAAAGAGTAAATCCCCCCAATAATTATTATATACACACTTACCAGAATAAGTATAGTTTATAGAGTTTTGACAAAGGTGAGTACACCCTTCACATTTTTGTAAATATTTTATTATATCTTTTCATGTGACAACACTGAAAAAATGACACTCTGCTACAATGTAAAGTAGTAAGTGTACAGCCTGTATAACAGTGTAAATTTGCTGTCCCCTCAAATTAACTCAACACATAGCCATTAATGTCTAAACCATTGGCAATAAAGCGAGTACACCACTAAGTGGAAATGTCCAAATTGGGCCCAAAGTGTCAATATTTTGTGCGGCCACCATTATTTTCCTGCATTGCCTTAACCCTCATGGGCATGGAGCTCACCAGAGCTTCACAGGTTGCCACTGGAGTCCTCTTCCACTACTCCATGATGACATCACGGAGCTGGTGGATGTTAGAGACCTTGCACTCCTGTTGTAGGATGCCCCACAGATGCTCAATAGGGTTTAGGTCTGGAGACATGTTTGGCCATTCCATCACCTTTACCTTCAGCTTCTTTAGCAAGGCAGTGGTCGTCTTGGAGGTGTGTTTGGGTTTGAAATACTGCCCTGCGGCCCAGTCTCCGAAGGGAGGGGACCATGCTCTGCCTCAGTATATCACAGAACATGTTGGCATTTATGGTTCCCTCAATGAACTGTCGCTCCCCAGTCCCGGCATCACTCTTGCAGGCCCAGACCATGACACTCCCACCACCATGCTTGACTGTAGGCAAGACACACTTGTCTTTGTACTCCTCACCTGGTTGCCGCCACACATGCTTGGCACCATCTGAACCAAACAAGTTTAGCTTGGTCTCATCGGACCACAGGACATGGTTCCAGTAATCCATGTCCTTAGTCTGTTTGTCTTCAGCAAACTGTTTGCAGGCTTTCTTCTGCATCATCTTTAGAGGTTTCCTTCTGGGACGACAGCCATGCAGCCCAATTTGATGCAGTGTGCAGCGTATGGTCTGAGCACTGACAGGCTGACCCCCCCACCCCTTTAACCTTTGTAGCAATGCTAGCAGTACTCATACGTCTATTTCCCAAAGACAACCTCTGCATATGACGCTGAGCATGTGCACTCAACTTCCTTGTGTTGACCATGGCGAAGCCTGTTCTGAGTGGAACCTGTCCTGTGAAACCGCTGTATGGTCTTGCCCAGCGTGCTGCCGCTCAGTTTCAGGGTCTTCTTATAGCCTAGGCCATCTTTATGTACAGCAACAAAAAAAATTTTTCAGATCTAAAGAGAGTTCTTTGCCATGAGGTGCCATGTTGAACTTGCAGTGACCAATATGAGAGAATGTGAGAGCGATAACACCAAATTGAACACACCCGCTCCCCATTCATACCTGAGACCTTGTAACACTAACAAGTCACATGACACCGGGGAGGGAAAATGGCTAATTAGAGGTGTACTCACTTTTGTTGCCAACAGTTTAGACATTAATGGCTGAATGTTGAGTTATTTTGAGGGGACAGCAAATTTACACTGTTATACAGGCTGTACACTTACTACTTTACATTGTAACAGAGTGTCATTTCTTCAGTGTTGTCACATGAAAATATATAATTTATTATTATTATTATTATTGTCTTTATTTATATCTCGCCAACATATTCCGTAGCGCTGTACAGTGGTATTGTACAAGGCAAAAAACAAACTTAACACCTTATAAAGAATGGAGGGCCCTGTTGTTGAGCATATAATCAAATGCACATAGTGCCTGTTTCCAAGACACGGACACACAATTGAAAACTCGCAAACTTACAATCTAAGGGTTTAGGTGTGATACAAGAGGGTAACAAATACAAAATGGCAACGTGAATGCAATTTGTTTAGTCAATTGGAGGGGTTTGTGTGTTGTACTGTAGATTGTGGGTGGGAGTGTTATTAAGCTGTGGAGTTTGCAGTTGTAATTATAAAGGCTGAAGGTGATATGATTTTTAAATAGGTGTGTTTTTAGTAATTTTTTAAAGGTTTTGGGGCAGGAAGATAATCTTATGGAGCGAGGCAAGGAGTTCCAAATAGTAGGGGCAGCACGAGAAAAGTCTTGAAGACGGGAGTGAGAGGAGGTGATGAGAGAGGAGGAAAGAAGAAGGTCGTTAGCAGAACGAAGGGGACGGTTTGGAGAGTATTTTGAAACAAGAGCAGAGATATAAGGGGGTGCACTTTTGTTGATGGCTTTATGTGTTAAGGTCATGATTTTAAATGTGATTCGGGAAGCTATGGGAAGCAGGTGGAGTGTTTGACAGAGACATTGATCATTTGGTATTGAAGATGAGTCTAGCGGAGGCGTTCATTATGGATTGGAGGGGAGACAAACGAGAGATGGATAGGCCAGCAAGGAGTGAATTGCAGTAGTCGAGTCGAGATATAATAAAATATTTACACAAATGTGAGGGATGTACTCACTTTTGTGAGATACTGTATGTGTGTGTGAATTATTTATATGTTAATAAAAAGTTAATGTTTGTTTAAAATGTTATATATTTTATGTATTTTGAATCAATAAAAACATTTAATCAAGGGGCAAAATATATATAGCGTTAATATGAAACTGTCCATCGATTATGAGTAGCATAGCAAAATATACAACTGAAAATAATTGGGTTTAGAGCTATGGTAAATGCAGTGTTCCCATCCTCCCTTCTTGTACAGTTGTGCTCTTGGCTATGTTTGACTGCTATACATGTAGAATTTTCTCCCATTATGACTATCAGTAATCAACTTCACCAGAAATGTACAAAAGCCAAAAGAGAAAAGGGGCCAGATACAATGGAGGGTGGATTTCTGCAGGACTCTTGATGTCTAATATTAGGATATATGGCCCATAGGATTTGATGGGAATGCAAAGGATGTCAGTAGTTCTCCATCACTTCAATCTTTTAAACTTCTGGGCAAAAAAAGTATAATTAAATCCTATACCCCAGTGTACAATATTTCTGTTGTGAGCAACAGCATTTAAATGCGGTCTGCTGTTGAAACCAGACAGAGTAAAATGGGACAAGATCAACCAATAACATGAGTAGAGACTGTCAATGGTTAAAGAATTTTAACCTCAAGTTGTATACTGGTGACCAATCAATGAGCCTGATTCAATTACAAGTCCGCATCTTGCGGGATCCTGGCCGTAGGTCTGCGGGCGTGCTGCGGGTCCCGTTCCTCTCCGATTCCAGTGCTATACAATTAAAGGAGCCCGCAAGTTACGGGCCGAAAGCCGACTCCGTAAACCATGCACTCGTATGCAGCAGTTCAGGGCGGGAACAGGATCCATTAAGCAAGACCGTAACCTCCCATTTTGAAACAGCCAATAGACAATGAGACCGCCATTATTACGTCCGTAAAACACGGAGGTTACATGTCAATCAATTAGGTTCGGGGGTCCGATATGCGATGGGACTCGCAAACCCTCAAAATACGAAATTAAAAATGTATGCCAATACTGTTCTAGTATATTTGGGTGGCCTAATATGTATTAACTCATTGATTCCCGAGATCGATATAACCCTGAAATGAAAATTAAAGTTAAATGTATTTTACTTGAGACTGTTGTGCAATTAATTCTATTGTCTTTCATTGCTTTCCCTGTCTTTTAAAGTGCAGTATTGATTTTTATTTGCATTCACAGTACTGCGGACAGGGACTAAACCACCTTGTGGGTCCTCTCTAGCATTCATAGGATTTTCTCCTACATTTGCAGTAGTGAAATATCAATGGAGGCTGTAAATTCCGGGTTTAACCATCGCAAAGTTTTCAAGACCATAACCCGTAACCCGTTCGGAGCCCGCAAAAAGATGCCAATTGAATAGAAAATGAATGTACGGCCCTCACAGGCTCCGGTAACTTACTATTGCTCAATTGAATCAGACTCAATGTGTCTGTAAGACGGATGTATATCATTAAATTGGAAAAGCATCTGCATTGTTCTTCAGTATTTGAGAAGAGGGCTAATTTCATTTAATAACTGAATAAGAGCCAAGGCATTATATTGTTATGTTTTACTGGTCAGATCAATTACATTCATCGTCATTTTCAATGTTTATTGTCAGATGAAAGCAACAAATTGCATGGCAAATATTATTTCCTAAACCAGGGAAAGAACCATCTCATACAATGAACTATAGGCTGATATTCCTAATACATTCTGATGTCAAAATATATGCTAAAATTATAGCTATGAGAATTAATACAATAACACAAACAATTATAGATATCAGTATATTATCCGTAGAAACTGCGGAGCACCACATGCCATTGATGTCAGAGGTGAACATCGGCTGTGATGGTGTGTGAGGGGCAAACGACAGGTTTCAGTTGAATAACTCACTATCAAAAGAACCAGATGTGTGTCTAAAATGACAGTACAGCCAACCATGTTGAGTATGGGTCTTCTTAGCAACTGGCTGGTCACTGCACCCATGCAGACAAGGGTTCATTGTCAGAAACAGCTTCAGTACCAAAATTGGACCTCTGCTGATTGGCAAAAGATTGCCATCTTTAATGAGTCATGTTTTCTGCTCTTTAAACTCTTTGTCAGTTCTGAAAAATAACACAACAAAATTATATGCAATGCCAATGAAACTTAACAATAATGTCATGTACTATTATGTAAAAATAATGATGGATGCCTTGTTACAAAGACTATATTTATTTAGTGCATCTAAAAGGCCAAAAATCATAAAAAATAGATCCCAATAATCATAACCTATACTTATGGGATAAATATAAAAATACATATAAACTGACACAACCCCAATCTGCCTTAATACCCATACTTCAAAATAAAGATTTTGAAAAGTTATGGGAATTAGCCCCTTTTAAAGTTAACATGAAATGGGTAATTCATGCTAATTTCCTATCATAAGAAATGGTGAAATACAGATGGCAAGCAAAACATTATATACAAACATATCTTAAAAATAAAGCTTGTTGTTGCAACCTTACTATTTTTGAAAGCCAATGTTTTGTAGAAATGGTCCTGGCACTGTACCGCATCTATATAATATGTTTAATAATCTAAATGCAAATATAGTGCATTAACATATAACCAGAAATGGAACTCTGTTCTAAATAGATAAATTGATATTGAATCATGGCAAAGAGGAATGGGTTCAAAATGCCAGAACCTCAAGAAATATTCAGAAACAAACAAATTATAAAATATTATACATTTGGTACAGATTTCCAATTATAATAAATAAGTACAAGCATATACCACCAACATGCTTTAGAGGATATAAAGAATTGGCCACAACAGTTCATATATATGGTGGGAATGCCCTAAACATTCTGGAGAACAGTACAAGAAATTATAAAAATATGTTGTTTTTAAATAAAGTTAGAATTAAAGTTAGATCCAGTAATACTGCTACTAAACGAGCTTTTGGAAAAGTATAGGGAGAGGTGGACAAAAACTATTTATACATATATATCATACTAATATTAACTGCACCTCTAACTGTTATAGCAACTCACTGGCTGCAAAAGCGAACACCAAATATTAACAAACTAGAAAAAAAAGTTTGGGAAATATTCTGAATGGAGAAAATGTCTTATGCTATGTTTGAGCAGGAAGATTACTTTTACAATATTTGGAAACCTTGATACTATTTGCATTGCTATCTTTTATGATGTTTATGTATTATTATTTATTTTGGTTTAGGATATGTATGTATAAAAAAAGAATAATACAATTTAGGTTTAAAAAATAATATTTTGGTTCAGATCATTCAGGCAATATATTTCAGTAAAACCATGATAAAGTTTATTACTGCTTGTAATTTATACTGCTTAGCAGTTTGTGCTTAACTGCCAGGGGACATTGAGCCAGATTTCGAGGAATATTTGGATGACAGAATATTTATGGATATTTTTGGCATGTAAACGTCTATAAACAAATTTAACAACAAAATAATGTTAATTATTAATTTTTGTTGGCTGCAGTATTTCACAGCATTAGCCAAAATATTGCTCAAAGAAAAAAGAACTCTCTTGTCAACATTATTAAAACACCAATTTGCTATGTGAAGAAATGAAAGATGTCCTAATATTGTTATTGCATTGAATGTTTTTTTTGTTCAGCCCTTCACAGTGACATCTTTCATTCTTAAAAAAAGAGTGAGAAAGTAAAAAACTCACTCAGCATAACAGAACTACATTGTACTTGTGTTATTACTCATGTCCTTGACATGCAATTTGGGTTTACCTGATCTGCTTCCATAGGGCAGTTTCAGGATCACAATAGGAGAAGATTGTAAGGGTTGGTATAAGAGAAAAAGGGGGAAAGGCAAAAGAGAAAGAGGCATTCACAAAAATGGTGGAAGGAAAAGAGGGTAGAGAGGAGTAATGGGGTAAAATAAAGGGCTAGCTCTGGGGTGTCCAAGTTCAGTCCTCCTGGCCGTACACTGTCCTGGATTTGAGGATATGCTTGCTGCACCCAGGTGAGACTATCACTTCTTCAGTCATCCTGATTTGCCAACCTGTGCACAAAAAGGAAATCCTCAAACCCAGGCTTAGCAGGACCGAAGTTGGACACTCCTGGTCTAGATAAAGGTAGTAGGAGCTTAGAAAAACAATTAAGGTGGAAGAGATGGGTTAGGATGAGGCAGAGGGAACAGGGAAAGAGAGGATAAAGATGATGGAAAGAGAAAGGGGGTGTGGTGTAAGGATAAAAGGAACAATATAAATGAAGTGGAAAGAGAACTGAAATAATATAAATGGAGGAGACAAAGCTAAGAGGGGAAAACTTGAGAGGATAATTAGGTATTGAAGAAAATTAAAAAAATTAGGGATATAGAAGAAAAAAATATCAACAAACCGAAATTCTACTCCAAAACCCAGTCATGATACGAAAACACAGATTTCTCTTATTATTTCTGTTTTATTTGGACACGCGTGGGGCAGCAACAGCATAGGATATACAATGTCTGCTGCTGGCCACAAATACATAAATACATATGTTTTTATAACAGTCCTACCTCCCACCTTTTAAGCCAATAAAAGATTATTTATATTTGTAAGCCAATTAAAAATCAAACATGTACCTAATACGCGTTAAACATGCATGCTACGTCAGATCACCTTATTTTTCCAATTAATACGCAGTAAACACCTTATCTTGGGCCTTTGTTTGGCCTTCTCCCAGAACAATGTGTTATGGGTTTGAGGTGTTATTGTCTCCTAGTGAAAATTGCTGAATTAGTGAAAGGCATAATTAACTGTTTCAGAACTTACATTTAGTGAAATACTAAGGGTACTACATACAAAGGTAATAAATGCTGTATATATATATATATATATATATATATATATATATATATATATATATACAAAATAATGTATGAATGTTTATATTTCTCAACAACAGGGGAATGGACAAAAAGGTCAGAAAGAAGGCAGTAGAAGGCAAAAAAGAAAGAAGGAAATATAAAAGAATGAAAATGTTAAAGGAAAGTACTAATATAAGTCTGAGAAAAGGAAGAAAAGGAACTAGAGTGGAAATGGATGGAAAACAGAATTAAAAGGGTGCCTTGTTGCCTTCTACCCCTTAAATTTCTGCTGCAACAGGCCTCTGCCATTTTGGCCTTTTGGGAAATATGGCTGCTTTCATAGCAGTTATGTGACAAATTATTTTACATGTGTTACACTAGTAATTTCTTCTTCTACATCTCCACAGCATAAAACCCCATAACTTTATATCTTACTGCAAATTTCCTCTAGCATTAAAACTTTACCTTCTCATGTCCTTGTATCTTCACATACCACAAGGATACTATTGTCTTTCCTAGTTTATACTATTGAACTGTTTTAGGCCAATGCTTTTGTATTTGTTTACATCAGTCATATTACAAGGAAAATACTTCCCCAAAAATGGTCCCATATATCTAGACACACATTTCTTCCTTCCATAGTGCAAACACCCAGGGCCCTATTAAATTATCCCTCGTAGTTCTCTCGGTGCTCGCAAAAGGCAGTTTTCCTACAGAAATTTACAGAATCTCTTGCAGCCTGCGTTGCGATATGACTGCGAGAAAATGGCAGAGAATAGGCTCCGAGAGAGCTACGTAGCCTTAAATCTACGCATGATTCTCGCATATCGTAAGAATCCCTACGTGGACAAAAAGTGCACGCAAGGGATCCGAAAGGCTCTCCGTGCTGCCTCGGAACAGCCCGAGACAGCAGTGTGAGGCTCCCCCCTGCACCCTATACACATCCCCATGCTGCAGGGGTCTCTATCAGGACCCCTGCAGCACCCCCACATTAACCCCTTGCAGCGGAGGTCCCCGATCTGCACAGATCAGGCCCCCCCGCTGCATTTAAAACTTTTAAATTCCCCCCCGCGGCTCCTTAAAGGGGCCGCGGCACACTATTACCCAATCCCGGCTGCGGCACCTAAAATTAACCCCCCTCTATGCTGGGGGTCCCCATCGGGACCCCCGAAGTGTCCCCACATTAACCCCTTGCAGCGGAGGTCCCCGATCTGCATAGATCAGGCCCCCCGCTGCATTTAAAACTTTTAAATTCCCCGCTGCGGCTCCTTAAAGGGGCCGCGGCACACTATTACCCAATCCCGGCCGCGGCAGCTAAAAATAACCGCCCTCTATGCTGGGGGTCCCCATTGGGACCCCCAAAGTGTCCCCATATAAACCCCCTGCAGCGGGGGTCCCCGATCGGCACCGATCGTGACCCTGCTGCAATTCAATTTTAAATTTCCCGCCTCGCAGGTCCTTAAAGGACCGTAAAGGTCCTGAAAGGACTCGCACTAAAAATATTAACCCCAACTATAATTAACCCTATAACTCATGGTGGTCAATACAGACCACCATAAGGCCTTAATTAACACATTAACTCATGGTGGTCAATCCAGACCACCATAAGGCTCTATTTAACCCATTAACTCATGGTGGTCAATACAGACCACCATAAGGCCTTAATTAACCCATTAACTCATGGTGGTCAATACAGACTACCATAAGGCCTTAATTAACCCATTAACTCATGGTGGTCAATCCAGACCACCATAAGGCTCTATTTAACCCATTAACTCATGGTGGTCAATACAGACCACCATAAGGCCTTAATTAACCCATTAACTCATGGTGGTCAATACAGACCACCATAAGGCCTTAATTAACCCATTAACTCATGGTGGTCAATCCAGACCACCATAAGGCTCTATTTACCCCATTAACTCATGGTGGTCAATACAGACCACCATAAGGCCTTAATTAACCCATTAACTCATGGTGGTCAATCCAGACCACCATAAGGCTCTATTTAACCCCATCGGTCCCATAAGGGTATATTATTACCATTATGGGCCTGCTACAACCCAACATTAACCACATAAGTGCCATGATGGTCCTCAAGGACCATCATGACACTAACTACAAACACTACACTATAACCCCCAATAAACCATTTAATCTAAACTAACCCCCCTCTACACTAATCTATTAACACTTACACTACCTACCTACACTACCTACCCCCTAATAAACCTCCCCAACACTCTAATTACAGAAAACCAAAAAAAACTACCTTACAGAAAACAAAAAAACCTTCCTTACAGAAAACAAAAAAACCTACAGTACAGAAAACAAAAAAACCTACAGTACAGAAAAAAAAAACATTACAACCCCATTCCCCACTACAGAAAATAAAAAAATTACACACCTGAAAAGTATAAACACAATACAATACATACATATAATACATTACATACATTACATACAATACATGACATTACATACATTACATATAATATATTACATATAATATATTACATACAATACATGACATTACATACAATACATGACAATTTTTACATATAATATATTACATATAATATATTACACATAATACATTACATACATTACATTACATTACACACATTACATATACTATATTACATATAATACAAATCAAATACCCCCTATCTATCTAACATACAATCTATTTAATTTAAAATAAATCCTAACTATATCAAATACATCCCCCTATCTATCTAATATACAATAAATCCTAACTACATACACAGATCCTTATTCTAAAATAAAATAAAATAATTACAGTCCTAACTACACAGACATCGCGGGGAGGTAAGTTAAATGTATATTTAGATGTTTATATGTTTATTTTATTTATTGTTTATATATTGTATTAATGTATTCATGTATTGTGGTTTTTTTTAACAGGGCCGCGCCGGAAGAGCTAAACAATGACGGGACATGATGTAAAGGTGAGTTGAATATTTAGAATGTATTATAATTATTTTGTTTTGTTTGACCCATAGGTTAGTGATCTGAAGCAACATCTTAAAGGTAAGTGGTCTTAATTATTTTATTTAAGCTTTGAATTAGGGTCTGTATAGTTAGGACTGTAATTATTTTATTTTATTTTAGAATAAGGGTCTGTGTATGTAGTTAGGATTTATTGTATATTAGATAGATAGGGGGATGTATTTGATATAGTTAGGATTTATTTTAAATTAAATAGATTGTATGTTAGATAGATAGGGGGTATTTGATTTGGACTATATGTAATATATTATATGTAATATATTATATTTAATATATTATATTTAATATATTATATGTAATGTATGTAATGTCATGTATTGTATGTAATGTATTATATGTATTATATGTATGTATTGTATTGTGTTAATCTGTCTTTCCTTTTCAGGTGTGTAATTTTTTTATTTTCTGTAGTGGGGAGTGGGGTTGTAATGTATTTTTTTGTTTTCTGTACTGTAGGTTTTTTTGTTTTCTGTAAGGTAGGTTTTTTTGTTTTCTGTAAGGTAGTTTTTTTTTTGTAATTAGAGTGTTGGGGAGGTTTATTAGCGGGTAGGTAGTGTAGGTAGGTAGTGTACGTGTTAATAGATTAGTGTAAAGGGGGGTTAGTTTAGATTAAATGGTTTATTGGGGGTTATAGTGTAGTGTTTGTAGTTAGTGTCATGATGGTCCTTGAGGACCGTCATGGCACTTATGTGGTTAATGTTGGGTTGTAACAGGCCCATAATGGTAATAATATACCCTTATGGGACTGATGGGGTTAAATAGAGCCTTATGGTGGTCTGTATTGACCACCATGAGTTAATGGGTTAATTAAGGCCTTATGGTGGTCTGTATTGACCACCATGAGTTAATGGGGTAATTATAGTTGCCTGGGGTTAATATTTTTAGAGCGAGTCCTTTCAGGACCTTTACGGTCCTTTAAGGATCCGCGAGGCGGGAAATTTAAAATTGAATTGCAGCAGGGTCACGATCGGTGCCGATTGGGGACCCCCGCTGCAGTGGGTTAATGAGGGGACACTTCGGGGGTCCCGATGGCGACCCCCAGCATAGAGGGGGGTTAATATTAGGTGCCGCGGCCGGGATTGGGTAATAGTGTGCCACGGCCCCTTTAAGGAGTCGCGGCGGGGAATTTAAATGCAGCAGTTGCCTGATCGGTGCCGATTGGGGACCCCCGCTGCAAGGGGTTAATGTTTGGGGGCTGCGGGGGTTCCTATGGACCCCTGCAGCAAGGTGTTCATGTTAGGACACTTTGGGGGTCCCGAAGGGGACCCCCGCATTGGGGGGGTTAATTTTAGGTGCCGGGGGGGGTATTTGGAGTACCCCCACGGCAGGGCTTATGTGGGGGACTGCCGCGGAGGTCCCTTTTAGGACCCCCGCAGCAATTGATGAGGAGTGGGAGCCTGCGATATCATCTCGCAGGCTGTCACTCCTCATGTACATTTACGCAGTGTAGATACGTACGGCCCTGCTGCGTAGCTCATACGTTGCTCGCAACAGGGCTAATTTAATAGCATTGTAAGTTGGAGAAACTTTGCAGTAAGTAGGGCTTAAGTAGAAGCCTCTTATTTACGAGGCTGGAATTTAATGAGGCCCCCAGTGTCTATCTCTACTTATATAGCCACACAACTGTATTAACCTATTTCTAAGGTTCTGTCTGCTACTAAGGACTCCTCCATTTTCTCATAAATAAATCTCTAACCCTTCAATAAACATATATCTGGCATATAAAGGATTAAATAACATGATTCTTAATTGAATAAAAAGATGAACAAAATTTGTTGTATGATTCGAAATACATGATTATGGCTTGATACAAAATATCTAAAACTACCAATCAACATACTACCACCAAAAATAATTTAGTCATTGTCTAGTCTACCAAGGAATGTTTTTAGTTCACGCTAACAATGTATAGACTAAAATGATAAAACTGATTTTGTAAAGGAATTATAATTTTTGCTTCATAAACAAAGGCTTGGGATTCAGGATTTTGTGAGCAGCTCTTCACATGATGATCACAATGAAGAAATCATTCCCAGTTACCAGATGCCAGACATAGCATACGAAGAAGGGCTACAGATAAGCATGCATCAGCATGAAAGGTGTTTGCCCTCCGACTCACAAGGAGAACAGGTCTAGTAAGGGTATATCTAATATAGGGGGGTGGAATATAGAAGATTGGTATGTAATATAATGCATTCTACTGCCTTGATCTTCATCAACTGTCAAACTATTAGTGCTTTATAAGATAAATAATTATAATGACAGATCTGTACTATAACACCAGTGTAGTCAGTTTTTCTATACATTTTTTTAATAGCTAAAACTGATATGGGGCAAACTATTTTTATTCTCTGAGCAGATTCAGTCTGCTCAAATGAGCTCTACATTATTCCTATTGGAAGCCTTGCAAGTTTTACCAGAAAATCTCCTCCCACTTGTATTTTAAATTTAAAATGATAAATTCTCTAAAAATGTTTTGAGAAGAATACCACCTACCGCTGGGCATCCTCAACTAGCTCGCAAACAATTGCATGGAGCACAATTATTTAGAGCAGATCACATATTTTCATTTCTCACAAAATCAAGTTATTTTACACATGGGCCACTGTAATGAGTTAGATATTTTAAATAGGTATAAAATTCATATTCAATCATTCAAAAAAGAAACCAGACTCAGACTTCATAGTGACATGTGACACGCACATATATGTCTATAATGTATAGTGACATCTAACACGCACATTTCTGTGTATTGCCCCTTCATAGTGACATGTGACACGGACATATATGTGTATAATGTATAGTGACATGTGACACGCACATTTCTGTGTATTGTCCCTTCATAGTGACATGTGACACGGACATATATGTGTATAATGTATAGTGACATGTGACACGCACATTTATGTGTATTGCCAATGCAACAAAATTAGCTTACAACTACATCAGTAAACAACTACATTTAAATGACATTATATGTCATGTATACTGATATGTCACACGCACATATATGTGTATCATCTATAGTTACATCTCACACACAGACATTTATGTGTGTTGGAAAAAAAATATATAAGGTTAATTTAACCATTTAAATGTGACTCATGTATACTGATATGTGACACGTACACAAAATAATTATATTAAACTATGGAATGTGCTTCATGTATGTGACATATGTGTGTAGCCCACAACAAAAAATAAGGTTAATTGAAAAAAATTACACAACTATATTTAAATTACATTCCTTTTCTGCAATTCAATAGATCCTATAAAGCTGAATCTTTCTATTTCTTTTAATATTCAAACAGACTCTGCATCAATAGCGTCTCTCAACAATTTGCACCGTGCACTGTGAAGCACAATCCCTTTTAAAGAACACCAACAAAGAACAAGAGGTAAGATACAACAAGACATTACATGCTCAAAAGGCCATGCTTTGCTAGATGAAAAATTATAAATATACAAATAACTATTTCACTTTCTTTTTCAAACAGACACTACAAGAAGACCAGCGGATTAAGATTGGCAGGAGGGGAACATCTGTCATTCAAAACTTCAATCAAGGTAAAGTATTAAGTATAAACAAGAAATAACCATGAGCCTTATTCAATTGCGACTTCCTCAATTGAATAGGGCTCTATATAAGCACATAACATATTTTGGATACAGAACTTTTTAGTTACTGAATTTCTAACCACAATCAAGGTTTTCAATAACTAAAAACTTTGCTCAATAAATATGTTATGTGATTATATAGAGCCCTCTTCAATTGGCAAAATTGCAATTCAATGAGGACCTATATGTCTTTAATGGCCAAGGGCCTCACTCAAATGTGATTTGCCCATTTCAATAGGGCTCTATATAAGCACAGAGCATATTTTTTAAAGGAAATTTTTCTTTTGTGAACACGTTGCTTTTGGATACAAGTTCACTAAATACAAAATTCCGTAAAAAAATATGCTCTGTGCTGATATTGAGCTCTATTCCATTGGACAAAACACAATTGAATGAGGAGCTCACAATATAACAAATGCAGTAACCAAAGGCCCTCATTCAATTGCTATTTTGGACAATTAAATATGGCTATAAATAAGAACTTTTAGGCCCTTATTCTATTTTAACAAATATATGTGATGTGCTTATTTACAACCCTATTCAAATTTCTACATTGCAATTCAATTACGGCCTTAGAGTACTATTACATTGTAAAAAATGCAATTGAATGAGGGCCAAACTATGCAACATATGGTACACACAAAGGCCCTCATTCAATTGCAATTTGCCCAATTGAATAGGGCTCTAAATAACAACATAACAATTTCTTTAAAATAAGTTTTTAGTGACTAAAAAAATATCACAAATAAAGTTTTTCAATGACTAAAAACTTATTTAAAAAAATATGCTATGTGCTTATTTAGGGCACGATTCAATTAGCCAAATCGCAATTGAATGACACACAAACTGCTACACACAAAACAGAATTTCTTATTCAATGTTTAACAACCTATAAGCCTTACAAAGAAGCAAAAATAAGAATAACAAAAGTGTTGTGCACCTAATAGCATTGTACAAAAAATCACACTAACTCATAGCAAACTATATTAACATTCTTCTTTAATGTTTAACAACCTATAACCTGTACAATCAAGAAGAAATAAGTTTTGCACAAGTGATGCGCACCAAACAGGATTGTCAAAAAATAACACAAACACATAGCAAACTACATTAATTATATTATTTCATGTTTCACTAACTATAACCATCCCAATAAAGGTTAAATAACTATACCACAAGTGGTGTGCACAAAACAGGATTGTACAAAAAATAACATAAACACATCTTATTTAATATATCACAACCCACAAGCCTTACTAAGAACCTTCAATAACAATAACAAAAGTTGTCGGATTCTACAGAAAGTAAAAAAAAACAAAGATAAAAAAAAATAACCATAAGTCATACAATACAGTCACATTAATACATTTTTAAATTTTTTAAAAGACATTTCACTCAAACAACATTTTCTATTTTACATTACAACAGATACTGCGTGAAGACAATCGGACGAGGACTTTTTCCACAGGACCGGACCATCGGACGAGGACTCGGACCAGACCAGCAGACGAGGAATTTCAACACAGGACCAGACCAGCACACGAGGAATTTCAACACAGGACCAGACCATCGGACGAGGACTTTCACCAACGGACCACAACATCGGACGAGGGATATCGCCACAGGACCACAATATCGGACGGGGGCTATCGCCACAGGACCACACCATCGGACGAGGACTTCCAACAGAGGACCACACCATTGGACAACTATTTTGAACCGAGGACCAACAAACATTCGGATTTAAATCACACTTCAACCAAGGTAAACTATAATAAGTACTAAAGTATAAACTAAAGAAACTGCTTTCAGTTGCATCCGTGTCAACAGAAAAATAAAATAATTAATTTACTATCTCCCTTATTTTATTTAAATTGCTACTATGCAATACATAGCTCAATAACCACATCAATTTTTTTTGCAGCAAAGAAGTTTTGCAGTGGTAAATATCTATCCACAAACAACGCTTTTAATAAATAAAACCATTATTTTAAAAAAATATGTTACATGCTTATTTACAGCAGTATTCCATTGGCCAAATTCTTAGCCAGTGAAGACAGGAATTATAAATTTAACTAAATATAAATGATACATTCATGATTTGCATTTTATTTCACCAATTGTGCACAATAATCTTTAACAGGAATTACAAATTTAAATATACACAATTACAGTTATTTTTTTTCATTTACAGATTAATATGGCTGATAACGAGACCAAAGAAGAGAAGAAAAGACGTCAAACTAGAGAAAGACAAGAGAGATGGGCCGCCCAGCAGACACCGGAGGAGAAAGAAATTCGAAGAGAAAAAGAACGCAAAAGACTTGCAAATAAAAGAATATCAGCTGCAAAAATGAAAGATACAACCAAAAAAAATAAAAAAATAATAAAGCATTTACAAACTGTTCCTAAAACATCAGATGACATTTTACAACATACCAGTCAAGACAGACCAAAAAAAGCAACTACAAAAACAAAGCATTTACAAACTCTTACTAAAAACTTACAGGACATTTCAACCGAACAAGTCCAACATATACCAAGAAAATCTACCAAAAAAACTAAACATTTAGAACCTGTTGTTGAAACATTTCATGACTTTTCATCTGATGAATATCAAAGTCAACATCCAATATGCTTTGCAAATTGTCCTTTACTGAAGTCTTTAGCAGTAGAGGTTCATAGTTGTGGGGACATGACTACTCAATGTCAATTTTGTGAGGCTTATTATTTTAAACAGGAGAGACCCCGAGATGGACAATTTATTAGTTGTTGTCAAAAAGGAAAGTTCAAACTTCCACAAAGGAAACAATTTCCAACCTATTTACTAAATATTATGACTGAACCTACTTTTCCAAATTACAACAATTTTAAGACAAACATAAGATCCTACAATAGTGCCATATCATTTGCATCTATGGGGGCAACATTGGCTGCTAATGTACCAGGACATGGTCCTTACTGTTTTAAAGTCCAAGGACAAATTTATCATCGGACTTCACATTTACATCCAGAGGAAGGAGAGCAAAGAAAATTCGCTCAACTATATGTCCTAGATACAATGGAAGCTGTTGACCAACGTATGCAGATGGAAGAAAATAAAAAATGCTTACCCAGTGTTTTTATAGAGCTAAATAACATTATGGACAACAATCCCAACAGTAAAGCTTACAAAAAATTGGCAGAAGTAGAAAATGAACAACTACTTCATGCACAAAGACATCAATTACCCATGCCAAAGGTTAATATGGTGCTTAAAAGAGACAGACATACTGATAAACGTTGTTATAACTTGCCAACATCAAATGAGGTTGCAATGGTCTTTCACAATGATGAAGGAGAACCACCATTTCAAAGAGACATTAGAGTATATCCCAGAAATGAGGACCAACCATTTATTAATATTAATATCTTAAGTCCAAATTTAGATCCAATGACATATCCCATCTTTTTCCCACACGGAGAAGCAGGTTGGCAACCAAAATTAACCCTTCCCAGTTACCCAAATGCTAAAGCCAGAATCCGAAATAATGTTTCTATGCTTGAATTTAAAGTTGCTCAAATTGCCATTAGAGATGAATTTAATCCAATTTTATGTGGTGGGAAACTAACACAACAATGGATTATTGATTCATATTTGCAAGTTGAGGCAAATAATTTAAACTTTATAAAATATCAACAAGATAAACTACGTGTAGAACAATATTGTGGACTCATGGACTATGTTGCTGACGTGGCTACAAGCAGAGACATGACAGCTGGCAAAGCCATCATTTTACCATCTTCCTTTCAAGGATCTCCTCGAAATATGAGAGAAAGATACAATGATGCTATGGCTATTGTGACAAAATTTGGAAAACCAGATTTATTTGTGACATTTACATGTAATCCACAATGGCCAGAAATTAATCAAAATCTACTTCTTGGACAAAGTGCTTCAGATCGACCAGATTTAGTAGCCAGAGTTTTTAAGATAAAATTAAATGAATTAATACGTGACTTCACTATAAATCAGTTATTTGGCAAATGTCTTGCTTATGTATATACCATTGAATTTCAAAAAAGAGGCCTTCCACATGCACATCTTCTCATAATACTTCAAGAGAAAGATAAATTAGATACTTCGGACAAAGTGGATGCAGTCATAGTTGCTGAACTACCGGATCCAGAACTATATGGTAGACTATATGAGATTGTTACTCATCGCATGATTCATGGACCCTGTGGAGACCTTAATCCACAATCACCATGTATGGAAAATAATCAATGTTCAAAAGATTTTCCAAAAGATTATAGAGACAAAACATATGCAAATTGTGATGGATATCCACTTTATAAAAGAAGAGAAGGAGATAGTGCCATTATTCGTGGAAAAAAAGTGGACAATAGATATGTAGTACCCTACAATCCACATTTACTCATGAAGTACAACGCCCACATCAACGTAGAAGCCTGCACTTCCATCAAATCCATTAAATATGTCTACAAATATATTTACAAAGGTTACGATGCAGCTACTGTAGTCGTCAAAAGTGCAGACAACCCTGAAAGTAGTGAGTTAGTACATGATGAACTTGCATCTCATGTAGATGCTCGCTATGTCAGTGCGCCAGAAGCTATGTGGCGGCTTTTAAAATTTGAAATGCATGATAGATCACATGCAGTATATAGGTTAGCAGTACATTTGCCACAACGACATTTAGTCTATTTCCATGCTGGAAATGAAATGAATGCATTGGCCCAAAGTGAAGATCGTCACACTACACTAACTGCATGGTTTGCATTAAATTCCACTGATGCTCAAGCAACACAATACTTATATATTGAAATTCCATATCACTATGTTTTTGTGAATGGATTATGGAGAGCAAGAAAAACCAGAGGCAATAAAATAATTCCACGAATTTACACAGTCAGTCCAAGAGATGTTGAACGATTTTGCTTACGGATATTACTTTTAAATGTTCCAGGAGCACAAAGTTTTGAACAATTAAGAACTGTTAATGACATTGTATATGAATCCTTCCATTTAGCTGCAAGAAATAGAAACTTACTCGCTGATGATACAGAGTGGGAAAGATGTTTAGAAGAAGCAGCACAATGTCAAATGCCACGACAGATGAGAGAACAATTTGCTTTTATTTGTATCTTCTCAAATGCTCCAAATGCATTAGCTTTGTGGGAGACTTTTAAAAGTAATATGGCTGAAGACTTTATGCGACGATACAATGAACCTATTGCACACTTAAAAGCCTTAATGGAAATTCAAGAAGTCTTTTTAACTCATGGATTAAGTTGTGCAAGTTTTAATTTGCCTGATCCAGGTCTAATAGATGACATTAACTTTGAAGACTATGACATTCAACTACAAGCAGAAAGAACAGAAGAAAGACTTGCAACTTTAAATACACTACAATTGCAAGCATTTCATGCCATTAAAAATGCTATAGATGATGACATGGTGACAGAGCGTTATTTCTATCTTGATGGACCTGGCGGATCAGGGAAAACATATTTGTACAATTTATTAATGAGTTCAGTACGAGCACAAGGACAAATAGCAATGGCGTTTGCCACTACTGGAATTGCTGCACTTTTATTAGAAGGTGGAAGAACTGTTCATAGTGGATTTAAACTGCCAGTGCCTATTTTGGAAAATTCAGTGTCAGATATTCGCATGACATCCTTACAAGCAAAGAAATTGAAGAAATGTAAATTAATTATAATAGATGAGGCCACAATGATGGCATGCTATGCCCTCCAATGTATTGACCGTTTGCTTCGTGAAGTCATGGATAATATTTTTCCATTTGGTGGAAAGGTAATTTTGTTGGGTGGCGATTTTAGACAAACATTACCTGTCGTTGTACATGGAAATCGAACTGACATTATCGAAACATGTATAAAGTCAAGTACAGTATGGAAACATTTTACCCATCTTCAACTGCAACAAAATATGAGATCAGAAGGCCAAACTGATTTCAATGATTGGCTTATTAAAATTGGAGAAGGAAGAACAGAAAAAATACTACATTTACCTGACGACACTGTAGAGATACCACCTCATATGATTTGTCAACAAGATATTATATCGGCTATATTTGAAGGGAGCATAAATAACGAAGAATATTCTGAGCTTGCCAACCAAGTTATACTGACGTGTAAAAATAAAGATGCATTAATACTCAATAATGAAATCTTAAAAAAAATTAATGCACCACAAAGAAATTATCACAGTGCTGATTCTGTACTTACTGATGACAATGAAAGTCAGGCAAACTTTTCAACTGAATTCATTAACTCTTTAACTCCTTCTGGAATGCCACCACATATTTTGCAGCTAAAGAAAGGTGCAATTATCATGTTACTGCGAAATATGAACCCCAAAAAAGGCCTATGCAATGGCACAAGATTAATTGTTCAACAATTAAAGGACCATTTTATAGATGCTGAAATTTTAACTGGGACCCATAAAGGAGAGAGAGTTTTCATACCAAGAATAGATTTAGCACCAAGTGAAAGTAGTCTCCCTTTTATACTTCAAAGAAGACAATTTCCCATTATTATGGCATTTGCCATGACCATTAATAAATCACAAGGTCAAACTTTCAAATCTGTGGGTATTTACTTGGAAGAACCAGTTTTTGCACATGGTCAATTGTACGTTGCGTTGTCACGGTGCAAAAATCCACAGGCTATTAAAGTTTACATTGAAAACAATGAAAGTCAAGGTGATTTATTAGAAGATGGACGTATTTTTACTAAAAACATTGTCTACTATGAAGTACTATAACTTTGCAGGATACAAATTAAAGATGCCAACATTTTTTAAAAGCATTCCAAAATACATAACAATTGGTTGTTTAATTCAGTCATAATTAATGAAAGTACTGTTTATGAATGATTCGCCTCACAAAATACTTGCCTTGCATTGTTAGTAAAAATTATGTTAAAATGTTAAGTCACTATGTTAATGTTTCTAATGTTACAAGTTTAAAATATATATTTTCAAGTTATTTCATTCAACAGATTACAAAGTGGATGTTAAGAGGTCAAGCACCTTTTAAGTCACAATGTAAATATTGTCTGTTATCTTAAGATTAATAACTACATTAATGTTTATCGCCAGTTTATGTGCTCAGTAATGAATTACTTTAATTACGTACGTTTTAAGGAGAGTTTAACTGTATGCCTTCCTCTACATTCAATGTATATTCAAGTTAACAATTATTGTGATAGAAATTGCATGTTAATACTGATTAATTTAAAGGTCAATTGTTTTTACATTCAAATGTTAATACTTTTAATAAAAAATTAGGTTACAAAATGTATTCACTATGTTCCTGTTTATAATGTTCAAAATTATATCAATGTTTTTTCAACTTCTAAACTTACATAAAAAATAAACTTCAAGTTTCAAAATATATACTTTGAAGGTTATTGCTTACATATATTTTAAACTTCATGTTAAAATTCGCAACGTTTCAAGAAGGCTTTTTACTTTTTGCTTTCCTATTCATTCAATGTATATTAAAGTTAACAATTCTTCAGATACAAATTACATTTTAAAAAACCATTACACCAACATTTTACATAAATACACGTTCATATTAAAATACTTACAAGTTTCAAAAATATATGTTAATAACTAAACAACTTGACAAACATATACATCACATTGCCGTCATTTTTTGACGGGCAAGTCGCTAGTATAATTATAAAAGTTAGGACATTACAGTGGTCCTTTAAGTATGAATACAAAAATACAGATATGAAAAATTACTTTTAAGGACAATAGTTAACTGGTGCATAAAATACTATTGAAAAACGCACTGGGCTTCTTCCTGACAAACGCTCATAAATATGGCTGCAACAGAGTACCAGAGACAAGGTACTGATATCTTCTGTAATATTCTAGCATTTTGCTTTATTCTCTATTGGGAACTGTAGAAAAGAAATTAAGTAAAATCTTCAAGAAGAAATGTAATTGTCCTAAATTAGTCATTGCCTAAAAGCAGAGGAAATTAAATAAAAATGGAAATGCTAGAAACAAAATGCAATATATTCTATGCAGCCTAAATTAAAACTTTTGGTACAATAGATCAATCTTTAAAAATATAAAAAAATAAAAAATCAGTAATTCAAAAATATAAACAATGCTGCCAATTGTTAGGCCAATTATAATTTAAATTGAATACCAGTCTCAGGAAAATGAGTTTCAGTAATTTTTGGAGCATCTGAAAAATGTTTTCAAAAGTAATTGTGGCTGGTAGATAATTTCATAAATGAAGAACAGCTAGCTGATATGATCAATGTTCAGGGGTGACTTTTGTAGTCACTACAAAAATCAAAATGCTTATTCTGAAAGTAAAACAGGATTAGTTTGTAGAAATGTAGGTAGTAAAATAGAGCAAAAGCTACTGAACTCACTGACATAATAAAAAAATAAGTAGAATTTAAACTCACACAAGAAATAGCAAGCATACTGTTTTCCTGTGTCCCATAAACATAGACATGCTTATCTACTTATTTCCCTTTCTACTCTACACATCCATACAATATGCCTGTATGTACTTTTATTTGTGTAGTGCCATCAATGTACACATCACTTTACAAAGACAAGGTACAAAATATTTATTGGATGAAGTTCGGGCATTTTACATAAAGACAAGGGCCCTCATTCAATTGCGATTTGGCCAATTGAATAGGGCTCTAAATAAGCACATTGAATGAGGGCCAAGGAGTGGATGAGTTGTTTCCCGGAACAGCTTACAGTCTCCTATGTATACAGACACTGTATTGCACATAAAAGTAAGTAAGTACAAGAGCATTACCTACGGCAACTTTAAATAGGCGACTTTTAAATGGAGCTTTTAAAGATGTGAGCGTAGGAGCCCCCAAAAAACCTTGGGATAATTTAACTCTACTCCCAGGACAGGAAGCAGGGGTGGATCTAGTTGGTATATATATATATATATATATATATATATATATACAGAGAGAGAGTGAGAGAGATGGCTATAATATAAATATAATATATATATATATATATATATATATATATATATATATATATAATTATAGATGAATAATCAGAGTAATGCAGTAAATAGTGCTTTTAGTGTTTGTCCAATAAAAAAGATATCACTTTATACTGCATTACTCTGATTACTGATCTAGATTACTGGACACTTATGTCTACCTCACTCTTTATATATATATATATATATATATATATATATATATATATATATATATATATATATATATATATTTATATATATATATATATATATATATATATATATATAGCAATCATTTATAATATGGGCAAAAGAGCGATAGAAGCCCTCCACGTACAGTAGTACAGTAAATAAATAGTACATCTGTGTTCACATTTGAATGTCTAAAACAAGTTAAAAAACCTGCTTTCAGTTCAGAATTCTGAGAACAACAGTTATTACACTGCATTCTGGGAAGCTGAGCTGGGACATGCAAATATGCCCACAAATGCCTCGCTCTTCAATCCATAGCATTATCAAACATGGCTTCCTTTAAGCTTATACATGCTGTATTACACAGCTTTAATGCAAAGCCAAGGATGGATTAAACGCAGGCTGAGTATCCAATCCATGTACAGCTGTTTCAAGCTTACTGGCTATCATCAGCGTGGAGCGGGATCTCAGCTTGTGTTGTGGACTTTATGAGAAGGTCATCTCTCTTCTCCCCTCTGACTATACCACAGCTTGTCATGTACTAATCAGGAATGTCTCCTCACAGACCCCATAAACTTGTAAAGGTACTTCTTGGTTACAACTTTTCTCACTGTTAAACCCAGGCACACAACATCAGATAAATCCCAAACCAGGGGTGTAGGAAGTGTGTGTGTGTGTGGGGGGGGGGGGGGACATATACCCCCCCCCCAGATTAAATTAATAGGGAACACAAAACATAGCAAAATGAAACTTAACTACGCATTACCAGATTTGGCCACTAGAAGGCACCAGAACTATGGAGCAGTATGTCATTCTCACAAAAGCATTGTGCCATCTGAAGGACAGCAACCCAAAAAAAACTTTTTAGGGCTAGAACATCATTTATTTTATTTTATAATATTTTTCTGTGTAATCTAATTGCATATGCCTGCCTGCCAGCGTGTGTGTGTGACAGGCTAACACCTAACAGCTTATATTGTGCTCAGTGAAATAAAACAACACTTTTTTGACTGTAATAGATTGAATATCAGTTGCCTGTCTACAGGCGTGTGTGTGAAGCCTATTGCATCTACTCTGCCAACTTTTGCCAGTGCACAGTGATACGTCATATATTGTGCAACCGTAGTGTACAGTAACATAAAACAACACTTTTTTGACTGTAATAGATTGACAAGCAATTGCCTGCCTACAGGCGTGTGGGTGAAGCCTATTGCATCTACTCTGCCAACTTTTGCCAGTGCACAGTGATACGTCATATCTGGTGCAACCGTAGTGTACAGTGACATAAAACAACACTTTTTTGACTGTAATAGATTGAATAGCAATTGCCTGCCTACAGGCGTGTGTGAAGCCTATTGCATCTACTCTGCCAACTTTTGCCAGTGCACAGTGACACTCATATCTGGTGGCACCTTAGATTGCACGCGCAGCCCCAAATTTGAAGTGGGAGGACCGACCAAGCATCTTTTTCCATCTCCCGCTTCCAAAAATCCATGCCATATACACGTCCCCTGATAGTGGACGTAACAGGGATTAAACCGATAGGAATAGTACTACTTATCAGTACACACCTTATAATAACGCAGGCAGAGGCAACGTGTATAATCTTCCATGCTGTGCAGTGGAAGCCCCCAGACTCTGACCTGTGTATAATATTCCATGCTGGGCAGTGGAAGCCCCCAGACTCTGACCTGTGTATAATATTCCATGCTGGGCAGTGGAAGCCCCCAGACTCTGGGTGTCTGAAGAAGAGGAGTCAGAGGAAGAAGGTGTCTTTGAGGAGGTGGAAGACCAAACACAGCAGGCGTCCCAGGGTGCTTGTTGTCACCTTTCGGGGAACCTTGGTGGCTGGGTGGAGGAAGAGACCTTCAATGACATCAGTGAGGACAAAGAACAGGACATGGCTAGCTTGGTATCCAACCTTGTGCAAATGGGGAGTTTGCGGTTGTGCAAAGGGACTGTTTGCGGTTGTTTGCGGTGCATTAAACTGGGAGATTGGTCTGTTACTGTGAAGCGGGCGTAACCCTTACACTACCTGATCGATACAACATCATACCTGATGTTTTAAAGCATGTTATTCCAAACAATTTAGGAATGTTAGGTGATTTATGCCTTTTATGGCTTAAAACCAGACTCTGCATCAACTATGTAATTTTCCGTGGGAGTTTTGCCATGGATCCCCCTCCGGCATGCCACAATCCAGGTGGTAGTCCCCTTGAAACAACTTTCCCATCACTATTGTGGCCAGAAAGAGTTCCCTGTGGGTTTTGAAATTCGCCTGTCCATTAAAGTCTATGGCGGTTCGCCGGGTTCGCAACATCACTATAGCCAAACCATTATATTTAATTTTTCAAGATTCACTCAACACAGGGTCTCTACCAGATGACTGGAGAAAAGCAGATGTGATACCTATATTTAAAAAGGGAGCAAGAAGGAGTTATAAACCAGTGACCCTCACTTCTGTAGTGGGGAGGCTTTTAGAAGGGTCAATAAGGGATAATATCCAAGAATATGTCTATTTGAACAGGATTATAAGTAGAAGTCAACATAGATTTATGAGGGATAGGTCATGTCAAACAAATCTAATTAGTTTCCATGAGGAGCTTAGTAGGAACCTGGATCAAGGAAACTCAGTGGATGTAGTCTTTTTGGATTTTGCAAAGGCTTTTGATACAGTGCCACATGGGAGACTATTGTGCAAACTAAGAGATACAGGAATTGCAGTAAATATCTGCTCATGGATTGAGTGCTGGCTAAAAGACATGAAGCAAAGTTTTGTTGTAAATGGAACATACTCCGATTGGACCAATGTGGTAAGTGGGGTTCCTCAGGGGGTTCAGTATTAGGTGCTCTTCTTTTTAACATATTTATTAATGACTTAGATGTGGGGCTGGAAAGTAGTGTCTCCATTTTCGCTGATGACACGAAGTTATGCAAGGTAATTAAATCAAATAATAATGTGCTTTCCCTCCAAAGGGATTTAAATAAAATTGAGGAATGGGCATCTAAATGGCAGATGCGATTTAATATGAATAAATGTAAAGTTATGCCTCTGTAAAGGAAAAATATCCATGCAATTTATAATCTTAATGGAGCAAATCTAGGTGTATCAGATATTGAAAGGGATTTGGGAGTGCTTGTGGACAACCACCTAGGTAACAGTGCTCAAAGCCAAGCAGCAGCTGCAAAGGCAAATACAATATTAGCATGTATTAAGAAGGGTGTAGAAGCCAGGGAAGCAAATATAATTCTGCCACTATACAAATCTCTAGTACGCCCTCATTTGGAATATGGAGTACAATTTTGGGCACCACTTCATATAAACGACATTTTAGAGCTGGAAAATGTACAGAGGAGGGCAACAGAACTAATAAGGGGAATGGAGGGGCTAAGTTATGATGAAAGACTAACAAATTAAACTTGTTTTCTCTAGAAAAAAGGCATCTAAGAGAAGATATGATTACTTTATATTAATACATCCAAGGTCAGTATAAAGATTTGTCAAGGGAGCTTTTTGTGCCAAGAGGTTTTCAACTAACTAGAGGACATCCCTTAAGGTTAGAATTAAAAAGATTCCACCTTAAAGAAAGAAAAGGGTTCTTCACAGTAAGGGTGGTTAATCTGTGGAATTCTCTACCAGAGGAGGTGGTGACAGCGAATTTGATAGAACACTATAAAAGGGGACTGGATTTATTTGTAAGTAAAAAGGGAATTCAGGGTTATCCTGGATAATTAGAGAGTATCTGGGGTCAGGAAGGGATTCATTTTGTTTTTCCTTTGAGACGATTGGCTAAGTCTCACTTGGGTTTTTTTTCTGTTTGCCTTCCTCTGGATAAATTAATAATTAAAAAATAAAATAAAATAAATAAATAATTGATTAGTAATTAATTAAAAACTAATTAATTAATATTTAATCTGAACATTGCAGATCAGAGGAGATCTTAAAAGGTTGAACTTGATGGACTGAAAGTCTTTTTTCAACCTTAATTACTATGTAGCTATGTAACTATGTAACTATATATAGCATTTAATACCATATACCATAATACTAGTAAGAACAGCCTGGGTGCTGCCTGGACATGCCCCACGTGGCATATATGAGTATGTTTATCTGACCATTGTTTCAAGAGCTGAAAACAACAGGCAGCTGGTTGTCTAAGAAAGTAATGACTCAGATTACCACTCCAGGGTGGGCAGAACCCTCTAGGAGTCATGATGTGCTTAGTTTGCAGGTCCCTTCTGATTGGTCATTTTTCATTCAAACACTGCAGCTGTTTCTCTAATTGGATCCTATATAGTTGGTGGTGAACACTACCTTGGTCACTCCTCTTTATTATATTGTGGGATGTTTCCCATTGTGTTATTCTTCATCAATACTTGTGTGCTTCCTTTAATAAAGCAGTTCCAGTTTGATAGTACATAATCATGGTGTACTTTTATTCTTGGGAAAGGGCTTCTTAGCTAAATCACTTGAGGGTATTCTGATACCTCTCCTGGGTCCTACATTAAAGGGACCTACATCTGCCTGTTGTTCCCACTGTTTCCTGTTAGGTGCTATTCTAAAGGTACCTACACCTGTTTTTGATCCTGTGTTCCTGGTATCCTGAGCTAGTTCCTGACCATGAAATGCCAGCTGGGCACTGAGATTACCAGAACCCTGATAATCTAGGGGTGTTTCTGTAGCTGAAAGCAGGAGGGTTTGTGGTGCACCTGGTCCCCTCACCCCTGGTTCATCACACCTATATGTTTCTATGGAGCCTTATTATGGGAATTGAAGGATCTCACTTTACTAGTATATGCTCTTTTCATATTAAACATTTAATTAACATAACAACAGTACAAACAGCAGCAAATACAAGATTTAGCTAGAAAATATATTTTAAAAACACAATTTTCCTCTTTAAAGGCCATTGCTATACCCCTCCCCACCTTTCTCACTGTTCTGAGCAATACTGAAAGGAATTTTAACTGTGACAACATTATTCAAGCTTTACCAAGGCAGTCTACTCAATGTTACCTCAGTTTCCATCTTTCACTTTGTTTCAGTAGTGCTCAGAACAATAAGAGAGGTGGGGATCTATACTGAACTGGCCATTGCTGAGGTAAACTGTTTAAAATTATATTTCTTGGAAAAATATTTGCTTTGCTGCTGTTTGCACATTTATTTAATGTTAACTAATGTTGACCTAAAACATAGAATTAACATGAAAAGTGTATATACTGTCCCATTAACTTAATGAAAAAAAGCAAGTGTTCATGTTCTTCTTGACATTTTATTTTCAGTGTTTGTAATATTTTTAGTGGCTCAGACTTCATATTTGATATACTTTAATAACATCAATTATGGGTTATTTCCATATGCATGTCTACAGATGTATATGTACAAAGTGTATAATATAACAGTGTATGCATTTGTATGTATATGAGTATATTATTATGAGTGCATATATGTGTTTGTTTACATTAATTCACTAATCTACATTTATATAATTATGATAGATATAACTATGGTGATGAATTATAATTATGATGAATATAATTTAGAATTTCCTTGCATATCCTAGAATTTTTTTTTGGGTGCCCATGTGGGCGCTTTTTGAAGTTTACCACCCTAGGTGACTGAGTTTGTCCATATAATCTGCCCAAACCTGGTTTAATGTACCAAGAAGGCTGCCCTAATTCAAATCAATAGAGAACAACATATTTTATTATACACATTTACACACATCTAGATGAGCAGACAGTCTAATATTTAGCTCTCTATACTGTACGCATTCAGAAACCAAAGTTATTGTGTTTATATGTGGAAGCGGGATGATTTTTGAGATTATTTATCTTTAATATCAATTAGCAGTCAAAAATTTAATATATGTCAACATGTTCTATTCAATGTAAGATATTTTTTATATTTCAGACAAAAATGTGGAATTATATTATAACCAAGATTTGTTAAATTATATTGTTGTGATAAGAGAATACAGTCCTCAGAAGAATATGGTTAGATATCTGTATATCTGCACATTTCATCTTCACTATAATCAATGGGCGACTGGGTTGTCAATAGGTTTCAAGATGTTTGTTTATGCAGTAAATAGCTACAATAAGCGACTATAAAAGGAGGCATCATAGTGCTTCAGCTAATATCTGAACAGTGTCTGAGATACGCTCAAATGTTCATTTGCCTTCCTGTCTCTCCATCCTTCCTTCCATTAGTGTCTAGTCGCCATGGAGACCATGAGGAGATTCAACAATGCAACCTGTTTGATGTCTCCATGCTCCCTTAGGCTGGGCATTAGCAGTGTAATCTATTTTCCATTCAATCCAAATATTTAGAAGTATAAAGAATATCACAGACTGATCTTAGAGATGTGATCATCAACACTGACGTAAAAATGACAGACGTAATGACAAAGAAACACAGCAGGTGAAATAATTGATGCCAGGCAAATCCTAAGAAGTATCAGTAATGTAAGATAAGTATATAGAATTCAAGTCAAATTCCAACTGGAATACCATTTAGCAAAGGAAAGAAATTAGCATTTGGAATCTTGTGAAATGTTTTTTACCCTCATGTAACATTATATTTTTGACACTAGGTTTAGGGTTAATCCAAGGCCTATACACACCCTTCTTGATCTACAAATTTGGTGCCCTGGTCACACTTTACATAGAGAAAATAAGACATTTGCAATAAATGTTACCATTTATTTGCTTGGTATTTAAAATTATTCATTATTATTATTATTATGATTATTATTATTGTTTATTTGTAACGCGCCAACATATTCCGTAGCGCTATACATAAGTTAAGTTACAGGCAATGACAAGTTCAAGATTTACACATTGCAAAGAGTGTATGGCCCTGTCTTTGAGCTTTGAATCCGGCGTCCATAGCGCTTTCCCTTAAGCACATTGCAAGATTGAAACTCGCAGACATATTTATAATCCTAATTAAACTTGAGACCACAGTCCACTGCCTAGTTTTTTTTTTACAACAGATCAAATATATTTTTACATTAATTTACCTACAAAATAGATTAACAGGTGTATTTATTGGAACTTCCCATCAGAAAGTATATACCTCCCCTGTCAGGGAATCTAAAATATTTCTTATTAAATGCATGTTATCTTCCAGGCTGAAAATCACAATAAATCTCCCCTGGTGGACACTGAGTGTTTCCCTGAAGTGGTAAAAAAGTGGCATACTGACAGCCCCATTACATTTGAAGCCTGTAGTGGCATCGGAACACCTGCTGTGGGCTTGAAATTCAGCTGCGTTACAGAGCTATTAAATTCAACCATGGCGTGAGTTACGGGCCAGAGACCCAACCTTATCCATGCACTCAAGAGGTTAATAGGCCAGCCGAGCCACGATCCAATTGGGATATAATCCAATTGGGATATAACGTATTGCGACACAGGACTCTCAGCCAATAGAAAACGGTCTAGCGGAAGACGATTGACAGACGGAGATTATAAATTTGCATTCCACACGCCCATGCGTTGACTTGTTTGTATTTTATTTTAAAGTAGCTTGCAGGTCCCATGGTAGTTCGGGGAAGGGACAGGCCTCAGGGACAGGTCAGGGAGGCAAGGGTCCTCATCCACACCCGGGAGGGCAAGAGGTTAAGGGCAAGCACAGAGCCCACAATTACTCGCACCAGAGAATGTGGTCCCCCTCGATGCTATCCATGGCCACCCTGTGATACTTGTAGGGAAGTTAGGCCAGGGCCTATGGCTCAGGCATGAAAGGAGGTAGCGGCTGAGGAGTCAGCGATACACACAGCGACAAGGGGTGTGAGGTCCGTCAAGCACCGGTTTGATGACATCAGAGCCAAGGTGAGGAGGATGATGGCCAAGAAGCACAGGAACGTGACTGTGATCTATATTAAATGTGGAAGAGGGTCGCCAGGGACCTTCTGAGACAGTGGCAAAGCAGGACCCAGCCTCCATATCAGGTGAATATCACATACACCAATGTGCCACCACGTGTGCATCACACACACTACACATGTGCACGATGACCAACAAGGACACTGACATGTCAGCTCCATTGACTTAACAAGGGATAGATGAATGCGTCATTACATCCATGAAGCTGACAAATCACTATCACTCCTAGGCACAACAACAGTAATCAACCAATAGCGAGTCCATGTATTGGTGTGCCCACTGCAGCCTATGCAGTTACAGACCGCAGCCAGAATCAAGATAGCGTTAGGAGACAAGAACGATCAAGATCATGAACCAAAGAATAGATCACATCTAGCAAATGATAGATAATCTGAGTTGCAATTAGGAATATCATCCAAGTTCAAGCCTAGATGTCAGTTAGTTAGGAATGCACACAAAACAATGTATTATTCATTATACTAATGAAATATACAGTACCTCTCTTTTTTCTCTTTCAGCATCAAGAGGGTCTGGGTCCAGTGGCTAGCTCAAAGCAGGAAGTGGAGGAGCAAGCCCCTGCCCAGCAGGAACTGGCGCAGGGGGAGGAGGAAGGAAGAGGACCCTGGCTCAGAGGAGGAGGATATAATTTGGCTGGTGGGGTCACCATCCAACCCTCCAGCCACACTGAAGGGATTCAACCCCACTATCCCCCTCCTCTAAAGACTGAGGCTGTTGCTGGGGCCCTCCAACTGGGGCCCTCCATCAGCAGTTAGCCACCACCTCCTCCCCCCCACTGCAGTGCGCTGACCTGGCTGCCACCTCCACCACCAGGCCCACCCACACCACCGCCAGTTCGCCTGTTTTGCCCCAAGGCTCCAGCCGGGCTCCAGGCCCTCCCCACTCTGCCACCTCCTCACCTGGCCACACCCCACGGGCCTCCATCGCCCTCATCAGGCCAGGCTTTGCAGGCAGAGATGCTGGCCCTCATGCATCAGCACGGTGGAGTTGCTTTGGGGGATCGAGGCCAGCATCTCCACCAATCATGCGGAGGTTAATGCAGCCTGGCAATGTGCAATAGGGAGGAGAGGAGGCATCATCTAATGACTGAGTCATACCTGGCCGGGCTGCTCAGGATTGGGGCTACCAGAGCACATTCCAGGGAGTAACAGCAGAAGCAATGCAACGTGCTCTGGTTCCCAGTCCTGACTCCTACACCCCGGAGGCATCCCCCAGCCACCTGCAGCCCGTTCCCTCCTCTCCTTCCACCATGACTCCACCACCAACACTGCAGGTGGCACTGCCTCCCAGGGGGTTGACTCTCCTTGCCCCCCCCCTCCCCCACCATCACCACCACCAGCAGGAAGACGTCGACCAGCCACGGGGATGTGGGCCCTGTGGCTAGGTGGAGGAGGACATAGGCTGTGCATATGTTTGTGTCTTCTCAACAGCACTCCTCAGTGACAATCTATTGGTCACAATGTTAACCTTATCTAGCCTGGCTACAGAGTCTTGCATCTTGACATATGTGATGTGTCACGATCTGCTTCTTCTACGGGGCTTGATATGAACCTAGTTCAAACCTACCCCAGCAGAATCATGAAGTTCCTGTTCTCTGTGGCACAAAAGATGGCCTCTGAAGAGGGCAAGGCCCAAAAGCTACAGGCAGAGAGTACTGGATCCAGGTTACTTAGTGGCCCATAGCAAGACCACTCCCCAAGTCAGGATACAACACACATAAATAGTCTCACACCTTCTTTATGTGAAAACTATCTCTCAACCACCTTTATTTGGAAAACACACGTATATAAACTCTTTACAACATAGTAGAGGGAGGGGCTACCTGAGGTCAGCCCCTAATGGCCTCTGGCCAATCCCGTAGCTTTACACCGTGGGAAACATGAGACTCCTCCCAGGTCCGCCCACTAGGTGTGGCTACCTAATTTAGTTGGTCTCTGGCTCTCAAGGGAAAAACATCTCCCTGCCCTCTGGACTTTGCCCTGATTCTCTGAGTGGGAATCCCTGTAGACCCCCTGGGGTTATGGTGCCTCTGTGTCTGTGGAGGTCCCTATTGTTTATGGCTATCTCTTAAGTGAGTGTATGTGTGATGTCAGACCATCTGGCTTGCAACCTTGGGCTATCAAAGCTCTTGAGATCACATTCATTAGATATCTAGTGAACAAGCCTTTATGTTAAACTCAAGTGTTTGCCCAGGACCACTTGAAGCCCATGCATCTGTCTTGACCCAAGGTCTGCATGTTTGAGTGTGCAATGATCTGCAGCTAACTGCTATGCAGAGCATTTCTACCAATTCCACATATGTTCTATATAACATTTTCCCTCCTAATATATTATACCTAGGATACATAATAACCATGTACAGGCAACATATAACCACACAATAACACATAATCCCTCCCAATGTAACAATGTCATGCTCCCTTGGACATACTCACAAACCACTGACAATATGAGTCCTTAAACAATTAAATCATGACAACTTCTCCCCCTTCCTTTCTAGTATAGCATAGAGGATCATCCTAACGGATAATTCTCTAGCTATGCTGCTTTTACTTGTCCTCCTGTCTTGAAAGTCCATCCATGTGATAGCCTCAGTGGCTCTCTGTGTTCTCTGCCTCCCCCTGTCCAGGGTGAATACTCACTCCTTCCCAGTGGCCTAGACACCTTCACAAGCCCTTGGGGAGACTTATAAGACAACTGCCATAGAGGACCCTTCAAGGTAGTCCAGGGGAAACAGTACATCCCAGCCAGTAAGTCCAGCATAAACTTGGGAGGATCCTTACCCAGCAAAGCCCTCTCCTTCCAGGCTAGGGGGACCTCTTGTCCTGCTGACTCTGGATCAGCACTCAGTCCTATGGGTAAAATGGAAGAGTACAAGGTTCCCTTTGTCAGGCCTGAGCTTTCTCCTGAATAAACTGGGATACTGGAGTTGCAACATGGGCTAGCGACATTCACTGGTGGCATCCATGCTGGATTAATGGGCAGTTCTGATACAAGCTGTTGTGGCTCAGTAGCCAACCTCTCTCCCACAAAGCCTGGCCAATGGCCCATTCTTTCCAGGGTTACAGGTACACAGCCAGTGTCTTTGGGCAGCTGCAGGGGAGTCATTGTAGGGAGACCAGGAGACGAATCACAATCTGGGGTACCCTCTGGCTCTTTGGTCTCTGGATCCTCAGGTGGAACCTCCTGACTCTCTCCATCTGAGACTGCCTGGTGTGTAGTTATAGGCAGCCCTTGAGAAGCAGCTGCTACTGCCTATTGTTCAGGCTGAAGAACAGGGCTACTTTCTGTTTCTGCTCCAGGGTCTGTGGCTGGCTCCTGGACAATGGTCATCCAAGGAACCTCTCTACAATTTCCACAGTCAAATGGTAGGCCCAGTGCTCATTAGGTTCTTCTCTTACACTAGGAGCAGAGTAGCTTTTCCCCAGTTCTTCCCCTGGGCCCGGCACTGCTGGGGTTTGCCCCTGTCCCAATTCCTCTAACTGGGTGAGACTTAGCCCCCTAAAGATAGGGACCAGTTCTTCCTCTTTACAGTCAACCCCATGGATGCCGGCATCCTTGTTATTTTGAGAATCATGGATATCAAAATTCTCCCCACAGTCCATACACTTATTTTCTGACCCAGCCTCGGCAATATTTAGCTTGGTCTCTGTAGTACCTGTTTGGTGGTTTTGTTCCATGCCTGACTGGCATGAGCCCTCCCAGCTGGCTGGCCAACAACCATCCAGGGATGCTTCATCCAATAAGTCTATATAATCCACCTCCAGCTGTAGCTCCTGCTGGATCAAATGCCAAAGTAAGTTAGCTGTATGAGAGCCTGTCTCCAGTCCCACCATGTGACAGCGCTTGGCAAACAGACACAGCTTTCTTTTCTCTGTCCCCAAGCCACAGTCTGGATCCCCATGTACTATGTCCCAAAGTGCTTTTTCCAGCCCCAATGAAAAATGATGATGTATCCCAACAGGTCCAACCCAATAAGCATATTGATCTTCCAGGGCGACCTCCTCATATACCAATTCTTCCAGCCATTCCATTAGCCTGTGACCTGGCCATAGTCCCAGGAATGCCATCCATTTATTTAGAAGGCCCATTCCTCTACAGTCCTTTCCAGTCACCAGAACATTCTCTGTCTCTACAGGGGATAAGCATTTCCCCTCCACAGGAGCTGAGAAAGGGCCATTGCTTACCCTTCTCCTGTTCCCCTGTACCTCCTGTGTGAATTGTATCCAGAGTTCCCTCTGCTGATCCTTAGTAAAACCTGCAGGCATTACCTCCATCCATCTTTGATACCGTCTGGACACTTCCTCCTCCTCTGCTGCAGACATCTCTTCATAAGCTGCCATCCTTCTGTGTTTTATACAGAGATCCCCACCGCTGCCAGCTAAATGTCTTGATCTGCTTCTTCTTGGGGGCCTGTTATGAACCTAGTTCAAACCTACCCCAGCAGAATCATGAAGTTCCTGTTCTCTGTGGCATAAAAGATGCCCTCTGAAGAGGGCAAGGCCCAAAAGCTACAGGCAGAGAGTACTGGATCCAGGTTACTTAGTGGCCCATAGCAAGACCACTCCCCAAGTCAGGATACAACACACATAAATAGTCTCACACCTTCTTTATGTGAAAACTATCTCTCAACCACCTTTATTTGGAAAATACACGTATATAAACTCTTTACAACATAGTAGAGGGAGGGGCTACCTGAGGTCAGCCCCTAATGGCCTCTGGCCAATCCCGTAGCTTTACACCGTGGGAAACATGAGACTCCTCCCAGGTCCGCCCACTAGGTGTGGCTACCTAATTTAGTTGGTCTCTGGCTCTCAAGGGAGAAACATCTCCCTGCCCTCTGGACTTTGCCCTGATTCTCTGAGTGGGAATCCCTGTAGACCCCCTGGGGTTATGGTGCCTCTGTGTCTGTGGAGGTCCCTATTGTTTATGGCTATCTCTTAAGTGAGTGTATGTGTGATGTCAGACCATCTGGCTTGCAACCTTGGGCTATCAAAGCTCTTGAGATCACATTCATTAGATATCTAGTGAACAAGCGTTTATGTTAAACTCAAGTGTTTGCCCAGGACCACTTGAAGCCCATGCATCTGTCTTGACCCAAGGTCTGCATGTTTGAGTGTGCAATGATCTGCAGCTAACTGCTATGCAGAGCATTTCTACCAATTCCACATATGTTCTATATAACATTTTCCCTCCTAATATATTATACCTAGGATACATAATAACCATGTACAGGCAACATATAACCACACAATAACACATAATCCCTTCCAATGTAACAATGTCATGCTCCCTTGGACATACAAACCACTGACAATATGAGTCCTTAAACAATTAAATCATGACAACTTCTCCCCCTTCCTTTCTAGTATAGCATAGAGGATCATCCTAACGGATAATTCTCTAGCTATACTGCTTTTACTTGTCCTCCTGTCTGGAAAGTCCATCCATGTGATAGCCCCAGTGGCTCTCTGTGTACTCTGCCTCCCCCTGTCCAGGGCGAATACTCACTCCTTCCCAGTGGCCTAGTCCCTACACCCCATGGCCCCTTAGTCCCCTCCACCCCCAGCACATGCCCCTTCATTTTCACCAGAACTCCCCTGTGGCCTTCTACTTTCCCTGATCGGCTGTAGTCCAGTTCTGTCCTTCCTCTGCACCTCCCCTGCAGTGATGTCATTTGGAGTTCCTTGCCCCTGCAAAAAGATGCGCCTGCAGGGGAGGAGCAGAGGAAGCACAGAACTGGACTACAAATGATTACGTATGATGTAAAACACTCTGAAAGTATAATGGTACTAATATGAAGCTAACAGTGTTAATTTTCTCTCAGGTTACAGAATGTTACATTATCTGCTAAAATCTCACAGATTAAAAATACTAATTGCACTAATGTAAGTGGATAATACAAAACATTTTGCATGTATAACCAATATAGCTGGGTTAAAAATGTAGACAGATTAAAAATATTCGCTTTTGTGAACCACTCCATGTCCTTAGGAGGTGGTGTGCAATACAACAAGATGTTTCATATTCTGCGCTCAGTTTCTTCTATTTTTTTCCTTTAAGCAGTGCCAGGAAATTCAGGATGAGATGCATGTGGAAGCAGTAACCTTTTTGGAGATGTGCTAAGCCTCGCATACATGCTTATTAGATATGCTGCAGCAGACAGTAAAGATTGAACAGCTGTGAGAAAACAAATTTGGGATTTACAAAAAACTTTCAAATCTCACAAAAAAGAAATTAAATACACTTTTATTTGGGTGTTTTTAAGCAGCACAGTTTTGTAAGCTAAGATATGTCTAAAATGATGCTCAGCTTTTGACTTGATCCTATGACAGTGCGCAGATACTAAATGATTTAAGGAATATTTTACAAAGAAATGCCCACTGTTTCCTTTTATCAGAATTTGAAATAAAGACTAAAGCTGCCCAATGGCAAAGTATCTATAGTATAGACTTCTGACGGGAATACAATCTTAAAGACTGTCAGAAAGAAAAAGAAGAAGAAAGGGAACCAGTTTGATATGGTTCTTTTCAGGGCTGAAAGTCTCTGGCAGCTTCATATTCTTGTATTCATAAATTGATACTGCAATGAAAGATAAATAATACAACAGCCCAGAGCCTGACTTGGTGAGAAATAAACAAGATTTTATTGATCTCAGTAGCAAATGGCAAATTTCTACACTGAGTGGCTCAGTAAGTAGAGATAAATGCTGCCTAAGCGAAGAAGTACTTAGGCAGTCCAGCGCTGTCCACTTAGGGGTTCCTTGAAGTATCTTATACTGCAGTATATGGGAAAATAAAATATTACATGTCACCATGGAGATAAGACTTTAAAGGGAACACTACTATCTGCTACTTCTGAAGTGCTTCTATTCAAGCAATGTTTGCAAACACCGAGGACCATTGTATGATGAAAAGAAAAATATTTGTTTGCCAAAACATTTGCAAGAAGGTAGTTTTAATTAGAAAAAATAATGGTTCTGGGATTTTGGAGTCATCCATAATATTCTAATATGCATGCATGGGATAAAAGCAGGACTTGTCGTTAACCTTGTAAGCTGGATACATCTGAGAGTGTGCAGGAGAATAGAATAGGAGTCAAATATTATAGTTCCAATAATATAACATCCCTCATCCCTCCCTCAAGTGTTTAGTAAATAACTACATGTCCTTAGGCTCCAACTCAAACAATCTATACACAAACAGAGACTGTAAAACATTTTCTTTAAAATGGAGTTATGCTCATGGCTTAAATATTTGTTACTTCCTTACACACTGCACCCACATGATTATTTTCCCTAAACCACAGTGGTAATTAGAAATAAAATAAAGAATACACTTTACTCCATGCTGAACCAATAATCAAGATGTAGCAGAAACAAAATTGACTAAATATTAAAAAGTCTCAGAAATTTGTAACTAATAATACTACAGTTTCTTTTACAGTTTCTTTTCTAAAAGCAGCAATTTTTCTTAAAGATTTTCAGTGCTGAAAATTACCAACCAGGGAGTTCACAGATGGTGTCTTTATAGTACCCACAGTGTGCTGTTATTCAAAAGATTGTGAACCACTGGTCCATGTATAAAATGCTCTTGCAACTTATACATGACCAGGTTATGTATGTACAATTATACATGAGTCAATATAACGTTTATACCGACAGGGAGCCACATTAAATTCCCCTAACGTGTTAAACCGTAGCTCGTAACGTAGCCCCCAAGACTTATGGCTATTAAATTGGCCTCGGAAAGCAACCCACCGACGACTTGCAGGGTAGGGGTGAAAAAACCCTACGGGACGTGAGAATTCTTGCGAGGCCGTAAATCCTTTGCTCTGTCAAGCCTGTAACTATTACGTTCCAATCATGCTATTAAATTGCAACAAAGTCACTGGTGTTCAAGCCTGTAACATGCAAATGGAGCCAAGAAGCCAACGAGCTCTAGAGAGGATCCGCAAGGGGGTTAAAGTCTAATCCGTAGCACTTTAAATGCACATATACACACACTACTATACTTTTATGCACAGGGACAGTGATGTTAGGTCATAGAATTAATAGTCCAACATTCTCAAGCTCGCAAACCGGCCCAAAAGAATCCCCTACTTCATGTGTAATTTTTGTGTTATATTGAACCAGGCAATCAATGTGTTAATACATATAATGGAACTCGCATGTAATAGAATATCAATATTGCATTATATCTGGAATGTGGGTCCGATCATAGGTTTTAATTAAACCCCCTAAGACTTTGAAATCCAATCAACATTTTTCTGTTACTCAATGATGACAATGTCTGTTTCCATTGACTCCATAACTACGGGTTTGACTAATTGATCACGATCACGGCCGTGCATCCAACGTTCAACAAATGGTTTATGGGTTTGCATCTGAAGCCCGTTACTCACAGCATGTTCTAATTGAATAGCTCCGTAAATCGGCCAAATTTCAAACCCGCAGCCGTTGCGGGTCTCATGTTGCAAATTCGAGCTTGGAATTTAATGTGGCTCAGGGTCAGAGACTTAGTCATTCCATCTAGGACAAGACTATAACATTTCAGTGGACAAAAAAACAAACAATTGAGTCATGGTGGATGCAGTGCCTTAGCTAGAGCTTTTGCCGCCCAGGGCTCTCCCTGAGTTTTCCCCCAACCACCTAGTGCCAACAGTATATATATACAGTGGATATAAAAAGTCTACACACCCCTGTTAAAATATCAGGTTTCTGTGCTGTAAAAAAATAAGACAAAGATAAATAATTTCAGAACTTTTTCCACCTTTAATGTGACCTATAAACTGTACAACTCAACTGAAAAACAAACTGAAATCTTTTAGGTGGAGGGAAGAAAAATAAAAAATAAAAATAATGTGGTTGCATAAGTCTGCACACCCTCTTATAAATGGGGATGTAGCTGTGTTCAGAATTAAGCAATCACATTCCAAATCGTGTTAAATAGGAGTCAGCATACACCTGCCATCATTTAAAGTGCCTCTGATTAACCCCAAATAAAATTCAGCTGCTCTAGTTGGTCTTTCCTGAAATTTTCTTAGTCGCATCCCACAGCAAAAGCCATGGTCCACAGAGAGCTTCCAAAGCATCAGAGGGATCTCATTGTTAAAAGGTATCAGTCAGGAGAAGGGTACAAAAGATTTTCCAAGGCATTCGATATACCATGGAACACAGTGAAGACAGTCATCATCAAGTGGAGAAAATATGGCACAGCAGTGACATTTTCAAGAACTGGAGCTCCCTCCAAAATTGATGAAAAGACGAGAAGAAAACTGGTCTGGGAGGCTACCAAGAGGCCTACAGCAACATTAAAGGAGCTGCAGGAACATCTGGCAAGTACTGGCTTTGTGGTACATGTGACAACAATCTCCCATATTTTTCATATGTCTGTGCTATGGGGTAGAGTGGCAAGACAAAAGCATTTTCTTACAAAGAAAAACATCCAAGCCAGGCTACATTATGCAAAAACACATCTGAAGTCTACCAAAAGCATGTGGGAAAAGGTGTTATGGTCTGATGAAACCAAGGTTGAACTTTTTGGCCATAATTCCAAAAGATATGTTTGGCACAAAAACAACACTGCACATCACCAAAAGAACACCATACCCACAGTGAAGCATGGTGGTGGCAGCATCATGCTTTGGGGCTGTTTTTCTTAAGCTGGAACTGGGGCCTTAGTTAAGATAGAGGGAATTATGAACAGTTCCAAATACCAGTCAATATTGGCACAAAACCTTCAGGCTTCTACTAGAAAGCTGAACATGAAGAGGAATTTCATCTTTAGGCATAACAACGACCCAAAGCATACATCCAAATCAACAAATGAATGGCTTTACCAGAAGAAGATTAAAGTTTTGGAATAGCCCAGCCAGATCCCAGAACTGAATCTGATTGAAAATCTGTGTGGTGATCTGAAGAGGGCTGTGCACAGGAGATGCCCTTGCAATCTGACAGATTTGGAGTGTTTTTGCAAAGAAGAGTGGGCAAATCTTTCTTAGTCAAAATGTGCATGCTGATAGACTCATACCAAAAAAGACTGAGTGCTGTAATAAATTCAAAAGGTGCTTCAACAAAGTATTAGTTTTAGTTTTTTTAGTCTAATTTTTTTACAGCACAGAAACCTGAAATTTTAACAGGGGTGTGTAGACTTTTTACATCCACTGTATATATATATATATATATATATATATATATATATATATATATATATATATATATATATATATATATATATATATATATCCCCTTCACTCTCTCTCCTTCTCTCTATCTTTCTCCCCTCCCTTCACTCTCCTCTCCCCCTTCCCTCTCTCTCTGTTCTCTCTCTTACTCTTTCTCCTCTCTCTCTTCCTCCTCTTTCTCTCTCTCTCACACACACATACACAATCTCTCTTTCCCTCTCCTTCTCTCTCTAGCTCCCTCCTCTCTCTATCACTCTGTTACATTATATTCTTTCTCCCTTTGTCTCTCTCTTCCCCTTCTATCTCTCCCCTTCTCTCCATCTCACTCTCCCTCTCTCCATCTCCCTCCTTTCTCTCTCTCTCTTCCTCTTTCTCTTCCTCCTCTCTCTCCTTCTCCCTCCCTCGTTTCTCCCTCCCTCCTCTCTCTCTACCTACCTCTCTCCCTCCTCTCTCAAACACACACACTTTCACTCTCCCTCTCTCTCCCTCCTCTCTCTCCTCTCTCTCACTCCCCTCTCTCTCCCCTCTCTCCTCTCTCTCTCTCTCTCTCTCACCTTTTTCTCTCTCTCTCCCTCTGTCTCTCCCCTCTCTCTCCCTTCTCTCTCATCCCCAATATCTACCTCATCTCTCTCTACTCTCTCTTTCCCTTCCTCTCTCTCTCTCTCTCTCTCTCTCCCTCTCTCTCTTCCCTCTCTCCCTTCCCTCTCTCTCTCTGTTCTCTCTCACTCTCTCTTCCTCCTCTCCCTCCCTCTCTCTCTCTCTCTCTCTCTCTCTCTCGCACATACACAATCTCTCTTTCCCATTCTCTCTCTCTCCCTCCTCTCTCTATCACTCTGTAACATTATATTCTTTCTCCCCTTTGTCTCTCTCTTCCCCTTCTATCTCTCTCCTTCTCCCTCCCTCATCTCCCTCGTCTCTCTCTCTCCCTCTCTCTACATCTCCTCTCTCTCTACCTCCTCTCTCTCTACCTCTCTCTCTCCCACCTCTCTCAAACACACACACTTTCACTCTCCCTCTCTCTCTCCCTCCTCTCTCTCCTCTCTCTCCCCCTCTCTCTGTCCTCTCTCCTCTCTCTCTCTCTCTCTCTCTCACACTCTCACCTTATTATCTCTCTCCCTCTCTCTCACCTTATTCTCTCTCTCCCTCTCTCTTTTTCCCACTCTCTCTCTCCCTCTCCTTCTCCTTCTCTCTCTCTCCCCTCTCTCTCCCTTCTCACTCACCACCAATATCTACCTCCTCTCTCTCTACTCTCTATCTCCCCCCCTCTCTCTCTCTCTCCCTCTCTCTCTCCCTAATCTTTCTGTATCTGCCTCCTCTCTCTCTCTCCCTCCCTCCTCTCCCACCCCACCTCACTCTCTCTCCTGTTTGTCTTTCTACCCTCCCTTCTCTCTCTCTCTCTTGCTCCCTCACTCTCCCTCCCCAATCTCTACCTCCTCTCTGTCTACTCTCCCTCCTCTTCTCTCTCTCTCCCTCCTCTCTCCCTCCCCTTTCTGTCTCTCCCTTCTCTCTCTCACTCCCAATTCACTCTCTCTCCTTCTCTCTATCCCTCTCTCTCCCCTTTTCTCTTTCTCACGTCCCCCTCCCCTTCGTTAGTGCTCTTTCCCTGGTGGCTCTTCCCCCTGGTGAAGTCTCCTCCTCCATTGATCAGAGGAGAGAGCAGGGGCTGGGAGGCATAGGGGGCCTTGTGAAGGAGTGCCACAGGTGGTGTGTGGCAAGTGGGGGCATTTTTGCTGCCCCCAAAGAAGTACATCTCAGGGCAGACCTTCCCTCCCAGCCCCACTTGCACCTCCACTGGGTGGATGGATGCTGAAGTTGAAGAGTCGTTGATGCTCAGCAGACAAACCATACTTTAATTAGATAATCAGATATTTTCATTGCTTAGAACAATTATGGGGTGAATGAAGCAGTGAAAAAAGCAAAGGTATTGTGTTCATTTGGTTTCATACATATACTGTATAACTGTTGCTCAAGCATTCTGAATCCTGGTTCATAGATTTGGTATGATCTGCTACCCAATGCTTAAGTTGGCTTGAAGACAACATTTTTTAATCTGTTTGGGCAGACAAAAGCATTGCAAGGCGTATCTTGAGTTTTGAGGTGACTGATGCAAGACAAGTAAATAACTCACATCATCATCTGATGTGGACAATATCGCGTAGCCTTTACCGATATAACAATTCAATTTCAGCCAGCAAGTGAGTGTGATCAACTAAAATCTCATTAACAAAATAGTTATTGGAAGCATTTGCTTAACCCTCTCATTGCTAGAGGCATGGATGATATCTTGGTGATTGCATGACGGTAACTGAACAGCTTAAAAGTCACAAAAGAAATGTAATAGTAAAATATTAAAGAGCTATGAACACGTACAAAGGCTAATGTGTATTTAATGCTAAGTAAGCACGAGGTAAGTGGTCTGTCACTTCATCTCCGTAATGACACATGACAAAATGACAGATTAAGAAGGAATGCATTAAAAATGGCCATGAGAATTAACAAGACAGGTAGATAATAGAATTAGAAAAATGCAATTTGCCCTGGAAACCATTAGAAAAAAATGTATTTAAGGGAGGAAAGTCACAGACATATAATATATAAAAACATAGTACAGACAACAAAGGACTGTTGCCTATTTTTACACAGTAGATTCTACACTGAATTGCTTTTCTTCAGCACACAAGAACTGAGAAGCCTAAAACAGCAATCACAGGTCATAGTTTTAGCTTTTGCATTGGCAGTATAGAAAGCTCTATTAATTATAGTTGCATAGGATACCCATGAGTAGCACATAGCAGTTGTACATATATAAAACTAAATGATAATGATGCAATGCGATGCCAGACTAAAGGGTCACTGTAGTGGGCATACAATAAGTTTTTTTGTTTATTTAGTAACTGTTTAGCAAGAAAGTCAGTTTCTGAAGAACATCAATTCAATGTAGCTTTTGAAACTTACATTTGAACTTAGAGCTTCATTCAATTGCAAGGCCTTAACTCCTGGTATACAGGCCGTATGTCTGCGGGCCTGCTGCAGGCTTGAACTCTGCTACAATTATGGAGCGATTCAGTTGAACAAGCCTGCAAGTTACGGGCCGAAAGCCATAAGCCAAAACCATAAACCGAAAGCAATCGTATGTAGCATTTCAGAGCGTGAACATGATCAATTAAGCAAGGCCTTAACTACCCATTTAGAAACAGCCAATAGAAAATGAGACCCTCATCATTATGGCAGTATAAGATGGAGGTTACATATCAATCAATTAGCGTTTAGAGGTCCGATATGCGCCCAGACTCGCAAAACCGCAAAATGCAAAATAATAAAAATGAATGCCAATACTGTTCTAGTCCATGTGGGTGGCCTAATATGCATTAACTCATTGATTCCCGAGATCGATATAACCCCAAAATGAAACATAAAAATAAATGATTTTTTATTGCTGATTTGTGAGCGTGAGACTGTTGTGCTATTAATTATAATGTGTTTAATGGCTTTCCCCATCATTTACAGTGCAGTATTGATTTTTTATTTGCATTTTTAGTTCTACGGACATGTCTTTAACCCCTTTACGGGTCCCATCTGGTACCCGTAGGATTTTCTTCTCCATTTGCAGTTTACGGGTGTGAAAACATTTGTGGGCTTGCGGAATTGTAGCAATTAATTAGCGATTTTTAGCGGGAAAGATCAAAGGCTTAGATGAGGTATAAATTACGGTTGTAACAACCGCAGGAGTTTTAATCCCGCAACCCGTTGCGGCTCACAAAAAGACGCCAATTGAATAGCAAACTAGTTTATGGGCCCCAGTAATTTACAATTTCTCAATTAAATGAGGCCGTTAGTGTTCAAGGACTTTGCAGAGCTACTTCTCTTCACCCCTCTTAGGTTTCCAGGTGATGGGATGGATCTGGCCAGAAGACTGCCCTAAAACTGATCTTCACTGGTCACTTTATCTTCCCAGGAGGCACTCTGATAGAAGCCATTATTTGCAGAAAGGCCGAATAGATCCCCTTGTATCCCTTGACACCTGATAGAAAGTGGAGAGAAGCATATCTGCTGAACTTTTAAAGACTGAACTTCAAAAGTAAGTTTTAAATGCTACATTCATTTTTTTCTTCTTGATTTTAAAAACCCTGTTGCCTGGGTATTACAATGATCCTTTAAAGGAAGGGGCAGAAGACTCCATCCATGATTTTAGCAATGTTTCCATAAATCTCTTCCTACTGAGATCAAACAAAGCACCAATTATGGGAATAAATATGATATTAGTTCACATGACATTGACAGTTCACATGACAGTTTCCTGGTCTTTACCTATAGTCAGGATTGTCAACAACTAAAGGTGCTCTTTAAGCAATGTACTCTTTAGGCAACACGGCCTTCAGACACAAAAGCATTTCTTGTGGACCTGGTGACTTTGTCCCATTCGCTCTCTCTGCCACCAATGAGTTTCCTCTAATCACTACCACTACAGTTTAATTCTACACTGCCTCCTTCACTCATTAATAAACTATCTCCACACCACTCCACTACCCTCTTAATTGTAACGCTGCACCACACTGATCACCTTTCGTTATTACCTTCGCGACACCATTATATAATTTTCCATGTAAAATCATTAACCCTTTCAATGTCCTTAACTTTCTGCCATCTTTCTTTAACTTCCTCCAGTGCACTTTACCACCACTCTGCCCACATTGCCTCACTTGTCTCAACCAGTCCTCTTTCAGCAGACATTTGTATTCTCAAATTACTTTACTTCCAGACGTGGACCCCTTACTCACTGTGCCTTAGGGAGTTCAGCTGCACCTCACTGACGAGGCCCATAAAGGCCGAAACGCTTCTGGGGTTTGCTGTTTCTCCTGTTGAGGGTAGAATTGCCTAGTATTTCGGGGCTGGGACACTCTTTTGAGTGGGACCAGACTGATATACTACAGGATATTTCTCCCTGTGAAGGGCACAAGTGAGCTAAAAGAGGTTGTTTTCAGAGTGGCGTATCATGGCCATAGAACTCACCTATTAAGGTTGGTTCGTTCTCTGATGAGCACCTCTGACTTAGTTTTTCTGTTTATGCAAATTACCCTTAGGGTTTAGTCTCCCTAGGGGAATAGGGGACTCCAGACATGGACCCCTTGCTCACTGTGCCTTAGGGAGTTCAGCTGCACCTCACTGACGAGGCCCATAAAGGCCGAAAGGCGTCTGGGGTTTGCTGTTTCTCCTGTTCAGGGTAGAATTGCCTGGTATTTCGGGGCTGGGTCACTCTTTTGAGTGGGACCAGACTGATATACTACAGGATATTTCTCCCTGTGAAGGGCACAAGTGAGCTAAAAGAGGCTGCTCTCAGAGTGGCGTATCATGGCCATAGAACTCACCTATTAAGGTTGGTTCATTCTCTGATGAGCACCTCTGACTTAGTTTTTCTACTTTAAATACCAACAACACCCCTGTTACCATTACCTACTTTTCTACAAACAATGACACTCCTACCTACATCCACTTCTCAGTATATCAACCTAGCCATTATCCACTTCCACCTTCATCCTTTCCTAGACTAGTAATAAACCCCTTCAAATATAAAAGCCATTCTATCAGAACTTGAGCTGCATCTTCAGCATCCAGAAACCAAACTCCTGTTCACGTAATCAAAGCCACAGGTAAAATCTGCTGCAGGAGCTCTTTTCCCATACCCTACACACCTAGTCAAAGCTCCACACCAGTAATCTTACTTAGCACATTCAAATCTTATAAACCCAAGCCTTGCAGTGACTTACCAGGCTCAGGTTTACGGAGCCCAATCCAACCTAAACACATAACACAGGGAATTCCCTCCATTCATACATGTGGTGGAGGAAACCCTGTGGATCCCATTCTCTACTCACTCCACAATCGCCCTCTTCACCGCTTAAACCCCATCCCCCTAACTGATCAACTCCATCTACATAAACTTCGGTATCCTTAAAGAACCTCCGTTGTACCTATAAGTAACCCTTGCTGTCTGGGGTCACCCTGGCAGATAAAATTAACCCGAATACTGCAGTGGTCCATCAATGACCCCAGCAGCAGCTAAATAGTTAACCCAATGCCGGGGAACAACGGCATCTAAAGGATTAACTCCTGCTGTAGGGGTACTATAAGTACCCCCGTGGCACCTATTCAATTAACCCCATACCATAGGGGTTTTTACAGACCCCCATGGTAACTTAATTTAACCCCTGCCTACCATTGGGAGTCTGTACAGATTTGGACCAGAGTGCCCAGATTTTAGATCTCACAATCTGAGCAATCTGATTGGTCCAATGCTTTTGAAATTGATATTGAGCAGGGTGACAAACAAAAAGTCCATTCTGATTGGCTGCGACATGATTGACATTTAATTCAGTGAATCAGAATGCTGATAAACTCTATTTAAGCTGCACAAAGTGTGGCAACCACAGTTTGCGGCGGGGGAGCTTTTTAGATTAGTTAATTTTTTTTAGGAGTGCTGTTTTTTTTGAGGATGGCTTTTTCCTGACTCAGAAGATGCGACCATGGGCTTCAATCAAGACTGAAGAGGACCGAAACCTTTATAATCAAGTTGGATAGTCCGCCTAATCTAGAGAGGAAGATTGTGGACCATGGAGTTGATGATCATCGCTGGATGATCATGAGGCCTAGGTAACTATTATCAATTAATTTTATTTAAAGGTTTATTTTTTATTTATTTTTTTATATATGTTTTTAGTTTAATTTTTAAAATTATTTTATGTAATTTGGAGTTTTTTATTTTTGTAATTAATTATTTTATTTTTATAACTTAGATTTATTTGTATTCATTAGTTTATTTGGGAGTTCATTTTATTAGTGTAGTTTGTTTAATTAGAGTGTCATGGGGGTCCTGTTGGACCCCCCTTGTACTTCATGTGTTAATTTAGAATACCACGGGGATCTGTATAGACCCCCATGGTAGTTAGGGGTTAATTAGTATACCATGGGACTCTAGATAGACCTCCATGGTATTTTATGGGTTATTTAGTATACCATGGGGGTCTAGATAGTCCCAGTGGTATCTTAGTGGTTAATTAGTATACCATGGGTGTCTGTATAAAAAATTTGCCATATGTAGCAGCTCTGGCTTGCTTTAGTCATCAGGGGTAGTTCTTTCGCAATTATGCTGAGAGGGGGAAATAGAATAGCTTGGGAAACTTTGTTCTTAAACACAGTGCGATTTGCAAATAGGGGAAATCAGCTCTCAGTCAGTAAGCCAATATATAGCTTTTGACAATCTCAGCAGAGCTAAACCAACATAGCTACTAGCCACACATCCAGATACATGACATGCTGCATCCATATGGTCACTGAGAATCGGACACGGCTGAAGGATTGAACAACAATAATATGTTATGCTGTTTGCTCTGCAAATAATTCAAAAAGCCTGTGGTCAATATAACAGGGCTTATGTTTTCCACATTTATATTGTTTTTTTCATAACATTGTTTCATACAGGGGTTCCGTATAATAACATATGAAGTTAATTAATAACTCCCCTTTTTGTCTCCCAAAGATGCTTCTGTTATGCAGATCTTCACATTTTATAATGTATCCACGTTCCTATGACAGAAATGTCACCTGTATTGCTCTTCACATTAACATATACTGGCTTATGCAAATAATGGAGCTGTTGTAAGTAACTTAATATATGCACACAAAGAAAAGCAATATCAAACTATCTCAATTTTAATTCAAAATTACGCAAGACCTCTGATATTTGTCTAATTCAATATTTCAAACATGATTTGTAATCACTCTGTTTCTTAGGTAGAATTAGAGATGTTTATTTAATACTATGTCAGACTCACGCCATTTTAAAAATTCAAAATATAATGTGTGCTTGTTTATGGTGTTCAAAATAATATAGTAAACCTATAATAATTGTACCATATAAGGGTCCTTAATAATTCCTCATCTACGATGAGTGCTGTAAATAGGATTTAAATTATACAAATATCTGAGCATGATATTCTATCATCGTATTTCTCTATAAATCTCCTTTATACACAGCACACCGCTGTTATACAGTATTCATGATCCAATGTAGTACAAATACATTCATCGTGATATAAAAAAACAAAGCCGGAATCAAATAAATATAGGGCTAAGTCTTTATTTTATTTCTGTCAGTGTTCGGTTCTTTCATTCTATATTTCTCTTCCTCCCTGTCTTACAAATCTGCTTCTTTTAATGTTAAATAACGATCCTTCAAATTGCAAGGTAAAAATTACAAAGGCAAATAAATGATGTGTGGCAGGTGAAGAAAGCTATAGACACAGCAGGGAGACAGAAACCCATTTTTGAACACCAGCTGCCTGCATTTTATGAGAAAGGTAAATCAGATTCCATTTATGCAGGAGACAGGGGGACTCTGAACCCTGTACCTTACACGTCCACCTATCGTGAAAGTAGATTCTGATGCACACATAAATAAAAAAATATTATATTATTAACATACCTCACAAATTACTCTCTTCTGGAGGTGCAGTGCCCTTTTTAAGGGTAATGGCATTTGTACTTTCTGTTTCATTTGTTTATTTAATACCTGATTAACAATAAAATGAATATTTGAAGGAAATAGGTTCAATATAACATTTTAACTTTAGTTTTCAGACTTCAGCCTGTGTGCTGCTCTCCAGCCTCTATGAGGTGTCCAAAAGGTGGGAGAGGACCTTCCAGGAGGCCATCTTTATCTGCTTCCTTCCCTCCAGTGGCCACTACACGCAAACCTAGATGAGTTTAAAAGTTATTAGGATAGCATTCCTGGCCAATCCATGTCACCTTCTCTACCAGGGGTGTAGGAGCAAAAATAACTCGGGGGGTACAGCTCATTGTATACACAGGCCATAAAATAGCTTATTTATACATACATACAAACATAGAAAAATCTGGGGGGGGGTTTGTCCCCGCCAACCCACCCAGTTCTTACACCCATGTCCTCTACACATAATAGCGGGTGGAGAGAAGCAGCTATGCTAATCTCTGAAATACTGTTTTCTTCAAATAATGATTTTACTTCTAATTAGGTCCTAAATAAACAATGAAAACGTGGTAAAGCTTGAAATGTCTAACTTTACATTGAGTGGTCAAATGTATGTTTGCTGGGAACTATAGTGTTGCATTGATCATTGTGAAGACATTAAGTGCATTGTTTTTTAAAACAAGGATGCTTTGATCACCAAAGTCAATGACTACAACTCTAGATAATATACTGTTTGTTTTAAAGAATATGTGCATTCATTGGTCACTTGAAATATTGGGATTACCATCACCTTACTACATAGCTATTATGAAGAACACTAACATTGTAAATAAATAAATGTTCAGACTCAAAAATGAGACATTTTGGAAGTAAACATTAAAATAAAAAATGAGCAATATGGTTTCCAGATGCATGAAACTAAATATTAAGCAGAACTGAACTATAGCTCTACACAACCTTACTTCTAGTGTATCCATAAACTGACCAATAATTCCTCAGAGAACATAGGGCCCTATTCCAATCTTTTCCAGAGCTGATTTACAAGTCAAGTTAATTCATAAATCACTAAAGATCTATTTCTAAAAATTGTAGAGCATGCAATCTAGGTGTAACTGTCCCATTCAAATGTCTGACAAAGATCCCATGGCAACTAATATGAAAAAGTGTCATGGGGGTCCTCAGGAAACCCCATGGTACCAACACAGGGGTCCATAGGGAATTCCAATGAAAATTCCCATCCAAAAGAACTACAAATAGCCCTAAATCTAAAATAACTAAAAAAAATACTACCTAAAAAATATTACACAAGAAAAAAAAAATACACAAAAAAAAAAAATATTATACAAAATAAAAACAAATTACACAAAATAAAACAAATGACAGAAAATTGAAGGCATGGATCCTTATCTTCTGGCCGACTGAAAGGGGCTTCTTCTGTTAGATCCAGAGAAGGTCCTTGTAGCACCCCATAGCATAGAGATAATGTTTATAGGTAGATGGTAAGGATCAGGGTTTAGTGCATGGGAGGGGGGAATTGCCTTTTTAGTGTAGCAGTAGTGAGGGATTCCTGAGGATTATTGTATAGTTATTTTATTTATTTATTGATTGGCTGACGTACGATTGACACATAAAAAAAAAAAAAGCCGCAAAAATCATCCTAGAATGAGCTCGGTTAGAAGAGTGTTTGTTTTTTCTACTGTGGCAGGCTTTATAGGTGAAGGCACTTTAAGAGGACCAGAAGATGGCTTCAACCAAGAAAGAGGACAAGAAACAACATGGATAGCCGATAATCAGGGCAGAGGATTGAGGACCAGGGCATCATGAATCATCGCTGGAGGGTATCACAGGGTAAACCCTTACAGCTTTAATTGTATTTTTTATTTTTAGTAACTTTAATTGATTTATATATTTAATGAATTGGCTTTGTGCAATTTATTTTTTACTTTAAAATTGTAAGGAAGGTAATGCTGTTTGCCACAGACATGAATTTTTTTGGTGGTCTGACATCCTTCGGCGCTCATTGCGAGCCTCTTGGCTGTTGTATATTTTTTTATCAGAGGCGCTTTTGCTGTCATTGTAAGGTCTGCGCTGATCTGCTTTCTGCGCTTATTGCAAGGCTGTCCCCTGGTGTAGTTTGTGTGCTATGAGCAGCGTTGGCGCTCGTTGTGAGGCGCGCAGTAAATGGCTTTTGCTTTTATTGCAATGTTTTTTTTTTATATATATATATATATAATTAAATAAGTCATAAATTAATGAATTGATATACTTTACCTATTTGTAAGTAATATATGCAGGAAGCATTGTGCTGGAGAGCTGGCAATCTGTTGTGATGTTCCTGCAGCATACAATGTAGGTTTGCACTGTTGTGTAGCTGTGTACTTCCACATTCTGTAAGTTAGTGTTGTAAAATGGCGGCGAATGTGCATGTGGTACGCGGGTGTGGATGATTTAGCATCCTTGCTAAAAGTGTATCTTGTACCTCATACGGCTTTTTAGAGTATGTGTTGTTGGTGTTTTGCGGCTTTAGGGTCGTGTAGCCTCGTTTTCGTTTTTTTCGGCTGCCATTTTATTTCTCGCTTAGGGGATTTTCGTGTGTCTAAACTCAGTAAATTGGACTTAAATTGAGGTGTAACTTCACTTGCAGAGGTCCTGGGTGCCCCCCCCCCCCCCCTTGCTGTATTTAAGCTTTTTATGTCATTTTTGTGTGTGTTTATTGTTTTTTTAATGTTTTCAGCTGCGCGCGGTTCAGCAGTATTGGATATCCGATGTATTTTTACGAGCTCAGATTTTTTTAGTGCAAGTCCGTATGTAGTCATTGCGTGTTTGATTTTTTCAAAGTCCCGCTTGTGTGGGTGTTTGTAACCAATTGTGAGGCGCCGTAGAGCCTCCAACTCCGCAAATATGCATCGCGAGGGACGTAGTTCTTGCGAGCTCGCTTTGCGAGTTCGCAAAGCGTGACGACGTTTCGTAGTTTGACAACTATTATATGTGATTTAATATTACTTTTTTATTTTGTCTAATATTTTTTTAATTTGTGTAATTTTTTTGTGTAGAGATTTGTGTTTTCTTTGGATTTAGGGGCTATTGGGAGTCCATTTGGGCCCCCATGGAGGTTATTTACATACGGTCCAATATGGCTCACCGTTTTGGGAATTAGGGGTCCTTGAGGATGAGGTTAATGTTAGATACCATGGAGGGCCTTGTAGGTCCTCCATGACTTAGGGGTTAATGTTAGATGCCATGGAGGTCCTTGTCGGACCTCCATTGCATAGGGTTAATGTTTATATGTAGATGGTAGGGATTAGAGTTTAGTGCATGGGACTTTCCCATTTAGCAAAGCAGTATTAAAGGAATCCTGAGGACATAGGGTTTGTAGGGGGGATAGGCAGCAGGGTCATAGTTTTTTCATTTAGTAACCCCTTCCCTGCCATGAAAGATTTATATAATTAGATAGCAGATAGGGGATGTGTTAGGGCTAATGTTGTGTTCTGCACCACTGCTACACTGAGACCTTTTTATATACTTTATATACTCTATCACTGGCTAATACCAACAGAAACATTATATGTGTGCCTGTGGAATAATGCTCACTTAGTGCCTCATTCAATTGTTACTTACTTGAGATCCAGGCCCGCAAGTGGAGATAGCAAGTTACTTTGCTATTCAAATGCCTCCTAATTGGGGGCCCCGTTCCGGTTACTTACTGCGCGCTACTATCCCTTACTATTGTTAAAATCGCAAGTTAGTTCCCTCAAAGCTATTCAATTGCTCTGATTTATCCTTCCGTCAAGCCCGTAAATGGCTAAACATGAACCACAGGTCCCTGGGACCAAGGAGGTCTCGCAAATGGCTTACTTACAAATCGTAGCACTTTAAAAGCAAAAAAAAAAACAAGCCCGTATGATTTGTAATCCTTCCTCCATATTTCATTGAAGTCCTACGGGCTTGAATAACGGATTACGGGCTTGGAGGTCATTAGCCGGTAGGACTTTGGAAGGAAATTAAGCATGAAATAAAGTATTGAACTTTGGCGATGTACGAGCCTGAGAATGTTGTTCTTTTAATTCTAATGTCACATATTGTGCTCCCCATCATTTACAGTGCTTTACAGTGCTGTATTGATTTTATATTTGCATTTACAGTGCTCCGAGATTGCGGGCTTGAACCACGAGTTACATTCTTGCTGCCGCGATCATGTTCAAGCCTGCAAATGCTTACTGACGATAGCATGGTTTGCGATTTTTTGGAAGGGGGACTAACTTGCGGGCCGGACAATTAAATAGCAAAGTAGAAGTAGAGCTACTCGAGCACGCATCCCAAAAGTTGCAAATGGGGCAGTTACCTGCAAGTAACAGCCCCGAATTGAATGAGGCCCTTAGGGTGCAGTCACTTAAGTTTATATTCATCTGTGCTATTACAAAGAAAAAATCTTAAAATATTGTCTTATTTAGCCAGATTTCTTTTAATTTAATCCAAGGTATCTTAATTTATAAGATTACCAAATTTGACTGAAAGATCAGTTAAAATAGAAATACCATTATGGATAGCCTATAGAGGACTAACTTTTAAAATGTAACCTTTATTGTTCCTATGTAATAAAAATAATGAAAAAGAAAATAATAAATTAGAAAATACAATGCTTAATAACAATATATGCAATTCTCTGATGACCCGTAATAATCATCAATTCTTTATTAATTTATACACTTATTGTGTTATTATGTTACAGTTTCTATGTTCTGTATACAGTCTCTTCAAGCTTAATGTAATTCTGCTTCAATTATATACAGCAATATACTTTTATTAATAACTGGATGGTGTATTGTTACTTTTATTCACAATATGTTTTGCTTCAATTGACAAAATATCTTAGTTCATTTAATATCCCGTTTTTTAAAACATTTTATTGTCAGCACATGAGGGTTACTAATTCTATTGATAAATTGATCTCACTAGATGCGCGTAGGAGCCCCAAAAACTCGAGGGAGATAACTCAAGTCTACTCTCAGAATAGGAAGCAGGAGCAGATCATCCTGTCGGTGCACCAGGTGCAATGCACCAGGGCCCTGCTCTAGGGGGGCCCATTGCTGTAGTGCATATATACAGGTATACCCTGCTTAAAGCTACCCCTTTTAGAGCTGATTCGATATAAAGCTGTTTTTCCTGCCAGACCCCTTTTAATGTTAAACCCCACTACAAGCCCTGTTTTTGCCAGCCAGACCCCTTTTAACGCTTTTGTTCCCCTATCCCTATGTTTCCCCATGTTAAACTGTCCCGTTTAGAGCTGTTTCGGGTAGCACTCCTGTTGCCTGGAACCTATCTACACTGTTAAACGAGGTATTCATATATATATATATATATATATATATATATATATATAATGTATGTCCATATGCCAACTTATTATATATATATATATATATATATATATAAATATATATATATGTATATATATATATATATATATCACATATATAGTTGTCAGTGTTAGGAACACTTATGATGTTGGCCTCGCAAAGCGAGGCGAGCCATTTACCACGTGGGACTTAGTCTGCAATGAGCGCCAAAGGCACTCATTGCCCTGCTCGCTTCTTGCTTGTAGTTGAGGCACGCGGGACTTAGGCTGCAATGAGCACCAAAGGCGCTCATTGTACTGCTCCCCTCACACAGTGAGGTGAGCAGTTGAGGCACGCGGGACTTAGGCGGCGAGCAGTTTCACGCGACTGCGAGGCGAGCAGTTGAGGCATACGACTGCGAGGTTTGCAACTGCACAGGGGAGAGCCAGGAAGCCTGGGAGTGAGGTTGCAAGCGAATTTGAAGGGTTTTCATTAATACAAAATCGGCTAAGCAGGGAAAGAAATAGCGGACAAAAAACGTAAAAATTCTGAAACTGGATGAAAACAAGGCTGAGCAAAGTCAGGCACATGGGACTTAGAAAATACACAACGGCAAAGACAATACCACTTACACCAACAACACCAGGCTCATGGGACTTTGAAAATAAAACCAACATCAGTCGGAGCGCACCACGCAAACATTCAGTGAGACACATAGAGGAGAAAGACACAGGGAAGGGACAGATGGTGGAAAGACACACATGGCATTCCCAAGCACAAAACTTGCAGCGGACCATAAAGAAGGTGGGAGGAAAGGGTTAGAATGAGCGCGAACGGGAGAGGCTTGCAATGAGCACCGAAGGTGGTCAGTACAAAGCAGGAAAGTTGAAGTACACAGGGGGAGAGGCTCGCAATGAGCGTCGAAGGTGCTCAGAGTAGCAAATGCCTCACATTGTGTGGCAAACAGCATTGCCAGCCTTACAATTTTAATCCCATCATTTTGATGGGCAATTTCCTAGTATATAAAAAAATTATTAGTTCAAAGCTTTTTGTGTCCACGACTCATTTAATAAAGAGAGTAAGACAGGGGTGTAGGAAATGGGGGGCTACTGTTAGGAACAGTATGCATTTATATGTTTTAGTACCCAAAGTACAACAGGGATAATTTCAAGAGAGTAAGACAGGGGCATGGGAACTGGGGGGGGGGGGGGTGTTGGAGGGGGGTACTTTTAGGGATAGTGCCTTAAAATAGACACCAAATACTATAAATAGAGAGTACATATCCCTGATAATTCTGAAATAGAGCTGATTATATATTTTACCAAATCCAGCAAAACAAATATGTTTATAGTATTTGGTGTTTATATGTATTAGAACCCAAAGTACAACAGGGATAATATCAAGAGAGTAAGACAGGGGTATAGGAAATGGGATGCGGGGGGGGGGGGACTACTGTTAGGGATAGTGTGCCTTATAGACACCAAACATAGAATACCTACCCCTGATGATTCTGACCCGATAGTGTCAGATGAACCGCGCGTCGGTTGCGTCCAATAGTGCCATTGCAGTGTCTTCAACAGTAGCTACGTAAAAAAACGCTTACTCTGAATTACGATCAAATGATATAGAAAATATATGCATTATGGGACAGAAAGCTAATGCATGCAACATTAGAGTTCTCAAGAAATACAGCTGATTATATCTTTTACCAAATCTAGCAAAACAAGTATGTTTATAGTATTTGGTGTCTATTTAAAGGCACACTATCCCTAACAGTAGCCATTTGTAGCACAGAGCACTAGTACAAGTTGCATTGAGATTTATAAGAGTACTCACAGCAGCAAAATGTGCAACAAGGGTCATTAAGCATATGCATATTAGAATAGAGTTATAGGATATACCACTGGTGTATATTTGATTACATCTAGAAAGATTAGATCACTATTAATATTTAAAGCTCACTTAAAGGGATATTATCCATTTATACACTATGACAATACATAAGATAACTTATATGCATATGTAGTAACTTTGTTCCACTGATTATTCAAAGGATAAAGAGAGTTCATACTCTGGATTAAAGATTAAGTAAACAAAAGTAGTTTTCATAAATTAATGAACAGGAGGTATAGTTAACAAAAGTGTTTATGCAATACAAGTGCAAGTGTTTAATGGTGGAAATAATAATATCTACTAACTTAATATATCAAGGTTAAAAAGTAGTGTTTCTAATTTAAGGGACACAAGTTAAAGTTTAATCAACAAGTTCAACAGATACAAACACTCATATTTACATATATTTATCACCACAATCTGCCCATAAATAAAAACAAAAACAAGACAATTAAAGGCAGTAAATCCTTTTTGAAGTAAAACAAAGGAAAAATATATGATCTATATCCATAGCATCCTTGGTGCTTAACACCACCTTTGTCTGGGAAAAAAAATGTAATGGGATACTCATAATCCGAAAATAACGCCTATTAATATATACGAACAAAAGTGCACCATAAAATCAATCCTATGATGTACAGTGCCTTGCAAAAGTATTCACCCCCCTTGGCATTTTTCGTGTTTGGTTGCCTCACAACCTGGAATTAACATGAATTTTTGAGGATTTGCATCATTTAATTTACAGAACATGCCCACAACTTTGAAGATGTATTTTTTATTTTTTATTGTGAAGCAAACAACAAATAGGACAAAGTAACAGAAAAAGTCAATGTGCATAACTATTCACCCCCCTAAAGTCAATACTTCGTAGAGCCTTTTGCGGCAATCACAGCTCCAAGTCGCTTTTGATAAGTCTCTATGAGCTTGCCACCTCTTACCACTCGGATTTTTGCCCATTCCTCCTTGCAAAACTGCTCCAGCTCCTTCAAGTTGGATGGTTTGCTCTTGTGAACAGCAATCTTTAAGTCTGACCACAGATTTTCTATTGGATTGAGGTCTGGGCTTTGACTAGGCCATTCCAACACATTTACATGTTTCCCCATAAACCACTCAAGTGTTTCTTTAGCAGTGTGTTTGGGGTCATTGTCCTGCTGGAAAGTGAACCTCCGTCCTAGCCACAGAGTGGTACAGGTTTTGCTCAAGAATATTCCTGTATTTAGCACCATTCATCTTTCCCTCAACTCTGACCAGTTTCCCAGTCCCGAATGCTGAAAAACATCCCCATAGCATGATGCTGCCACCACCATGTTTTACTGTGGGGATGGTGTTCTTTGGGTAATGTGATATGTTGAGTTTGCACCGGACATAGCGTTTTCTTTGATGGCTGAAAATTTCAATTTTAGTCTCATCAGAACAGAGCACCTTTCATTATACTTTTTGGGAGTCTCCCACATTCCTTTTCTCAAACTCAAAACGTCCCATTTTATTTTTTGCTGAAAGTAATTGATTTCTTCTGGCCACTCTTCAGCCCAACTCTATGGAGCGTACGGCTTATTGTCATCCTATGTACAGATGCTCCAGTCTCTGCTGTGGAACTCTGCAGCTCCTCCAGGGTTACCTTAGGTCTCTGTGCTGCCTTTCTGATTAATGCCCTCCTTGTCCAGTCCGTGAGTTTTGGTGGGCAGCTGTTGTGCCATGTTCTTTCCATTTGGTTATGATAAATTTGATGGTGCTCCTGGGGATCATCAAAGATTTGGATATTTTTTTTAAAATAACCTAACCTAAATTTTTTATAACCTAACCCTGACTTGTACTTCTCAACAACATTGTCCCTTACTTGTTTGGAGAGTTCCTTGATCTTCATGGCAGTGTCTGGTTAGTGGTGCCTCTTGCTTATGTGTTGCAGCCTCTGGGGCCTTTCAAAAAGGGGTGTATATGTAATGACAGATCATGTGACACTTAGATTGCACACAAGTGGACATCATTTCACTAATTATGTGACTTCTGAAGGTAATTGGTTGCACCAGAGCTTTTTATGGGCTTCATAACAAAGGGGGTGAATACATACGCACATGCCAATTTTCTGTTTTCTATTTTTTTTTTAAATAGTTTCATGTATATATTTTTCTCATTTCACTTCACCAACTTAGACTATTGTGTTCTGATCCATCACATAAAATTCAGATTAACAAAACATTGAATTTAAGGCTGTAATGTAACAAAATAGGTAAAAAGTCAATGGGGGTGAATACTTTTGCAAGGCACTGTAGATCTAATGAGGATCAATATGACCATAAATATACGTTACAAATCAGGCATAAAGAGCCCCCTACATAAAGGATTTAGCATCTATTGATATGATAAATTACTCAATCCTCATATATCAGAATAAAACCAGATAGATGGAATTTTTCCAACCTTATGTTAGAGGCAGAGGGTACATTTACATGACAGAAATAACTGGACAACAAACAGTATCTAAAGACAATGTTACTTTAGCCACAAAGGAAATGTTGAAGATCTTAAAGAAACAGATCAGGGCAATTTGGGAAGTTTCAAGTATAAGAAATTATATTAAAAATAAAATGATCCCGCGTCGATTGAGGATCCAATTAGCACCGGCGACACATCTACTCAGTGACAAATTCATTAAAATTTGGACAGAAATTACGAAAAATTGTTCGGAGGACTTGATGAAGCTCATCCTGGAAGAAGAACTCAGTAATGTTGAGATATTGAATATGAAAGTCGTAGAACAAGAAAAAAAATTGGAAAAATTCATAGATACATTGGAATTTGAAGATCTTAACACAAAATTAGTTAATAATATAGAAAGATTTAAAAAAGATGTCATCTTCCAGAAACAAATATAGTTTCTGAGAGATTCCCAGGATTATCAAACAGGAAAAGTTTACACATTCTTAAAACCTTTAATAAGAGGAACTCAAAAAGATGTAAGTTCATTGGATTATGAACAGTCAGATAAGAAGGATCAGACAACGGGCAGAGCAACAAGCCTTTCAACACCACAGACCATACAACAAACCTCCCAAGGTCCCACTACTAGATCTTCATATAACCAAACAACCAAGGAACATTATTTTTTATTCAAGAGGCACGCCCGAAAAAACTGGCATGGAGCGAGACAAAGATACAGGAAAAACAACAACCATTAGATAAAAGAAAATAAAACAAATAAATAAGAGAAACAAAAGAAAAAAAACAGGCAATTTGGAGAACAACAACCAAATAATAGTCCAAAGAATGACTATAGATTGTCCTATATTTAAAAATGACAACTTATAGAAAAAACAAATGAATAAACAAATAAATCAAGATATTCCAATTAAAAAGCATGCCCAAAAAGAAACAAGCATCATGAATCTTTCTAATTCTGTTTTGAAAGAAGCATAGTAATCTATCTGTCACTCATACCAACAAAAAAATTGTCAACATCTTTGTTAGAAAACTGGAGCTTAAACAGTGGTTTTTGAACAAAGAAGGCTTAAACCAACTTGGAGTGGATAAAGATCAAGTAGAAGCCTTTAAAGTCCTTATGGCTTTGTTGGATGAGCAAAAAGAATTTCCTCATGGAAAAATACAACAAAGATGTAAAAGGAATAAGAGCAAATTCACTCCAGATCTATCCATGTTCAGCAATATACATTTTTTTCTGGACATGGTAGAAAAGGATCTAAAAGAACACATGGAAATAGGGAGAGAAAAAACAAAAGTTGGATTACAATTCTAAACAAAATCTTAGCAGCCAGGAGAGGAATGCATTAAAAGAATTGAGTAATAGCAACGTTACCATTAAACCTGCTGATAAGGGGGGTAACGTTGTACTTATGAATGACACAGACTATCTTCAGATGTGCAACAAAGTGTTACAGGATGAATCAACATATCACTTTTTAAAAGAAAATCCAACGATAAAATAAAAAAAAAAAGAATTACAGGAAATACTGATATATGCCAAAGACAGGAAATTGTTGGATCAAGACACATATGACTTTCTTTTGCCGAAGTATTTTACAAAGGCGACTTTCTATACTTTACTTAAAGTCCACAAACAAGTGGTCCCAGTACCAGGCCGCCCCATCGTCTCTAGCAACAATTTTTTGATGGAAAAAATAAGTATATTTATAGATGAACATCTTAAAGAGAAAGTTAAAACATTGCCATCTTATTTACAGGACACTTTAGATGTTCTAAAACAAATGGATGGTATTTCAGTACCAGAAGAAAGTATAATTATTGCAATTGACGTTGAACAGTTGTATTCATCAATACCACACGATAAAGGAATTGCAGTGGTTGAATATTTTCTAACCATGAAAAGTAACAAAGATATCAAATTCAATTAACTCATTATCAGACTGCTCAGATTTACATTAACAAATAATTATTTTCTGTTCAATAACCGCTGGTATCAGCAAAGTAAGGGAACAGTGATGGAGACAGCCTGTGCCCCAAGCTACACAAACTTGTACTTGGGGCATTGGGAAGAAACTGTAGTGTTTGGAGAAATAATGCAGAAATATACTAAAAATATAATACTCTGGCAACGCTTCATTGATGATATACTGCTTTTTTTTTACTGGTACCAAAAAATCATTTGAGGAGTTCATAAGATCCTTAAATCAAAACGATTGGGGTCTGAAGTTCATATATTCACTAGATAACCAAAAAGTGGAATTTTTAGATTTGGTTCTGACAAAAGATGATAAAGGAAATATACACACATCTGTGTTTTGAATACCTACATCATCAAATGCCTTGCTTCATTGGTCTAGTCAGCACCCTGTCACATTGAAATCTGGAATACCGACAGGACAGTGCAAAAGATGAAATCTTTGAGAGATTTCCTAACGGAAGAACCTTCAATCATGTATAGGAGAAATAATAGTGTCAAAGACACTTTGGTTAGGAGTTTCTACAATCCTCCAAAGAAAACATCAAATTGGTTAACTACCACAAAAGGTCTTTTTAAGTGTGATCTCTGCAGAGCATGTCAATATATCCATCCCTGTAAGGATTTTGTAGATTTAAATACAGGTATAAAATATCCAGTGAAGAGTTTCATCAATTGTGAGACCACTCATGTCATTTATGTAATGAATAGTGCCTGTGAAAAATACTATGTAGGAAAGACGTTCCGCCAGCTGCGAAGGAGAATATTGGAACATGCATATTCCGTCATAAAACAACTTGACACGCCTGTCTCTAGGCATATAAAACATTTTCACATAAATCAGCCGGAATATTGTAGAATTGCATAATGATGCAATCCTGCCGACAGCGTGACGTCATTGTGTCTAAGACGTAATTACGCAATACACATGATGAAATCCGGAAGTAAACTGGCTTTTTAAGCCAGGCAAGCCAGTACAGTACATAGCCTGAGAGAAAGTCCACAAGTTTATTTAGGATCTCTGTCCTATCCTGTATTTAGTTTTTATATATTTTGATCAGTGCTTTTATTATATCACCTTTTTCTCAAATCCTATGATTATCATTATATCCTGACTTTCTCAGGGTTATCAGTTTATTCTGATATATGAGAATTGAGTAATTTATCATATCAATAGATGCTAAACCATTTATGTAGGGGGCTCTTTATGCCTGATTGGTAACCTATATTTATGGTCATATTGATCCTCATTAGATCTACATCATAGGATTGATTTTAAAATGCACTTTTTTTCATATATATTAAGCAGCGTTATTTTCGGATTATGAGTATCCCATTAAAGTTATTTTTTTTTTTCAGTAAACCATTTTATTGAAAAATTATTATTCAAAACAGTGTCAGAATACCCTTGAAGTACAATCATCTAAAGCAAAACAATTTTGAGTATGGGCAATGTACTATCCATTATTGTCAAATTAATAGTAATTATTACAAAGGTACAACAGGGATAATTTCAAGAGAGAAGGGTCATTTTATCAATAGAATTAGTGACCCTCATATGCTGACAAGAAACTGTTTTAAAAAAGGGATAATAAATGAAAACTAGGATAATTTGTCAATTACAGCAAAACATATTGTGAATAAAATATAACTATACACCATCCAGTTATTAACACAAGTCAATTGCTCTATATAATTGAGGCAGAATTACATTAAGCTTGAAGAGGCTGTATACAGAATAAAGAAACTGTAAAAAAAAAACACAATAAGTGGATACATTAATAAAGAATTGGTGGTTATTAACGACCATCAGAGAATTGTATATAATGTTATTAATCGTCATATTTTCTAATTTTTAATTTCATCATTTTTATTACATAAAAACAATAAAGGTTACATTTTAAAAGTTAGTCCTCTATAGGCTATCCATAATGGTATTTCTATTGACTGATCTTTCAGTCAAATTTAATAAAGACAAAAATCTTGAAGCATGTAAGATTGTATCCATCTCTAGACAGGCCAGGACAGAAATTCCAGGTAAATCTCCATTACAATATCAGATTTTGTTAAATCTCCACTGCGGTGCTACTGATCTCCCTGGTACAATGAGCATACAGTGATTGTACAGTAAGTAACATACTTGCAAGCATATACATAACCAAGCAGCACCTTTTTGCATTATTTTTTGGTATTACTAAATACCCATAGGGTTCCTCAACCCCACCCAAAGCCCAAGTGTTGATGTGGTTCCCTTCTTTATCCATGCTCATATCAGGTAGCAGGCTGGTGCGTTACTTCAATCACGATGTGTAAAAGGTTGGTTAGGGGATATATACATACTGCGACACTGGGCATTACCACTCCATGTAGCTGCCATAATTATAAAATCAGAGATTTAGTAAATCGGATTGAGACCTGAGAAGCACTAATGTACGATGTTCCTCCGTAGATCAAGGCTCATTTTTGTAAAGAACTAATGAATGCAATGGCAGTTGAATATAATGTAACAAATCGCCATTGTCAAGACTCAAACTTCATACGTATTCAAAGTCTCGGCCATCTCAGGAAGAAAATCACTGGTAGTTAAGATGATCGATTCCGCAGCAGCAAAAATTTGCATATAAAAGCAATAAATTGAAAGCTGTGTTATTTTCTGCCTACTTTCAAGTGTAGCTCTTCAAAAGAGGCTATTTTTAATGTCTGACCATGGCAGTCTTTTAATTAACACATAGATATAAAATACTGATATTGTGATTTACCAGTACTGTGTCTGATATGCAGATGGCCCAGTTAGTGAGCATTTCCCAAAACTCAGCTTGTGATGTTTCGCACCTCTGACATAATGTAATCAAATTCATCAAGGGAGATGTACACTTAATCATCCATATCTGTGCCTGGTATTTACAGTAGCTGTGATGAATGATGGTGGGTTATGCTCTACAATTTATTTTAGCTAGCGGAAAAAAAAATCTGATGTAAGAAGGTGGAAAATTGATACGAGGAAATTGTTTTCTTACTTTATATTTTGCAGCAACACTTTTCAGTATTCTATGTGTGAGTTGCAAATTCATCTTACAATGTATCCTGCAGGTTATTGAATATTGTGAATAATGAATGTATTCTTTGTAGTTCATTTATTCAACAGGTATAAAACTTTCAAAACTCTAAATCTTAAGGGACCCAAAGCTACATATTTCTATCTTTTATTTAAAAGAATAGGTTTTATATTATAATAGCTGCTGTTTGCATGAAACAATGAGTGCTGCAAAGGTATAAAAAAAAAAATTGTAAAAAAAAAAAGGTTGTTTTGCAACTAACTTACTCTCTTTAGGGAGTGTCATGTTGCACCAGTGGGGTTACTCACCTCTATGGAGAAATCATTTATTTTCACTACTGCTAGTTTTTTTTTTCAAAAGTTTCTGACCAGTGTCAGAGACAACAAATGGAGGACCCTGGTGCAAAAAAAAAAAAAGTTGTTTCACCATTTAGCTACAGGAAGGTGCTAAGGGGGCCATGGGTGGTCATAACATGTTAGGCCGGGGTGGAGGGCCACAGGAGGGCACCTACACTGCAGGAAAAACAAACACACAAAAAAGTTTACACAGCACTGGCCCCCTGCTAGAGGAGGGCCCTGGTGCATTGCACCATCTGCTCCACTGGTAGCTCCATCCCTGGTTTTGACATTGTTGGAAAAGCATTTTGTACAGTGACTAAAATCAGGTTTTAACTTTTGTAGCACAAAACTGCTCCTTAAATATATTTAGAAAATGTGTGACCATTGTGTCAAGTTCTCCAGTTTTGCACAGATGTATAAAAGTTCAAAAACAGGGCTAAGACCTAACAGTTTATTTTAAATGTGTACAGATAAGTTTCTTTATATGATCTCTGTGACGTATCTGGATTTAACTGAGCTTTCAACATCACAGGGGATAGAGATTGCTGGGTCAAGGTGGCAACAGGATGATGCCAGCAGTAACCTAACTTATAGTGAGAAAACCTGACACCAGAGCGCAGGAAGGAAAAGCAACCTGACGCCAAGACATAAAGGTACTGGGTAGCAAGAGGGGCCAACCATACAGTGCAGGAAAGTACAAACTCACTTTTGGAAGCTTCAGACTACACAAGTGTTTTGCAACTCTGACAGAAGGGTCGAGGGTAGAGTTAATTGGCAAGGCACATAAATGGCTGCACAGAATGAGGAGGGGGATTTACCACAGGGACTACCAGAGACAATGGCAGACACATGTGCACAACACCTAAGTCAGTAACCAAAGGGAAAGCTAGTCTAAAGAGGGGGGAATAAATACATGGACTGATTACCAGACTTTACTTCATGAATGCTCTCAGTGATTTCAATTATACAACTAATAACAGAGGAATTGACGTTTTGAAAGCCTAAAAACTCTTACTACCCTGTCTCTCCAGAGAGCTTTACCACCTACAGAAAGCTTCTATATGGAACCACTGGTTCAATTTTTACTGGATTTTTTATCACACTTCAAATAAATTATAATAGTGAAAGCCACAAAGCTCAAAGATCTCACTTAGTCTGTATAAATAAAGCAGACTCTTCCACAGAAGCTCCATAGCTTACCAGAACCCCCTGGAAGGGAATAACACACCTCCCAAGAGTTGGTGAGGAGGCTTTCAGAAACTACAATACCATTTTCTAAACTTCACAGCTACACAACTGAAATATTGTTATGATGTAAGCTTCCCAACTATATGGCGAAGCCCAGGGAACACAAAAGCTAACAGATGCATTCACAAAATAAGAACCCTTACATTACAATAATGTCATTAAAACCACACTTTCCCTAAAATATTTGAATCAGACCTCTACCGCACACTTTGGACAAGAATCAATTGGCAACAAAAGTCTCCAAAAGGTTTCAGAGAAATAATTTGGAAGCCTAGTGGCATGATACAATCATTCATGAAAAAAGATTTGGCGGAACTTATCCAAAGTTTAAAGCAAATCCTTCAAAATTGAAATGGAAGACAACATGATGAAGATCAAAAGAGAATGGCCTTGGTTGAATACGCATGCTATGATGCTCGAGAGCAAAATTAAAAACAAACAAATAAAACTGCACTGAATGATGCAAAAATCAAGCAAAACCATGTAGGATAATCATGGAGACACCATAAACAGATCAATAATGTTGCAGATATTTTTAATATATCATATTTAAAATTTTGCAAATGTCTACTGATTGTGCAGTTAATGCAGACTTGTCCAAATTGTAGTTACTGAAGCCTGTAAAGTAGCCCGCAAAAGTTACTGCTATTAAATTGGCCTCTTCCAGCTACGCGCTATATATTTGCGAGCTACAGGCTGAAAATTCCTGAGGTTCTCAACATCGTAATTTCGACCCATCAAAGCTTTTGATCTTTCAAGGCTGCAAATGTTATAAATGTAGCCAAAAATTCTATGAGTACTAGAGAGGACTCGCAAGGGTTAAACACCTGTTCAAAACACTGCAAAAGGAAATAAAAACACAATACTGACCTTAAAAAGACGGGGAAAGCGATGTAAGACATTAGAATTATTTGCACAACAGTCTCAAGCTCGCAAATCTGCAATAAAAAAAAAATGATATGTAATTTCCGTGTTATATCGATCCTGGCAATCAATGGTTTAGTGCATATCATTGAAATCGCATGGGCTAGAATAGTAGTTTTTTTTTTTATTGCAACATTTCTGGATTGCGAGTCCGATCACAAATCGGACTTCTAAACACTATTTGATGGTGGTTTAAACGCCACGTTTTACTGACTTCATGATGACTGTCTCATTTACTATTGGCTGTGTCTAAATTGTAATTTACGGGCTTGCTTAAACGATCATGATCATGCCCTGAAATGCTACATATGGAAGCATGGTTTACGGTTTTGGATTTCGGCCATGTAGTTGCAGGCTTTTTAATCGCTCGGTAACTGTTGCATATTTCAAGCCCACAGACTTACGGGCTGTATGAAGGCAACTGCGGGCATGGAATTTAATGAGGCACTTGGTCTTGTTTTGCAAAATATGATGAGTTGATGTTTGATCATTATACATGGGATCACTTTATAATAAAAATATAAAAATATTATAGTTTTATGTCATAAAAATAATTTTTGGAAATATTTTCAGCAATAGGTATTACATGTTGATGTTATTATACATGTAATATTCTTGTTTAAAGTGTGAAAATGCATAAACACACTTACCTGTTAATTGCTGTCAATCCAAGTGTGCCTCGGTATGTGTTTTAGTATGTGTTTTGCATGTCGTTATGCATCAGTGTGGGTGTCTATCTATCTATCTATCTATCTATCTATCTATCTATCTATCCATCCATCCATCTATCTATCCATCCATCTATCTATCTATCTATCTATCTATCTATCTATCTATCTATCTATATATCTATCTATCTATCCATCCATCTATCCATCTATCCATCAATCCATCCATCTATCTATCTATCCATTCACCTATCTATCTATCCATTCACCTATCTATCTATCTATCTATCTATCTATCTATCTATCTATCTATCTATCTATCTATCCATCAATCCATCCATCTATCCATCCATCTATCTATCTATCTATCTATCTATCTATCTATCTATCTATCTATCTATCTATCTATCTATCCATTCATCTATCCATCTATCCATCAATCCATCCATCTATCTATCTATCCATCCACCCATCTATCTATCTATCTATCTATCTATCTATCTATCTATCTATCTATCTATCTATCTATCTGTCCTAAATATTACCTTTACTTTTGTAAACTGCAAGTATATCTGAACTCCATTTCTGATATCCGTATTGCCGTTGGAAGATTTACAATTCTAGAGTGAAAAAAATGTGTAATATAAGAATAAAACTCAAAAGAATCCCAGAAGAGATCAATTAATAAACAAAAGATAAGTATTTCAAATGTAACATTTTTGTAAAATATAAAAATGAAAGTGAAATGTGATAGGAGGATGAGAATAGCTTGTCTCCAAAACTGATATTGTGTCAATTGAATTATGGGGCAAGGAAAAGCAAAAAACAAAACAAAAATAGAAATGAAGAGAGTTGATAAGAAAAGACAAAGATATACTTATAGTGGATAAGAGAATGGAGAAATAAAGATAAGAGCTGTGAGAGCATTAGCAGCTTAGATACAACTCTGGTTTATTCATCTGCTAAATAAATTTAACAGTTCTATTTTTTCATGTCACCACATTGACTTCATTAGAAAACAGGAGACGGTGGCTCTTGTACATGTTATATGGGTCCGCATGTACTTTGTGAGGATTAGTGTTCATCATTTCAGTTTCCTACACTCAGAGACAAGCTCTGGCAGACAAATGCATTAATACTAATTGCCCCCTCCCTAGCATTCCCCCTTTAATCTATTTGTTCTAAAGCTTTTTGTTTAAGCAGCCTGCACTTTATTATACCCGGTGAAACTTCTCTCTCAATCTGCCGGCCTCTTTTTATCCATTTATGGTTTCAGACTAGGATCAATCATCTTTACTGGTCTTTGTACATGTAAGGCTATTTATCTCTGATTTGCCTCTGTCCTTTTTATGCTCTGATCTTCATTTGGCTGAGTATACATGTCAGAAGCTGTTTTACTCTCACGCTGCTCAAATCTATAAAAAGTATGTCTATTTAGATCTGTGTTTATCTCCAAAGAAACATCCATATGTATGTAATAGCCTTGTAATACCTGCACACCTTCCCAAGTCACTGTTTTTACCTGTGCATTGTATTTGTTATTATGATTATAGCTTCCATTATTGTTGATTAAGAACACCTGCACATTATTGAATTATTGATTACTCTGTTTATGCATAGAAGGTTCCATTTTGTTTGGTTTCATAACATCGTGACAGTTTGAAGTCTGAGGGGTGTGCTTATATTTATCTATCGTTAAAGAGGGGAGTGGGGAGGACGGAAGAGAAAATAACTTGACATCGACCCCTTACCCTGTACATGCTCAAAACTAGGTGGCTTACAAGAAAATGCTAAATTACCTCCACCCCTGTAAACATAACTAAAGTATCATAGATGTCCCTGTGCATTATAAGCAATAAAAAGGGCTTTCATGAAGTACTTCTATGCAACTTCAAAGAAATTCTTAGTAAATCCATCTTCAGGTCCCACTACCTTTTATTTACTGAGGCAATAAAATATGGTTAATGTTAGGTGAAACATTTCCTGTTCCAGAAATATTACTTTTTTATGTTAAAATATTATTTTTTATTTTATAATAAAGAAAAAAATAAAACTATCATAAAGAAAGGATATATGGATTATGACAAATATGCAATATATTTACGATAAAACAATAATAATAGTATTATTATTACTTATTTATATCTTTTCTCTATATATTACTCTAAGCCTTTTTACAGTTCTTTCCCTGGATATTGTTCTACCCAAAGGCTTTGGTTATATATGTGTAATAAGCCTATTTTTGGAGATATCCTATGATGGGGACTCTTGAACTGTTGTGGGGAGAGTTCCACAGAATTGGAACATGACTGAAAGCTCTGGTACCATGTGAAAAAACTGTTGGTACATTAGCAGTGACATACTTGCTGAATGAAGAACAAAGGTAGCAATGTAGGGGTCCAAAAGTCCCTTCAGGTTGCTCGGACCATGATTGCTTAAGGCTTTGAAAGTGGACAAGCCAACCTTGAAATAAATTCTTCATTTGACGGGCAATGGGTGAAGAGAATGACAAATGGATGTTATGTGACAGGACTCTCATATGTCTACAGTCTTCTGCACTATGTGCACTGGCTGCAGGCAATTTAAAGGAAAATAAGCTATAAACAATATATATATTAAAATAGAAAGAAATGTAAGTGATCAAAACATTATAAATCTTATGTAAATAAAGGGCCCAGTTCCAATCTTCCTTGCAATTGAAGGTAGTTTGCGTCCCTAGTGAGCAAAAACTACATTTCTTTATCCCAGAAATATTTTTCATTAGCAAGAAATTTAGTAGAAAGCTGAGGAAAATATATAAACCATTGTTACAGCCAGAGTTTTATTTAATTTTTCTAATTTATATTATGTCAAAGTTAGTAAGTATTACTACTTATTTGTTATTACATTAAGTCATTTTAATTCATAAGTTGTTTAATCACTATACAGAGAATGAATTAAAAATGAAAGTACAATTTATCCAAACCCCTCAGTTTAAGCACTAGTATGTAAAGGAGTGTTTCTTTTTTAAATAAGGAATGGTTTTTATAGATTACCCTCTCATTATTTCACTTGCAGGGACTTTAGCCAAGTGTCATCATTGAGTTGTGTCTGCATTTGTCTAATACTATTTCATTATGTTAGATTAGTAATATCCTTTTGCTTCTTAGATAGTTCTCATTAACACCAGATATTCATCTACTAGCACAGACTCTCATTTATTGTGCCTGGACTACTGAGCAGTGTGTGTCTCGCTGTCATTCTTTTTTTATAGTACCCAGTCACTCCATGTCTGTTTCTGTGTATCATATTACTCTTTTCATATCTCATTCTATATTTTTGTGACAGAGTCATACAAGGTGTGTATGAGTCACAGACTCTATAAAGCTCTGTTCCCTCAGGAGTACTGCAGGGCTTAACTTTCCTGCTCAGTTGATTAGCTGCACCTGGGCAGATCTGATTTAAGACTGCTCCTGAAGAATAGGTGTGGCTGTTATCGGACTGATTCTTTGCAGTTTGTCGGACGTGGAGAAAAACATTGAGAAGGAAGCCTGCTGTACATGGATGGATGTAAGAAGAAGGTCAACATGACAAAATCCTACATGGGAACAGAGGAAAATTCTAAATTAGTAACTATGTCATAACTCTATATAATTGGGCTAATATGGATTTCATTATGTTGGCTGCAACTTATACTTTTAAAGGGTCATGAGTTATTTTACCACTAAAAGGTCTCTTTAATTGGGCACTAATAAATGTTGCTTATATTCCTGTTGATTAAGATGTTTTGTTATGTCTTTGTTTCTGAAAATTAGTTTTTATTACATGCTTATTTTGTCCTTCTTCAGTTCAGAAAATCAGACAATCCCACCAGAAAGCAATGACTGTGGCTCTACAAACAAATTCTGACGTTATTATTAAAGCTGTCTCTTCTTCATCCATTGCTATTTTGGATAAAATGACCAGGGTACTTGTACAATTTGGGCCATAGTAATGAGGAGTAGAGAAGCTTGTACTTTCAACAGCAATGGCTGTCATTGTCTTCAATTGCTCTGCTAAATCTCTCAAAATACCTAATGGTGGCCTCTGTAGTGCTTTTAAGGAATTATTCCATTAGATCATTTTATTCTTCCTTCGAAAAGTGGAATTGCCTCTACAGCATTGCATTAGGCGCA